>CM062813.1:641557326-642157326 GCA_031772625.1 Pinus tabuliformis | reverse complement strand
TCTTTCACTGCTTAATCCTGTGTTTGTGGGTTTTTCATGGTTTTCTAAGCATTTTAGCCTCCCAACAATGCATTTCCACCCTTCCAAGGGCTCTCCCCTTGCATGGATTTTGATCATTGGATGATCTTTGAGAAAAAATTGAATATTTCAAGGGAATTAATGGATCCATTGGCATGTTTCTAAGAAAATTTGGAGACTTCAAGAGCCTATATGAATCCATTTGTGGGCCTTTTGCTAGAAAGGCTAACAGGCATAAATGATTTTTAATATTTTTTGGATTTTCAGTATAAATGAACTAAAAAATATTTTTGATGAGACAACACACTTACAAAATTATTGATCATGACATAGATGTTGGGCCAGTGATACCTAATGGTCTTCGTAGACATAGGCATCGCAGAAGAGATGTCGAAGGGGGTGCAGTACAGACTAAGAGGAACCTCCATGCAGCCTAGAGAAACTTGATGAGGTTAACTCACCAAGTACCCATGGTGGCCATAGAGGAGATGCAATGACGCGTGGTGGGAGTACCACGGGATTAGGTGCGACTATTTTGATAGGTGGCCAATGCCATCATTTTCTTTCTTGTCACTCATCCTAGGCAGGATCGCTAGATAGATGATCAGATCATTTTTTATTAGACATGATGATGGGCATAAGCCCTAATTTTGTAGGACATTTTGTCCTGATTTTTTATATTATTTTGGACACAAAAACTCTATCTATATACAGACGGTTTACTATGATTATCATATATATACAAATGATACTTCGATTATTTTTAATGTTTTAATGTGATGAATGATTTATATCCCAATCCAATGCTTTATTAGCGATAGAATCTTCTAAGGAATTTTCTGATCATGGAATATTAACAAATGTGATATAAAAAAATGATATTTGTAATAAATGCACTCTCAGACATTGGTGATATAAATAAGGATCTCTAATGCAATAGATGTTTTTCATTTGAGATACCACTAGTTTTGAATGTAAATAAACTACTAATGAATCAATATAAAGAGATATTGTGTCAAATAGTAAATTAATAACAACAATATATTTGGCGATATTATTTGAAGCGAGACCGACACATACTCCTGTTGAAACCAACAACTGGCCAAATGGATAATAAATCACCCAAGCCATGGAAGCAAGGTTCTGGGTGTGTGTACTAGCATCATCGGCTAACCTTAGATATATCAAATCATCCATCAGTACCTGCTAAAGAATATAAAAAATATCAACATCACTAAAATTGAAAGATAGATATGTACAACAATACAATATATACAATCAAGAAAATGCTAGGTCGAAGCCTAAGCAAAGTACTTCTTAAGGTAGAGCCCAGTTCTGGGCTCTACCAACTTGTTTCCTTCAAAATCAATCAATTCGTCAGCTCCCTTTTTCAAAAAAATTTTGACAATAAAGGGACCGTACCATAAATATTTAAACGTGCCTGCCACCATGGTATCATTGTTTTGATCGTAGACTAGGACAATGTCGCCTTCAAAAAAAATTCTAGGATGGACAACTTTATCATATTGAGTTTTTACCCTCCTCTTATGAGCTTCGTTGATTATGGCGGCATCTCGACGTTGATCATTGAGATGTTCCAAATGAACAAGGTGTTGGGTGTGGAGCCTGATTATCTTATTTATTTAGAGGTATCGCCACATTGGACCCCAATTCGTAATGTGGCGGTAATGCTGCCTGTAAAATATATACTACAGGGGGGTCCCGTAAAACTTTGTAATTTCGTAGTCAATCTGGGCCATTCATTACGCAAATATATGATGGTAGAATTTATGTTTAATTTAGGGTTTTTTCCCTAGAAGGAAACCCCTCACTATATATGAGGGAATTGTATTGTGTCTATGTATATTTTTATTCTGAGTGAGGAAGAGAGAGGAGATTGAGAGTGAAGAGGGAATTATAGTGGATCTGCTATAGGTTGTATCTCTTCAGTTTGCTAGATAATATAAAAGGAACGATTGACTATTTCTCCGTGGATGTAGCCCAAACTGGGTGAACCATGTATATCTGTGTCTCTCTTGTTTTATGCGTTTTCTGTGTTTATATTTCTGCAATATTCTATGTGTTCCATTGCTCTATAATATATAATATTCTAACAATTGGTATCAGGGCTGAAGGTCTATTTGGATGATAAACTCCCAGGAGAGAAGGGTTCCTAGTTCGAGTGGGAGAAATGGCGAAAGATGGTAGGTTTAGGTTTGAAAAATTTGGCCAAAACTACCAGTTATGGAAGATGCAGATGGAAGATTATTTGTACCAGAGAGATTGGTACCAACCATTGAGTGGAAAGGAAAAGAAGCCGACGAATATGACAGACATGAAATGGGATATTCTCGAAAGAATGGCACTTGGAACAATACGGTTGTGCCTAGTGGCATCGGTAGCATTTGATATATCAAATGAGATGAAAACAAAGGGTTTAATGTCGACATTGGCCAAACTATATGAAAAACTCGCTGCCTCAAATAAGGTATTTCTTAAGAAGCATTTATTTAATATGAATATGTCAGAAGGTTGATATGTTCTTGATCATTTAAATGAATTTTATACAGTTATCAGTCAGTTAAGTTCGGTAAGGGTAACTTTTGATGATGAAGTTAGGGCTCTGTTATTTCTGTGCTCATTGCCAGAAAGTTGGAATGGTTTAGTTATGTCCATTAGTAACTCTATCTCTAGATATAGTACCTTAAAGTTTGATGATGTTGTCGGTGAAATCCTTAGCAAGGAAATGCGACATAAAATCTCTGGTGAGACATCAGGTAATTCTTTGACTGTAGAGACAAAGGGAAGAAAAATGGAAAGAGGAAAGAGCCTTGGATATCGCAGTAAGTCAAGAATAGGTAGACCCAAGTCCAAATCGGAGATAGTGTGTTGGAAATGCGGGAAGAAAGGAAACCTAAAGAAAGACTGAAAGTCTCGGAAATGAAAAGGAGACACATAACAAGAAGACAACCATGAAGCGAATGTGACAGGTGATGTGACGGAAGATGCTTTTATTCTTTCATTAGAAAGTATTATTGATGCCTAGGTGGTAGATTCAGGGGCCTCATTCCATGCCACACCTAATAGGAAACATTTTCATGATTATTTTCAAGGAGATTTTGGACAGGTTTAGTTGGGTGATGATAAACCCTATAAAATCATTGGAATGGATATAGTTTTCATAAAACAAAAAAATGGAAATCAATGGCTATTGAAGGAGGTAAGGCATGTTCCAGATCTAAAGAAAAATCTAATTTCAACAAGGCAGTTGGGAGGTGAAGGCTGTGTAACTACTTTCACAGATAAAATCTGGAAGGTCACTATAGGAGCCCTGGTAATAGCAAAAGGAGAAAAGGTTGGTACATTGTATTTATGCAATGGTATTTCTAATTCTGTTAATGCTTTAACCTCTACAGGGGAAGATACGGCATTGTGGCATCATAAGCTTGGGCACATGAGTGAGAAGGGGATGCAGATACTTCACTCAAGAAATTTGTTTCCAGGTTTGAAGCATGTTGATTTGGAATTCTATGAAAATTGTGTTTATGGAAACAGAAGAGAGTCAGATTTCTCAAAGTTGGGAAAGAAAAGAAGAGCGAAAAATTAGAGCTTGTGCATATGGATGTATGGGGACCTACTCAAGTATCATCTCTTTGTGGCTCTTGTTATTATGTTACTTTTATTGATGATGCAACCAGAAAAACCTGGATTTATTGTATTTGATACTTTCATGAAATGGAAATCTTTGGTTGAAAATGAGACAAGGAAAAAGGTTGAAGTGTCTAAGATAAGACAATGGAGGTGAATATTGCATAAAAGAGTCTGATATGTAGTGTTCGTAAAATGGAATTCGTAGAGAGAAGACAATTCCAGGAACACCACAACAAAATGGTGTGTCAGAAAGGATTAATGGGACAATCATGGAGCGTGAAAGGTGCATGAGATTGCATGCAAGATTGCCTTTACAATTTTGGGTAGATGATGTAGATACTACTATTTATCTAATAAACAAAGGGCCTTCAAGTTCCTTGGATGGTGGTATTCCATAGGAGGCAAGGATAGGTAAAAAGGTAAACTACTCTTTTTTAAAGCCTTTTGGTTGTGAGGCATTTCTCCATATTAATAAAGAAAATAGAACAAAGCTTGAGGCAAAATCAAAGAAATGTACCTTTATTGGATATGGTGTTAATGATTTTGGTTATCGCTTATATGATTATGAAAATCACAAAATCATTAGGAGAAGAGATGTCATATTCAATGAAAATGTTTTGTATAAGGATCAACTGCACGAAAAGAAACAGGAAAAAGAAAATAGAGAATACATAGTGCTTGAAGAGATAACAGAAAAAGTGATGGAGCCTGAAACATAATGATCAACAGCCGGAACAACAACCACAACAACAAAAAGCACCTGAAGCACCTGAAAGTGGTGTTAGAAGATCTACCAGGATAAGTAGAACCCCTGAACGATACTCTCCTTCATTATATTATGTATTGTTGATTGATTCTAGTGAACCGGAATGTTATGAAGAAGCTATACAAGAAGAAACCAGGAAGAAGTGGGAGCAAACCATGAAAGAAGGGATGGACTCCTTAGCACATAACCAGACATGGGACATAGTTAGGTTGCCTATAGGTAAAACAACATTGTAGAATAAATCAGTTTACAGGTTGAAGGAAGAAGATGGAGGTAGACAAAGGTATAAAGCTAGACATGTGGTGAAGGGGTTTGCAAAGAAAAGGGTATAGACTTTGATAAGATATCTTCTCCTCTTGTTAAAATGACTTCAATAAGAACTATTTTAAGTCTAGTAGCAGCTGAAGATTTGCATCTTGAGTAGTTAGATGTAAAGACAACTTTTCTCCATCGGGATTTGGAGGAAGAGATATATATGCAGTAGCCACAAGGATATGAGATAAAAGGGAAGGAGAAACTAGTTTGCAGTTGAAAAAGAGCTTGTATGGCTTAAAACATGCTCTAAGGCAGTGGTATCTAAAATTTGACAGGTTTATGTCTGAACAAGGTTATACTAGATGTCACTCTGATCATTGTGTTTATCTCAAAAGAAAAAATGATGGAAGCTATATTATATTGTTATTGTGTGTAGATGGCATGATTGTTACATGTTCTAACATGCAATAAATAAATGTGCTCAAAAGAAAATTGGCGAACTCATTTGAAATGAAGGATTCGGCTGCTGCAAAACAAATGTATGAGAATAACTAGAGACAGGAAGAATTGCAAATTAACATTGTCTCAAAGTGAGTACAGAGAAAAGGTGTTGAAAGGTTTTAATATGCAGAATGCAAAACCAGTTATTATACCTTTGGCTAGCCATTTCAAATTAAGCAAGGAGGAGTGTCCCAAGACTCAGGAAGAAATGGCTCATATGTCTAAAGTTCCATATACATCCACAACTCGAAGCTTAATGTATGCAATGGTCTACACAAGGCCTGATATTGGACATGCAATGGGAGTTGTAAGCAAGCACATGAACAATCCAGGAAAAGAGCATTGGATGGTGGTGAAGTGGATTCTCACGTATTTACGAGGTACCACAAATCAAGAATTATGATTTTGTGGTTCGAACTTGCTCTACAGGGATATGTTGATGCAGATATGGTAGGTGATAGAGGTAACAAGAGGAGCACAATAGGGTATGTGTTTACTATAGGTGGAACAACTTTTAGTTGGGTCTCAAAACTGCAAAGTGTTGTTGCACTCTCGACAACGAAAGCAGAGTATGTTGCTGCTATAGAGGCTAGTAAAGAAATGATTTGGTTACAAAGGTTTTTGGATGAATTGGGTAAGAAGCAGCAGTTGGGAAGGTTATACAGTGACAACTAGAGTGCCATACATCTTGCAAAGAACTCTGCATTTCATTCCAAGACTAAACATGTATAGCTCAAGTACCATTTCATATGGTCAATGTTGGAAGATGGACAGTTGAAGCTGGAAAGGATAAACACTAGCCAGAATCCTACATATATGTTAACAAAGGTTATAACCAGGGAGAAACTGAGAATCTGCTCAGTTTCAATTGGTCTTCAAGTATGATGAAGAAGATGAGAAACAACCAGGTCCAAAGTGGAGTCTTTCTCCAGCAAATGAAGCAGAGGTGGAGTTGTTATAATCAGTCTCCAAGTGGGATATTGTTGGCTCTGGAGCCTGATTATCTTATTTATTTAGAGGTATCACCACATTGGACCCTAGTTCTTAATGTGGCAGCAACGCTGCCCATAAAATATACGCAGAAGGGGGGTCTTGTAAAATGCTATAATTTCGTAGTCAATATGGGCCATTCATTAGGTGGAGATTTGACGATAGAAGTTATGTTTAATTTAGGGTTTTTTGCTCTAGAAGGCAACCCCTCACTATATATGAGGAAATTGTATTGTGTCTATGTATATCTGTATTCTAAGTGAGGAAGAGAGAGTAGATTGAGAGTGAAGAGGGAATTACAGCGGATTTACTTTAGGTTGTATCTCTTCAGTTTTCTAGATAATATAAAAGGAAGGAATGGTTGTTTCTCTGTGGACGTAGCCCAAATTGGGCGAACCATGTATATTTATATCTCTCTTGTTTTATGCATTTTCTATGTTTATATTTCTGCAATATTTTATTTTTTCCATTTCTCTGTAATATACAATTTTCTAACACGAGGCGCTCTTCGATACTAGAAGTATCGGGAAGAAGCTCAATAGCCAGTTTAAGGGAAGGAATTTCACATTCTACAGGAAAAATGGATTTCAACACACAAACTAGTTGAAAGGGAGTAAAACCAGTGGCAGTCTTAACTGACATTCGGTATGCCCAAACTGCCGAATATAACATGATGTGCAAATTGGATATAGCTTTGTTAATAATCCTTTGTAGGATGATTTTAAGGGACTTTTTCATGGCTTCGACCTTCCCATTGGCCTAAGGATAATATGGAGATGAATGCTCCTATCAGAAACCCAACTTGAGAGGCAATTCATACATCATTTGATTTTGGAAATGACTACCATGGTCAGTGACAATCTCTTTAGGAATACCAAATTGAGAAATAACTTGATTGAAGAGAAACAAGGTTGTTGTTTCACCATAATTCTTGAAAGTAGGAATAGCCTCAGCCCACTTAGTAAAGTAGTCTACGGCTACAATGATATACTTGTGATTTCCAGCCGAAGGAAAATTACAAGTAGTAAAATCAATACCCCACTGCGTGAAAGGACCGACGGTGATCATAGGGAAAAGCAGAGTTGGATGTGCACGCATTTTCTAAGTATAAACCTGATAGGGTTGGCATCTCTTGTCCACTTCAATACGATCTTTGAAGATCGAAGGCCAAGAGTAGCCTACTCACAATTTCTTTTGTGTTGTATCATGCCCAGATAGATGACCACCACAATCTCCATTGTGGTAATCATTAAGCACAGACTCAACTTCTTCCAAGGTTAAACAACGTCTAAGGATTGAATCAACCCTGCGACGATATAAAGTGTCACCTATAATAATATAACTTTTAGCGAGGTGACGCAATTTTCTACGTTCATCCTTGGAAAAAGGGATCAAAAACTTCGAAGTCTGGAGATATATAATAATATCACCATACCAAGGATCTTGCGAGGAAATAAGAAACAGATGTTCATAAGGAAAAGCTTCCTCATAAATGATTTCTTCCTCACAAGGCAACTCCGAGATCAACTCTGCAAATACTAAAGATTTCCTAGACATAGACAACATGAATTTGAGGTCGAATTCTTGTAAAATGATAATCCATCTATTATATTTTCCCTAATCACTCGCCTACTGAGAAAAAATGGAAATGGATTGATGGCTACTAAGACAAAAAAATTTGAAGCAGAATCTAAGCTGCTAGATAGCTAGATAGCTGCCAAAGCTAGTTTCTCAATGGAATAATAGTGTAGTTCAGGACCTACTAAGCGTCAGCTCAAATATTAGATTACGTGCTCACATAAGGCATCATCTTTCTGAACCAGAACCATAGCAATAGTTGATTCTACTGTAGCAAGATACAAAAGGAAATCTCTGCTATAATCATGTGGACTCAGCAAAGGAGGAGAGGTTAATGATTTTTTCAAAGCATCGAAAGAGTGTTGCATGAAATCATCCCATAGAAATGGGACCTGTTAGGGTCCAAACCTAACCCCCTTATTTATGTAATAGGGTCAAGTCATAGTTATAGTTAGTTAAAGAGTCAATAAAGCCCATATTAATAATTGTAAATGGTTGACCCGCATTTAAAGAAGGGACCACAGTTAGTTGCAAATGGGCCATGGTATTAGATAGATGGTATCAATAATAACCATGGTATTGCATGTATGAATCTTATATAAACGATAGAGACTCCTCTTCAGGAGCATCATGTCTTATTTTTTAATTGAGCCCATCTTTATTGGAGGTTGCCACATCGAAGAGGTAAGTGAACATTGCTTTCCTTTCCGAATAATAAAATACATACTGTTATTTCTTATTGTTCTATGTTCTAGGTATATTTCTTTGCATACTTGGTATTCTAGTATCTTCTCATAGGTCAAGGGCATAACAAGTGGTATCAGAGAACTTTTGAGGGCCAGTGGGATCTCCACTTTTAGCAGAATTTTTTTTCTTTGCTAGAGATGTGTTCCGGTGTCTTTAAACCACGAGATCTCTCATTGAGCACATAAACCTGTAGATCTGGGGAGGCATGCATGGAGGAAATACAAGAGGTGTTCACACTTGTTGGACTCCCTTGTAACACCTGTGGGTAAACCTTCGAGCAGTAGCGCATTAGACAGAACTGCACACAGACTGTCTTCCAAGTACCCTCTGGGTATATCGGAAGCCCCCTAGGCTCTCTTGAAACCTTGCCATAGATAAACCATCGACCATCTTTTTGCTACAGTAAACTGAGAACAACACTCAGGGAGATTACTCACACAGACGATAGGGTAGTCAGGTTGTACGGCTAAGTGTATGGTTGATCCTCCTTGGCTAGTGCTCTAAAAGATTGGGTTGAGTACTACTGTTGGACCCTTATGTATATTGCGATCTATAGCACCTGACACTCCTTGAGACCATAGTACCATCAACTTTGCCAGATCAGATCTAGCAGGTCGGGTTCCGTCGCAGCCGCAACAATCAGTTCCTCCATTCCGATCTCTCAGATCAGCCATTCAGATCTATCAAATCCGCCAATTAGATCTATCAAATCTACGGTCATTCAGATCTAGCAGTTTGGGTTCGATAAGAGTCGCAGCAATCAGATCCCCCATTCAAATCTAGCAGTAGGGGTTCAATCACTGTCACATTCCTACTCATACTCTGTAGTTGAGGGTTTTTCCGACAGATATGACTAATTGTGTGGCTCCTATACCTGGGCATGATTCTCGCAGGACATTCGGTAGAATTAAATTTGTTGGGAATCGGCTACTACAGTATTCCTAAGCGAGGAGTAAAAATCCTTTCAAAATAGCAAAAAAAAGTGTCTGAGACCCTCCTGGGATGCTTATAGGAGACTTAACCCATAACAATTAGGTTGACAGGCTGAGCAAGGTGGTACCATTCACTTGTCAACGTAAAAATTTTGGGTGGTCCCAATTTTTTTTTTCACAGTAACGACAAGTGCACCAGACCAGTGCATGGTACAAACCAGAGCTTAAGCTATGGCTGAAGAGAAGATCAAAACCCTTGAAAAATGTTGGAGGCATTAATGAAGAAAATTGAGGCCTTAACTGACACAATCACAAAGGGCAAGTCGGGGGCACAATCAGAGGCATATGATTTTAATGAACACCTTGAGGGCGAGTCTAGCCATTCTCTTCACTTCTATGGAAACCACCAACAGTCCGAGCTTCGACCACCCAAGTTGGACATGTATAAATTTGATGGCTCTCATATGGCCATATGGCTAGCACAAATGGAGCAATATTTCACATTGAATCACATCAGAGATGATGCGACTAAGCTAAGTGTGGGAAGCCTATACTTGGACCAAGAAAGATGGCAATGGTGGTAGTGGTATCAATGCTACTATGCAATGCCACTGACTTGGCAGATATTATCAAAAGCCCTATCTGATCACTTTGACCATGAATCTAACTTTTTGCGTCATCTTACTAAGCTCTGACAGATAGGTACAGTGCAAGAATATATTAAAGCCTTTGAAGCATTAGCCTTCCACACAGGAGGTCTGGCAAATGAATTCTACTTGGAATGTTTTATTAGTGGTCTCAAGGATGCCATAAAAGCCCACATCCGACTACAACACCCAGTCTCATGGCTGACAGCTTGCAAGATAGCTCGTGAAGTAGAACATGCATTAGCGGCCCAGTCCACTCTTCCAAACTTCATAGCCAAGGGATGCCCCACCCCGGCTCCGAGCACTACCCAAACATTTAAGGTTAAAAGGGTGTCACCAACGGAAATGGAAAAAATAAGAAAGCAAGGATTGTGTTAGTATTGTGATGAGAAATACTCCCAGGGCATAAATGCAAGGAACCCAAATTCTTTCAAATTGATGTTACTGATCACAGTTCATCTGAGGAAACCCCACCATTTGAGGGACCAAAGGAGGAAGATGAGGACAATCAGCTCGATAATGAGCTCCCAGCTACACCTGAAGAACCAATTATATCACTTCATGCTTTGGCATGAATTTATTCTCCCCAAACTCTCAAAATTAAAGGTTTTATTAAGCATCGCCCTGTAATAATCTTGATTGATAGTGGTAGTACGCATAAATTTGTCCTTCAAAGAGTCACTGAAGCAGTACATTGTTTTGTCAGAGAAGTATCTAATTTCCAGGTCCAGATTGCTGATGGGGGGACAATGAAATGTGAAGGCCGCTGTGAAAATGTCAAACTTCAAATGGGGGATTATCACCTAAAGACCCACATGTTTGCCATCAACATGGGTGGGTGTGGCATTGTCTTGGCTGTTGAATGTCTCCGCACACTCAGCCCAATCAAAATGGATCTCCAGGAGTTATATATGAGCTTCAAGCAGAATAACCACACACATACCCTCCGCAAACTCCAGGCAGGTGCTCCTTTTATAATTAGCTCGCATAGAATGGAAAATTTGTTAAAAAAGGCCACCATTGAGTTATAGCCCAATTTAATGCCATCCAGACCTTCAAACGCACTTCTCTTCATATTCTTCCTGAGATGCAATAGGTCTTAAAACAACCGTCTGCAAGTCTTTGACACACCTCATGAGCTTCCACCCTCGAGAGGGGAACATGATCATAGCATTACTTTGGCCCCAAGGGCACAACCACCAAATTTTCACCCATATAGATATCCTTTCACCCAAAAGAATGAAATTGAAAAAATCATCAAGGAAATCCTGGACGCTGGTGTCATTCGTCCTAGCATTAGTCCTTATTCAACGCCTATGGTCATGGTGCTCAAGAATGATGGGGAATGGCGTATGTGTCCAGACTTCAGGGCCCTCAACAAGCTGACGGTCAAAGATAAATTTCCCATCCCGGTTGTTGATGATTTGTTGGATGAACTAAATGTGGCTCAATTCTTTACTAAGCTTGACCTTTGCTCGGGCTATCACCAAATTCGCATGAAAGAAGTAGACATTCCAAAGATTGCTTTCTGAACTCATGAAGGCCATTATGAATTCTTGGTCATGCCATTTGGTCTCTGTAATGCCCCATCCACTTTTCAGAGCCTCATGAATCACCTGCTCAAACCATATCTCAGAAAATTTGTCCTTGTTTACTTTGATGACATCCTCATCTACAGCCTCACCTGGGAAAAACATCTTCAACATGTATATCTACTCTTGCAACTGCTTCGGAAGAATAAATTATTTTTCAAATTGTCCAAGTGCTCTTTTGGCATGGAAGAAGTTGAATATTTGGGCCACATTGTGGGGCGTGAAGGTGTCAGGGTGGATCCCAAAATGATCCAGGAAATGCAGGATTGGCCTCAACCAAAGACCCTGAAGAGCTTGAGAGGATTTTTGGGTCTCACCAGCTACGATTGTAAATTTATCCGCAATGATGGTCACATTGCTAGACCTCTCACTCACCTTCTTAAGAAAAATTCATTCCTTTGAATGATGAAGCGCAACAGGCATTTCTAGATCTCAAACATGCCATGTGTTCCACTCCCGTATTGGCACTATATGACTTCATCAAATCTCTTGTGATTGAATGTGATGCTTTAGGTATGGGTATTGGGTTGTCTTAATGTAGAATGGTCGACCCTTGCCCTTCATTAGCCAATAACTATGTGGGACAAATCTGGTAAAATCTACCTATGAGAAGGAGATGATGGCCATATTACATGCGGTGGATATCTAGTGACCATACTTATTGGGGCGGCATTTCAAAATCCTCACAGACCATCAAAACCTTAAATATTTTTTAGAGCAATGCCTATCCTCACCACAACAAAATAAATGGCGAGCCAAAATGTTGTGATATGATTATGAGATAATTTACAAGAAAGGGCAAGAAAATATCGTATCGCATGCTTTATCATGCCAATTTGAGGAGGAAAGCACCCTGCTAGCAATCTCTTTTCCCATTCTAGAGTGGATTGAAGAGGCTCGCAAGGAATGGTTTTCAGATCCTTTGCTCTCCCAACTCATTAATAAATTGTAGGCGGATCCAAATTCCACAACAGGCTACTCATGGTAGGATGAGATTCTTCGCTACAAGGACAAAGTAGTGATATCACCAACATCCACCCTCAAAAGTCGCATTTTGGTAGAGTTGAACTCATCTCCCACAACAGGCCATTCACGCTTTTAGAAGACTTATGCTTGCACTTGACGTTCATTCTTTTGGATAGGCATGAAAAGGGACATTCTTACTTTTGTAGCTGAGTGTGATGTGTGTCAGCGCCACAAAGGAGAAATAGTCAAATCCCAAGGCACATTATAGCAATTTCCCATCCCTACCTTAATCTGGATGGAGGTTTCTATGGATTTCGTTACGTGTCTTCGGAAGTCAAGCAACAAGTCAGTCATCACGGTGGTTGTGGATAGACTTTCTAAGTATGCTCATTTTTGCGCCCTACCCCACCCTTTTACACCAGCTTTGGTGGCTCAATATTTCATGGACCAGATCTTCAAATTGCATGGCATTCCCACTTCCATTCTGTCTGATCATGACTCGACCTTCACTAGTAAATTTTCGTAGGAATTCTTTAGGCTATAAGGTACCCAACTACAACTTAGTACTTCCTATCATCCCAAAACTGATGGTAAAACTGAAGCAGTCAACAAATGTTTGGAGACCTACCTCAGGTGTTTCACTTCAGAAAAGCAACATCTATGGGTACAGTGGTTACCTCTAGCCAAATGGTGGTATAATACTAACTATCATGCCACCACCAAAATGACTCCATATGAAGTAGTTTATGGTCAACTCCCTCCTTCACCTACTTCTTATATCCAGGGATGCTCGAACGTACAAGCAGTGGATAAACTCCTACAGAACCATGCAACCATGCTGGCTCACCTCAAAGAGAATCTCCATCAAGCTCAAAATCACATGAAGCAATAGGCAGACCAACATCGTTCAAAGCATAAATTTCAGGAAGGGGATTAGGTATTCTTGAGGCTGCAACCATATAAGCAAACATCATTTAAGGAGAAGGGTTGTCAAAAATTATCTCCAAAATTCGATGGACCGTATCAAATACTTCAGCACATTGGAGAAGTAGCCTACAAGATAGTATTGCTACCCACTGCAAAAATCCATCTCGTCTTCCATTGTTGGCATTATGATGCATGTGTTGTACTTGATGGCAACCAACTCGTAGAAGATCAACTCACTTATATATATCTAGATGAATCTATGGAAGAGATATCAGATGTAGGATGCAGGACGACTCAAAGGAATTAGATGACAAATCTTGGTATGACAAGTTAGCTTTGCCATCAAGTCCAAAGGGGGAGATTGTTGGCATTATGAGACAAGTGTTTTCCTTGATGGCAAATCAAACAGATGATAAAATATAGGACAACAAAGTTATTTTCAAGTTCACACACTTTCATGCAAAGAAAAGTTTCTTTCATGTAGAGAAATGTTCACGCATTTTCATGCAGAGAAAAGTTTCTTTCATGTAGAGAAAAGTTCACGCACTTTCATGCAGAGAAAAAAAATTTTTCATATAGAGAAAAGTTCACACACTTTCATGCAGAGAAAAGTTTCTTTCATGTAGAGAAAAGTTCACGCACTTTCATGCAGAGAAAAGTTTCTTTCATGTAGAGAAAATTTCACGCACTTTCATGCAGAGAAAAGTTTCTTTCATGTAGAGAAAAGTTCACGCACTTTCATGCAGAGAAAAGTTTCTTTCATGTAGAGAAAAGTTCACGCACTTTATTGCAGAGAAAAGTTTATTTCAAATAGAGAAAATTTCGCGCACTTTCATTCAGAGAAAAGTTCCTTTCATGAAGAGAAAAGTTCACGCACTTTCATGGTTGGCTCATGGTATTAGTCTGATAGTTTTTGATCCTATGGTTTTGGTCCGTGGTATTGCATCCAAAAGTGTTGATCTCACGCACTTTCATGGTTGGTTTATGGTATTAGTCTAACAGTTTTTGATCCTATGGTTTTGGTCCGTGGTATTGCATCCAAAAGTGTTGATCCCAAGTATTGGGTTCGTGGTATTGTGTTATTATGATTTTGGACCGTGGTATTGTGAAAGGCCTAAGACTATAAAAGAGGAAGGAGATCATTTGGCAAAGCATCATCTGAATTATTGAATATCTGATAAAGTGCTAGATCTGGAATACTGTGATTGGGTTATGGTGCAGATTTGGATCTGAGCTAAAGAGGGATCTCATCGGTTGATGGAGAACAATATCTAAGGATAGATCGGGATCAAATGGTTTGAAATGAACTATCACTATATATTTGACTATGCTTATTCTAGATCTGTATACTGATGCTTGTAATGATCTGAACTGGGTATAACTTAAGTTTGAAATCGCTGCAAGTCATGTTTGAATATTTATAGATCTGTACGTGGGTTGGCTTTGGTGTAAGCGCGTATGTGTGCAGGTTTTGTTCATTGTAGTAGCGTATACAATTTGAGCTATGATATTTGAAGTCACAGGTGGTTCTGGTTGTTGATGGGTTCTGATGACAGTTTAAAGGTGTCAGTATTCTGCATATCCTGTTTGGTTGATTGTGTTTAGCTTCAGTATTGATGGATGAGAACTAATATTGGATCAGGATCATAATGACTGATATTTATGCGATCTGATGGACTAGATCTGGGTGATAACACATATATTATCCTTGTATATGTATTGATCTGGTGTTTGGGTGATTCAGAAGATTGATGGATTATGTGCTTCAATGATATTAATGGGTCTTGTATGAAAATTGGATGAAACATGGCCTTTCAGATTATGTGTTGTGCTTGAGGAGTATCCAGTATGAAAATGTATGAAACGTGGTACCTGGAGGAGTAAAGATTGTAGGCTGGCGCCTACGTACTAGTATCTTAGCTAGTACAAGAGCTAAGGGGGTGATAGCTCCCTTCCAGTAGCAGTTGAAAACTTTGGAGCATTGTAGCAAGTAGTAGCCTGCGTACTAGTAAATGGATCGACTAGTACAAGAACTATGGGGGTTGTAGCTCCCTTCCAGGAGAGACTGGAGAACGAGAGAGTGTTGTAGCTCTCTGCAAGTAGAAGCCTGCATACTGGTATAAGATTGCACTAGTACAGAAATATTGTAAAAGAATTTTCTTATTAAGAAGAAGATTGAGATGACTTGTAGCCAGTGGTTTTCTCCCACATTGGGTTTCCACCTTATATCATGGTGTTCATGTGTGTGGCTTATGTGTGATGATATATTCTATTTTACTGCACCTGTTTACTGTTAATATGGTTGATAATGTTCTAATGCACTCATTAAGGATCAACTAATTGAATCATAAGAAGTTGTGGAAGTAGCATATATGAATCTGAATATGGAAATGAAAAAGTTTTATTGATGTGATAATATTGATTCACCCCCCCCTCTCAGTATTATTTCCAACATCCATGTCTCATGCCTCAAGAAAGTGGTTGGGAACCATTGTAGAATTCAAACTACTCTACAGGAATTGGATGAAGAAGGTTCAATCTGGCTCCAACCTGAACAGGTTCTTGACACACGAGAACGACACTTGCGTGACCACACGATCAAGGAATTCCTCGTCAAGTATGAAAAATTTTAGGGGCTAATATTCGCCCAATGGGCTAATTTTCCATGATTTTCCATAAAAAAGATTCACTGATTTCCAATTTTTATAAAAGATGATTCGCCCAAATTTTAGAATATAAAATTATTTTACGTTAAAAATCGCTAGCATTATATAGAGACTATATATAAAATCATCATAAATTTGAATAATTTTAAAAATATATCAATAAACATTTTATAGTTTACATATTAGGGATTAGTGATATTCACCAATGTTTTTAAACTTCAAGAAAATTTTCCATCCTTAAAATTTTCCTTTTCGTCAAGTGGCAAGACACCTCTCCAGAAGATGCGACCTGGGAACCAGCCACTGCTCTTCAGCAGTTTCCGCAACTTCAGCCTTGAGGACAAGGCTATTTTTATGGGGGAGGGCATGTTAGGGTCCAATCCTAACCCCCTTATTTATGTAATAGGGTCGATTCATAGTTATAGTTAGTTAAAGAGTTAATAAAGCCCATATTAATAAATGTAAGTGGTTGACCTACATTTAATGAAGGTACCACAGTTAGTTGCAAATGGGCCATGGTATTAGATTGATGGTATTAATAAGAACCATGGTACTAACCCATGGTATTACATGTATGAATCCTATATAAAGGATAGGGACTCCCCTTGAGGATTGTCGTGTCTTATTTTGTAATTGAGCCCAACTCTATTAGAGGTTGCCCCCTCGAAGAGGCAAGTGAACATTTCTTTCCTTTCTTAATAATAAAATACATGTTGTTATTTCTTATTGTTCTATGTTCTGGGTATATTTCTTCGTATACTTGGTATTCTGGTATCTTCTTGCAGGTCAAGAGCATAACAGGACCCCTTTCCTAAGCAATCTCATAAATCCTTTGGTGATCTCGACATAATTGGCTATAAATCTCCTCAAGGAATTTGCTTTCCCTTGGAGACTCTGAAGTTACTGTATAGAGGACAGGGGAGGCAACTGAAGTATTTCCTCAACCTTGAAGGGATCTACACGAAAACCCTCAGTCAACACAATGAATCCCAACAATCGATCGGATGTGACAGTGAAAACGCAGTTATTCGGATTCAACCAGATTTTATAGAAATGACATCGTTCAAAAATCAATCCAAGATGTTTAGGATGATCAATTCTCTTTTGAGAATCAACAGCTAAATCATCCAAATAAGCTTCAACAATATGGTTGATATCATGAAAAGCATATGACATGGCCCGCTGAAAAGTAGTCTAGCATTTTTTAGGCCAAAATGCATTTGTTTATACGCAAATGTACCCGAGGGACAAATAAAAGTTGTCTTATGTTGATCCTCTGGAGGGATAGTAATTTTATTAAAACTAGAAAAAGCATCCATAAATGAGGAAATTTCATTACTCGCACATTCATCAATAATATGATCAATAAAGGGCATGGGGTAATTGTCCTTAGGACAAGCCTTATTTAGGTCCCCCAATTCAATGCATACACAGATCATTCCTTGCTTTTTATCTATGAGGACTGGATTAGAGACACACTCAGTTAAAGGGACAAGGTATATCAAACCTGCCTTAAGAAACTTGTTAACTTCAGCTTTGATAGCTGCTTTTTTTCTAGTGTTTACTGGTCGAAGTTTATGACGAATAGGTTTTTCATTTTTGTACATCTTGATCTCATGATGGACTATAGATGGATCTATTCAAGGAATTTCCTCATAATACCAAGTGAACATATCACAAAACTCTTTGAAGATATTGGTATAAGTTTGAACTTCTTTAGGGAATAGTCAGCTCCAATGAAGACATTTTCAATAATGTTGGGATCCCTAGGATGTTCACTGGAACCATTTTTGAGATAACATACATATTACCTTCAGCAGAAAACTGTGCTGGAGCTAAAGGGTTTAAAACTACATGAACATCACTAGTAGATGAAGAACTAGACAAATTTGATTCTACTTCCCACAAATGAGGCAGGAAATATGAACGATGATGCAAATCATTCCATGGTCTTTCAACACCCGTCATTGCTTCTAGAACTGCTTCTTCAGATGGCAAGACAGTAGCTAAGAAATCCTGAGCAAAAGTGGAATCTAGAGTCCAGGCCGGAGCGACATCCCCATCCAACTCCTCTAGTGAAAATGGAGTAGGATCAGAGTTTTTAGTGTTAACAATAAACTGATAAGAAATTTCCGTGGCAGACATAGGACATGCCATTCCAGCTACCTGCCCCTCATCTAATGTGGTTGTAGATGAAGGTAAGGGACAAGGATCTGAAAAATAATGAGTTCTAAAGAACTCTCTTCGATAAGGTGCCTTGGAGGACGAAATAGCATTAATTCTAGTTGTAGGAGCAGGAAGATCAAAGGTACCAATTAAGGAAGAGTACATTCCAACTCCTAAATTCTATATAGGTTTCTTGGGATTATCCACTAATGGAACAATAGATTCAGAAGATGCATGGGACTCACCTGATGAATAATCCATCTGATCAACTTTTACAATTCTCCCTTCATGACGAAAAAAAAGGATGTGAAATAACAGATATAGAATAGCAGTCATCTCATAAATCCAATTCCTACCTAAAAGGATATTGTAATCCAGATTCACATCAATTATCTCTACTTCAATATTTACCACCTTACCCTAACACAGATGGGAAAGGCTTGCATAATCCCATGCAGTCTACGATAATGACCATCAAATGTCGTTAATAGAGTAGGTGAAGGAGCAGCCTGAGCAAATCCAATAGCCCTCCAACATGATATGGACATTACACATGTGGAAGCTCCCTCATCAACTACAGTTCGAAAGATATTGGTCTTTCGATACATAGACTTAATCTGAAAGGCCATATGATGTGGGAGTCTCTTCTTGATGTTTGACATATTGAATGTAGCACAAGAGAATTTTTTGGATCAGCTGCTCCAATCGCAGTGAGTAATGCACTCCATTGTGCGGGGCATGACTGGAGTACCTCTAACGGTGACAGAGCACAAGGAATCTGAGCTAGATCTTCTACAATTGAGTAGTTCTAGGCTTCCTTAGCATTAGGGTTAACAATTGAGCATTTTGCGGATCTTTTCAGCATCCGAGGTATAGACTCAATTACAAGCCTCTCGATATGGAGTGGCTCTGAAACATCAAAAGCAGACTTAGCCTTGAATGATTTTGATTCACCATAATCACGTGATTGTGTAGCAACGTCAATATGTGAACTCATCATGTAAACATTTGATGTATTTTCCCGTTCTTGGTTGCCCCCAGCGGGGGTACTGGTACTACAGTTTGCACCAACAATTAACTTTTTCCCTTGAGGAAAACGGTTATTTAGCACAACTTGGGAGCTAGAAGACCCCTGCTATCAATCGAGCATTTTGCATATATTTTCAGCATCTGAGGTATAGACTCAATTACGAGCCTCTCGATATGGAATGGCTCTGAAACATCAAGAGCAGACTGAGCCTTGAATGATTTTGATTCACCATAATCACGTGATTGTGTAGCAATGTCAATATGTGAACTCATCATGTAAACATTTGATGTATTTCCCCTTCTTGGTTGCCCCCAGCGAGGGTACTGGTACTAGAGTTCGCACCAGCAAGTAACTTCTTCCGTTGAGGAAAATGGTTATTTAGCACAACTTGGGAGCTAGAAGACCCTTGTTGAACTAATAAGTGTTGATCATATTGGATCATAAGGAAAATATGAGTCAAATTATCTCCATTGCACAACTTGCACGTAAATTTTACTTTCTTTTTAGACTCTTTTTTACCCCCTCAAGCATCATTGTTGGGTTTTTTTGCATTACCATTCCCATCCTGATTCTTTTTCCTACCTCGTCCTTTCTTCTTCCCATCAGATTGTTGGTTTCCTTTGGGGTTAGAAGTTTGGATGGCATTTATAGAGGAAGGTTGAGAAGGCATAGGCACTAATGGTGATGCTTGGATAGAAGAAGCAGTTTGTAAGGACAACTGCTACAATTGATTTCACAGGTTGGATGTGTTAGCATCAACAGATCTGGATAACCTGTCGGCATGGGGACCTAGCTTCGGCTTGGATAAATCAACCTTGGACCTAGGAGCATCAGGAAAAATTTTCTGAAGAACCCCAGATTGAGAATATATGATCCGAATTGGATACTCAAACAATTCCATGTTTGTTAAGAATGGATGACAAACTTCATGAAATCTTATAGCTATTAGAAATAACCTCTAAATAATGGTAATTTGTAACTAGCACGGAGCAACGAGGACCTTCGATCAAATCACACTGACCGTTGGCCCATGGAGACTATGCATGGCATAGAAATGGCAGTTGGGAAGCTCAAACCCAGAAACGAAGGCTATTTCTATTGCGCTAATCGTGTATCGTTGGGTGAAACCCCTCATGAAGGAAAAGCCTCAAGCGCTCGATCATAAGGGAAACTAGAAAACCGTGGGAAAGTGCTAAAACTGACAGGCGGGTCCCGCGCTCAAAACCGACAGAATATTGGAGGCATTTCGGGTAGTAAGTGGGTTTGGCCAAAGACCCAGCAATTCCATACACTGAGTGATGCGTGTCCGATGGGGAGAGAGAAAAACTGCTTACATCACTGACTAACAGTCGAGCAACTCAATCGCGCGATATAAGCGAAGACCGTAGGATCTGGGGGATTCTAGATCAATGGCGGAGGTTCAAACTGATGGATGACCAGACCCAAGGGAGAAATAAGCTACGTCGCATAAAGGTTTTAAGTCCGATTTGACGAATGAGTCAACATAAGGATCCATTTCACAGGCATCTAGGAAATAACGGAAAAAATGACCATTCAGGGAGAACTGACACTCAGTCTACAAGAAGACAAGTTGCCACCTCTCTGCGAAGCATTACATAGCAACGATGATGCAAGGCAGAGGAGTCCCAATGGACAAAGGCAGGCGATTCAGAGAGTCGGGAAGACAAAGCAAACATTCGAAGAAATGAACTGGCTTTAAAGTCACGAGCTGACAGAGACAAGATAGAGAGACAATGAGGCAAAGAAGTAGTGAAGAAGTCGAAGGCCGAGAGACACAGAAAGAGAGGCAAAGTTGTAGAGGGTAGATAAGCCAGGCTGACCATTAGAGTAAGGGTAGCATCGAGCAAACAGAGACCAATTGAGGTCGAAATTCGGTAAGGGGGGTCTTTTAACTCTAAGGACTTGGGAATTCCAAGTGCCATCCTACTGATCATCCTCTGTCAAGGGAGACTCAAATTGAGCTCCTTGTTGTAAGACTCTGCTTTAAAAACATAATAAAAAGGCCACCACTGAAGGCTGGACCAAAAGACGTAGCCCTGGAGGATTGGGTGAACTCTTATTAAATTTTGTTGTGTTTATGTTTGCTTGCTGTGATCTCTTACTATTTCAAGTGTCTATGTATTTTGTAATCTTATCGATCCATTGCACAAGATAACATAGACACACACCAGCACATGAGTCTATAATACCTTCATTAATTTCTCGAGGTCACCTAGGGGTGATTTTAGATGAAGTTGTATCAAAGCTATAGGTTGTTAAGGTTAGACAAGCTTCTGCTGGATTTAGCTATTGAATGCTAACTAGATTGAAGCTCAAATTAGGAGAAGGAGAGTTGGTCAAAACTAATCCTGAAATTGGAAGAGTCTATACTCAGAAGACAATGTTGGAGGAAGGTTCTGTGGGGCTAGACCCTCAAATTATAGATATTTTCCTAGCCATAAGATCCATGGTAGAGGAAATGTATAAGGACTTTAGAAAACATAAAGATGAAGATTCATCAGGCTCCAAACAAGATAAGGGAGATGAAGAGTCTCTCCTCCATGACCACTCAAAAGGCAAGGGGAAAGAAGAAAGCTTTCTCGCACCTCCTAATAGCCCTAAACATTAAAAGAAGACATCTTTGATTAAACTAGATGTTAAATTTGATTTACCAATATATGATGGAGAGTTGAATGAAAAAAAACTGGAGAATTAGATCAAACAAATTGATGTTTATTACAGACTGTAGAGTATCGATTCACACAAGAGCAAGATTCAGCTGGCCAACCTACACCTTGGGGGCACTACCTTGGTTTGGTGGGAAGGCAGGACCCAAGCTGACATGAAGAGACATGGTAAGACTCTTTCTATCTGGAGTGAATTTGTTTCTGCAATCAAAAAGTAGTTCTATCCACTGGCCTACATGCAGCAAGCCATGATGAGCTGGCAAACTCTTCGTCAGTTGAAAGGGAAAAGTGTACAAGGTTACACCCAAGAATTTAGGAAGAGAGCTTTGATTCTAGGAATCTCATTAGACTCACCTGAGACTTTGTTGAAGTACATCGGTGGTCTACACAACTACATGAGGCACACTAGCCTCATGTTTAATCCCACTAGTATAGATGAGGTATTTGTTCAAGCTACACATCTAGAAGCTAGAGGAAAGAATGGGAACCTAGAAGTTGGGAGATCATCCAAGCCCATTCCAAGCAAGAATAAGGAGAAAAGAAGACATAAATGGAAAGAGAGGAAGGACAACACTGCACAGAAAAGAAATTCTTCATCCACTCACTGTAAGAAGGATGGGCATGATGATGAGCACTATTGGATTCTGCATCCGAAGCTGAGACCTAAGAAGTTCGAGGGCAAGAAGAAGAAGACTGCTACAGCTATTTAGAAAGGTTTGGGGTCAGACTTAGGAGATGAAGCAACCATTGCAGCCACAGGTATAAAAGGTAAGAATTTTGAAGCATCTACTAGTAATTCTGCACAATCTACTATTGATGAAGAAAATGAGAGAAAAAGACATGAGCATTTCCATATTCGAGTTATTTCCAAACATCAAAAGATTGATACTTTGTATGATAGTGGCTCACAAGTAAATTTAATTTTTGAAGCAATTGTGAAGAAGTTGGGATTACTGACTACACCTCACAACAAACCATACCCATTAGGTTGGTTAAGTGATAAAGCACAACTACAAGTGACTAGACAATGCAAACTTAAGTTTTCTTTTGGGTCAACATTTGTAGATGAGGTTGAGTTAGATATAATTCCTTTGGATATATGTGGAATTGTTTTAGGAAGTCCTTACTTGTATGATAGAAAAGCTATTTTCTATAGAGCTGAGAACAAGTATCTACTCATTAAAGATGGAATCAAATACTTTGTAAGAGCTCATAAGCTCAAGAATAATTATACTCTCATAAATTCATGGGAGATGAAACGAATTGTAAATTCATGTAAACATTTTTTACTGATGGTTGTAAAGGAAAAGAAACCTGATAAAACCAATGTATTTGAGGGCTGTGATGCTAAATAATGAGCTGATTTAGAAAAAGTTGTTTCAGAGTATGATATCTTGTTTTAAGAACCTAAAGGTCTAACACCCAAAAAGGAAATAGTGCATGATATTAATTTACAACAAGATGATCCATTGCCTAACATTGGGATGTATAGGTTGTCTACTTTAGAGAATGCAGAAATCAAGAAGTAGGTGCAGGAGTTGCTCAAGAAGGGGTTCATTAGACCTAGCACATCACCATGTGGGTCACCAATCATTTTGGTGAGAAAGAAAGATGGCTCGTGGAGAATGTGCATTGATTACTGAGCACTGAATACAATAACAATCAAAAATCATTGTTAGATCAGTTAAAGGAAGTTGTTTGTTTTTCCAAGTTAGACTTGCATAGTGGATATCATCAGGTCAGAGTTGCAGAACAAGATGCATGGAAGACTGCTCTCAAAACAAATCTGGGACTGTATGAGTGGCTGGTTATGCCTTTTGGCTTAACTAATGCTCCTGCTACTTTCATGAGAATAATGAATGATGTGCTCAGACCTTTTCTTGATGATTTTGTTATTGTATATCTGGATGACATTCTTATATTTAGCAAAACATGGTAAGAACATTTAAAGCATGTTAAGTAGACACTAGATGTTTTGAAAAGAGAAAAAATTTATGTTAAACTCTCAAAATGTGAATTTGGCAAAACATCCTCGAATTATTTGGGACATATAGTAGGGGGTGGTGAATTGAAGATAGATCCATGTGAGGTGGTAGTCATTGTAAACTGGCCTAAACCCAAATCTACTACAGAAGTTAGGAGCTTATTAGGAGCAACACAATAGTGGAGAAAGTTAATTTCTAACTTTCCCTTAATTGCAACTCCCTTACATGATTTAAGAGGATTGAACAAGGTGTTTCAGTGGGGAGGCAAACAGCAAAAAGCCTTCGACACCTTGAAAGAAAAGATTAGTACAACACCAGTAGTAGCACTGCCTGATATTCAAAGACCATTTGAGATCCAAATGGATGCCAGTGACTATGCCATGGGAGCAGTGTTGATACAGCATGGTAAACCCATATGTTATCATTCTGAGACATTTAATTATGCAGTAGTTAACTATCCCACATAAGATAAGGAATTGTATGTATTAGTACAGAGTGGGAAAAAGTGGAAACATTACTTAATGGGAAAAGAGACAGTTATACATACTAATCATCAACCACTTCAATATCTACACTCCCAGACTAAGTTGTAGCAATCAAGACACTATAGATGGATGGGTTTTCTACAACAGTTTCATTTAGTCATCAGATATAAAAAGGGCATACATAATAAAGTTGTAGATATGTTATATAGACCCATTATAAATGCATCTACTATACTTAAGCATAATTATGTGTTACATGAGAGCTACATTGAACAATATGCTGAAGATATAGACTTTTAAGATGTATATGCAACTTTAAGTCAAGGAAAACAAGTAGAAGAATTGGATTATCATATTAAGGACCGACTCCTATATCATTGTGGGAAGCTATACATTCCAGAAACTGAAAGAGTGAAGATAATTCGATAAGCACACACTTCTCTAATATCAGGTCACTTTGGGGTAAGTAGAACAGTTGCACAACTACAAATATTTTGTTATTAGCCAAAAATGAATGAGATAGTTTCTAGATATGTAAGAGGGTGTACTATGTGTGCTAAAAGCAAGCCCAACAATAGAAAACTAGGCTTGTACACTCCATTACCAGTTCCTTCTCATCCTTGGGAAAGTGTTTCCATGGACTTTGTTGGAGGACTACCTAAATCTAGGAAAGGTCATGATTATCTATATGTTGTTGTGGATAGGTTCAACAAAATGTGTATTTTGATACCTTGTGATAAATAGATTACAGTTGAACAAACTGCAAAACTATTCTTTCAACATGTCTGGGTTCATTTTGGATTACCCACTTCCATTATATCTGATCGAGACACCTGATTTGTGGAAAAGTTTTGGTCAAGTCTATGGGAACTGATGGACACCAAACTGAAGAAAAGCACAGCTTTCCATTCACAAATAGATGGCCAGAGAGAAGTAGTCAACATTATAGTGATCCAGTTGCTCAGGGGATATTACAGCAAGCATCCTAAGCTTTGGGATGAACATTTGTGTTATCTGCAGCATGCTCACAACTGAGCCAAACATTCTTCCACATAGAGATCTCCTTTTGGGACCTGTTTTGGTTTCACACCAAGGTCTCCCTTGGATTTTTTCTTTGGTAACGACACAACAGTTGAGGCACACAATGATGTCGACAAGGCAACTAGGTTCATTGAGCAAATCCAAGAGATCCATCAGGCAGTACAGGAATAGTTGGAAAAGAGTCAGGCCAAATACAAGGCAAGGCATGACAAGCATTGGATGGAGCATAGTTTCCAAGTTGGTGATCAAGTTTGGTTGTATATCAGCAAGGATAGGATGCAAGGTGAAGGTAAAAAGTTGAAACCAATAAGGTATGGACCTTTCAGGATCCTTGAGAAAATTTGTGAGAATGATTTTTGCCTTGATTTGCCAACTTATATGCACATCTACTTAGTCGTCAATGCAGACAGCTTGAGACTATTTGAACCTTCGTTAATTGAAGATCCTAAAGAACATAGTCAATTGCCTTCTACTGATGACCTACTACCTGAATATCTTAATGAATTGCAAGAAGACACAATTCTGGACAGGAAGGTGAGAACGAAACACAGGGGAAATGTTGAGTACCTCAGAATTGGGCTCAGGGGTTCAAAGCCAAGTAGTGCAAAATGGATAGAGATTGGACAGGTGAGAAATTTGTATCCTCACTTAGTCGAAGCTTGAAAACCAAATTTTGGTGGTCCAAAATCTTTTTCAGTGGGAAGGTCATGATCCGAATTGGATCCTCAAACAATTCCATGATTGTTAAGAATGGATGAGACACTTCAAGAAATCTTATAGCTATCAGAAATAACCTCTCAATAATGGTAATTTGCAGCCAGCATGGAGCAACGAGAACCTTCGGTCAAAGTGCACTGACCGTTGCCCCATGGAGACTATGCATGGTGCAAAAATGGTAGCTGGGAAGCTCAAACTCAGAGACAGAGCCGTATCGCTGGGAAAAACTCCTCGAGAAGGAAAATCCCTAAGCGCTCGGTCACAAGGGAAACTAGAAAACCGTGGGAAAGTGCTAAAACCTACAACCAGGTTCCGCGCTCAAAACTAGTGGAATATCAAAGGAATTTCGAGCAGTAAGTGGCTTTGGCTGAAGACCTAGCGATTCCATACACTAAGTGACGCGTGTCTGGCAGGGAGAGAGAAAAACTGCTTACATCACAGACTAATGGTCAAACAACTCAACCGCGCGATATAAGCGAAGACCGTAGGATCTGGGGGGTTCCAGATCAATAGTGGAGGTTCAACCCAATGGATGACCAAACTCAAGGGAGAAATAAGCTACGGAGCATAAGGATTTGAAGTCCGATTTGACCAATGAGTCGACAGAAGGATCTGTTTCATAGGCATCTGGGAAATAATGGAAAAAATGACTGTTCAGGAAGAACTAACACTCAGTTCACAAGAATACAGGTGGCCACCTCTCTACGAAGAATTACGGAGCAATGATGATGCAGGGTAGAGGAGTCCCAACGGATAGAGGCAGGAGATTTAGAGAGCTGGGAAGACAAAGTGAACAGTTGAAGAAACGAACTAGCTTTAAAGCTGCGAGCTGACAGAGACAAGACAGAGAGACATTGAGGCAAAGAAGTAGTGAAGAAGCCGAAGGCCGAGAGACATAGAAAGAGAGGCAAAGTTGCAGAGGGTAGAGAAGCCAAGCTGACCATCATAGTAAGGATATCATCGAGCAGATAGAGACCAATTGAGGTTGAAATTCAGTAAGGGGAGTCTGGGAACTCTAATGACTTGGGAATTCCAAGTGTCATCCTACTGATCATCCTCTGTCAAGGGAGACTCAGATTGAGCTCCTTATTGTAAGACTCTACTTTAAAAACGTAATAAAAAGGCCACCACTGAAGGCTGGACTAGGAGACATAGCCTAGGAGGATTGGGTGAACTCCTTATTAAATTTTGTTGTGTTTGTGTTTGCTTACTGTGATCTCTTACTGTTTCAAGTCTCTGTGTATTTTGTAATCTTTATCGATCCATTGCACAAGATAACATATACACACACACCAGCACATGAGTCTGTAATACCTTCATTAATTTCTTCAGGTCACCTAGGGGTGGTTTTAGATTAATATATAAGTTCTAAACACTGAACTCTAAAAATAGCCTGTTCTTCGGTGAACACACTTGAGAGAGATTCATCCTTAGAGATCTCGGGTTGTAAATATTTAAGAAACCATTCAAGAAGGAATTATTGTGGAATATCAAATTTAATGAGCCTCTTCCTTCTTGTCCATTCCTGGATATGATCTGAAATGTGGGTTGCCTGGTCCTAGTTAAAATTAGCTAATAGCTAAGTTCCAACATCATAAGGGACAAGCAACTGAAAATGGTTCAAAAATATTGTAGCTAAATCACTGAAAGAAGCAAAGGTTCCCCCTGAGAGTTCAATGTGCCACTTAGCTGCATTTCTAGTTAGTGTATGTTGGAATAACCTCAACCTAATTGAATCATCTATCACGGAGTTTGACGAACACTATAAGTGGAAAGTGGTTATATGGTCACCCGGATCTTCACCAGTCTTCCCCTCGAATTTGCTTATATCAGATGGAAGCTTGGTTTGAACCGGAGGCCAGGCTGGGTTATATCTAATTAGATCATTAGTCAACCTAGAAAGATCTAGTAAGTTTAACATTGCCAGAAAAGGTAATCGTGGAGGACCCTGCAGATTCCACCCGGTGTGGGTAGAATTTCGAATGTTCTGAAAAGAATACCCTGGATTTTTGAAGGCACGAGGTTTCCTAAAGTAATTTGTAGAAACCCCTGAACCATAAGGAGCTCCTTGTGGCCAAGAAAAAACTAGAGTTTGACCAACTCCTAGCGAAAAATTTCCATATCTAGTGAAATTTCCCCCTAGAGAGGTGTTGAAAGGAGAAAAGAGCCATGGGTAAGGGTTCAACACATGAGCATAGGGAGAAAAGATCTAGAATGTACTAACGGAAGAGTACGTCATATTCTCCTGTTGGCCAAAAGAGAATTGATTCCTGGCTCCAAGTCACTAAACACAATGTTTGTCCATCCTTGGAAAGGATTATAACTTTGACCCGTGGAGGCAAAAGGTGTTGATCCTAAAGATGGGTTAGAATGTGGTATATGACTACTCCCAAAAGGGAAACCTTAAAAATAATCTAACCCACATTCCATGGAAGTCATAGACGTTGAGGCAGTTGAAAAAAAACTTAATAGAACCAAAGGAATTGTGCTGGTTGGCATTCCAAATGGGATAAAACCAGTGCCAGAGGAAAAAGCTTGGGTGCTCCCACTCAAATATGGAATGGAGGTAGAGCCAAATATTGCAGTGCTAGGAGTAACAAAAATTATAGAAATTGTTCCTCCTCCTTGTACGATATAGGAATTTGCATAATAGTAGCACTTATGGTGGAAGCCATCCTCCCAGCAGTGGTCATTGAAGGAAAAGATTGAAATAGACCTAGGCTCAAAGGCCTATTGGTCAGAGTCCCAACATATAATAAAACGTCTGGATGATTGGGAGGAAGAGGATAATTAGGAGTCAAAAGAGACTCAGGAAGCTCTTCAACCTCAATAACGTCATCCGATTGGAAGAGGACTCTAGAAAGGACTCAAGTGTTCCTCTCCAACTCTCTACTTATACCAGGTCTATTTTGTGAATCAATAACTCCAACCGGAGGATTAATCTCCGCTGTGTTTGTTGCCACTGATTGGAAATCACTAGAAGAATTTATCATACGCCTTTGAGGAGAAGGATCAGCACTCGTAGGTGAAAGCCCATAAAGCCTCCTACACTGATGAAATGGTCAATCAACCACTTTTAATTATTTTTAAGAGATCTATTTAAAGACTCAATAAATTTGTAAAGCTAGGCCAACTAGGAGAAAATAGCACTCTCTAAAAATTCCCTAAATATATAGTCAATCAAACTACTTCCAAGTGTTTCCGCTCTAGGTGATGAGGACCAAACACCAAAATATAAGAAAGCAAAAATCAAGGATCTTCCGAAAGTAGTCTGGGGTAATGACGGCCCAGGCCTACTAGCGAAGGTAACAGAAACAATTGCGCTGACCTCCAGGCAACAACCTTTGTCGATGCAAGCACCCAAGCTTTTCAAGGGTACCCTCTAGAAGTACTGATGAACATGATGCAACATCTGCCTCAGGTGCCATGAGATTCCCCTCCATAGCAACCTATGTGATCCCTAGGAATGGAAACTATGGGCTCCAGTTCATACCACAATCTAGGCAGAACAGTCTTGAGGTGGGATCCACAAGTAGGAGAGGGGGTATCTCTCTTCCTTTTCTTCACTCTCCCTCGTTCCTGACTCTCAGTCATGGAGCTTTCCCGGTCTTTCTAACGACACTAGATTTCACTCATTATTCAACTTCTTTGTTTGATAGTTTGAGTGGACTTGGAGAGTTAACTATCCACTTACCTATTCCAAGGTCTTAAATAACTTAAACTTGTTGGTGTTATTAATGAAAAATTAAAACGTTCTAGTTATTTTTATTAAATCACTTGATTTTATAGGGTTTTTCTTTAAGTCAAAGGTATAACAAGAGTGAAACTTATGATGTTTTTGATGCAAAGGAAACCAATAGAAACATAACTATATGCATGAAGTTATTTTCTTTCAATGAAAAGGGATTTACACTTGGTTCTACGGAAAATTTATATAAGCAAAATACTCTTTTTCTTTTCATTTCAGAAACACTCCACACACACTCAAAATCTAAAAAGACTAAGAATGATTATGATGCAAACTAACCTAATGCAAATTTAAATGATGATGCAAGATCCTAAGAATACTCATGCAATAATCATATGTGCTTCTTTATAAGGTCAATAAGCCAACTTGACAATAAAGAGGGCAAAATTTTAAAAACAAATTTCCCTCAAAACCAAGCAAAACAAATTGAAAGAGATCACAATTGCTCAAAAAAAAAACAAAAGAAACCAAAAAACCAAAAGCTTGGAAAGAAAAAGAAGGCTACAACTATGTTTTTGTCTTTTTATTTTAAAAAGCTAAAGAAATTTTTGAGGTCATAAAAAGAGATACTAAATTGCAAAGATCAAGAAACAAACGCAAAGAGTCCTTAAACTTTGCAAGTTATAAAACTCATTAATAAATGAAACTTGAAATGAGAAGGACTGCAAACTTGTAGAAACTAATCTAAATAGTAGTAAAAGACTTCAAAAAACCAATAATATGTCAAGAAAGGCTCTTAATATTGCCAAAGAGACACTCAAAAATCATGAAAAACAACAAGGTCAACCAAAAGGGAAATCAAAGAAAAGAAATTTGAAATCTGGGTTATAAACCAAACTGAAACCAATTTCTTTTACTGAATAGCCAGAACATCCAAGAACTTCAGATAGAAGCCTTGAACCCAAGACATAAACCAAAACCTTACTCAAAAATCAATCCTAGGCCAACTAGGCTTTTCATTGAGAAGGAGATTCAAAATTGAAAACTTGCAAGAGAACAGAGTTCTATAGATGGTGGATGGCGAGAAAATAGCAAACTTCACTAGGCAACAGACCTAATTGGGCAAAATATTTTGAAAAAATAATTGAAAATTATGTATACATGACTATGTAAAGATAGAGGTGTGCACACGTGTTTCAAACATAGGAAACTCATGTATACGTGAGTCTATTTGAGGAAACAAGCATGTATACACAACTATATCCCAAGAAAAATGCATATAATAAGCTCAATCAAGAAAAACAAGAAATCAAGGCCTGATCTAGAAGATCATAATTGATGCCTAGGAAGCTAATAAGCCAATGACACTGTAAAACATGAAATCAAGAAAACAAACCCTAATCAAGAACAAACAACCCAAACTAGGAAAAACAAGAATGTTTTCCCCAGTGGAGTCACCAATTTTGCTGTGGGTGGGAACACCCTACGGAATTGGGTTGGAAACCCTAATAGAGCGAAGGGCATACAATAATGAGAAATGTGTAGACAAACAATCTAAATGCTTAAATTACTGAATTGGAAAGAAGTGGTATTACTCGGAGGTCCTACGTTCAGGGTCAATACCGCAGGGTCTAAAACTTCTACTTCTTCCGATGACTTTAAAACCTATAAATTATTCAAGAAAAGCATATACAAAGCAGTAATAGAAAGAATGCTCATGATATGTGTGTAAGATCATATAAGAAAATGAGAACTTACGCATTAATATAAGATTTATAACAAATCACAACATGGATCAATGCATAAACATGATGAATATAAGGAATGGAACAAAATTTCTTTATTGATGTAAGCTAAATGCAAGGTGGAAAACTACAACCTGAGTCTTCCTCTAGCTCCAAGTGGAACCATCCTCCGGATCCGTCTTGTCCTAGCCTCAGCAATCTTCTTCCATCGATATAGACAAGGATGTCATAAGAGGGATGAAGGACATTTCAAAAGAAGAAACAAAGGTTTCCTATAAATTGGGGAGTGTAGGAGGCATAGGGATTTCTTGAGACTTGATTAGGGATCAATCAACTATAATATCAATATATCTTCTCTTCTCCCCTTAGGTCTTCCCATGGAGGTTTATTTATACTTGTCCAAATTAGTTTTTTCAATTTGGAAACAGTTGGGCCATGGGCTATAGTAGGTGAGTAACAGGTAAAACCCATAAAATCCCCTCAATTTTAATGATATTTATTATTTTTTAGTGTTTTCACACATATACGCGGGTTGAGTATATACAGACCCATGTGTACACGCTTTTAACACAAGTAAAAGTAGCGTATGGGAAATAAAACATTGTTTTTTAGAATTTGGACCAAGTTTGGAAAGGAAGGGTTGCCCTAGGCCATAACCAGAGCATCATATCTACCAAGAGTGGTAAATGGTGCTATAAAAAAAGTCCACCTTCTTTTGGAAAAAAAATACACTACAAAAATGACATTTTTGTATTGCAATTGGCTGCAAAACATTTAAGACACATTTTCCATGTGTTTCCACACATTTCCCAGAATGTTGTGTCTATAAACAAGGAGCAGGCAAGATACTTTGGTTACATAGATGACATGTGGTAGACAAAGTACATATAATGTAAGCTAAAGTATTTATTAAAATGAAATTCTTGGATAAAACATGATGTTCGCCATTTTCTAGAGTGGGTTTCCTTGCTTTAATTAATCAAGTTTGCTTACTATCCAAGTTAAACTTTTATTCAACTAACTGGGGCATAGCACATATATGATTATTTTTCTAACCACTTGGATTCTTTGATTCATATTCAATTTTCTTAAATACATTAATGCTCTTGATATAGTTTTCCAAGTAGGTCTAGTTTATATCTAAGATATAGATATGAAAATGAACCAGTTTACATCTTCTAATCCTTTCAGGTGTGTGAAGGTCTTATTAGAATTGGCATCCAATATCTTCCAAAAAGGGATTCAAGGTATTTTTCTTGTTATCTATCATTGTTAGGTTTATTGTGGATTTCATAATATTATACAAATTTGATAGGTCATTTTGGAATATTTAAAAACAATGCGGCAGGAATATTGTATCTATTAGATTTTCAAACTATACTTAGAGGACATAAGAAATGAGATATACCTAACGTATTATACCTTGTCTTTTTGCGATCGAGATTTGTAGATGAATCATGGATTTTTTCACAATTAAACACCCCATCCCATGCCGAGATGTTGGATTTCCATTGTAAAAAAATAAAGCATTGATCTAACCTAATTTAAAACATATGTAGGTTTAATTGTGGAATCTATTAGATACTCCTATATTGGAAGAATTATGACATTATGTTATTTTTGACATTTTGGCTTGGTAATTTTGATCTTTTTTGATGAAGATAACACGTTTATTTAAAAGGTGCTAGCTCAATGGAAGATCACATGCCTTGAAAGTGTGAAGTTGGTGGTTCCATTGTTCCCTAATAGGAATTAATCACTAAAGAAACACAAGGATTAAAATTCCATATTTTGTTTCTAAAGAGAATTTTTTATTGTCTCTAGAGAGAGAATATGTCTTTAATAGTAGCTATAGTCTAGACAAAAATGAATTATCTCTTAAGAGACAACAATACTTGTGTTCTATATTGTATTTATGAAGACAAATTTTTAAGACAATAATGTATTTAGAATAATTTACAATTTCTTTTTGGTCTCAAGTTGAGGCAATTTACTCAAAAAATTTCCTCAAAATTGTCTTAAAACCCCATAGATAGTAGTGTCACTTTTGTTATTTCACCTTGTTTAATTAAACCCATCTCACTAATTCCATTTTCATCAACTTCATCTTGTTTCCCATTCAATCTAATTTCATCTTCTATGACCTCGTTCAACCTCTCGTCCTAGAGCTAAATCTCACTATGGGTTTCTTCTAGATTGCTGGTAATAGCATCTATATTAATGATATTCTCAAGGCCATGATAAAAATATCATGCACCAACCTTCTGGTATTAGTTCTATTTTCCTTGGGCGAAGCCAATCCACAATTCCAATACTTATATGTCTTTCATTTGTTCCAAGAAACTAATGAGAAAGAGGCCATCTCTACAAAGAAATGTTGTGATTAAAAGTTTAATAACAAATACAATGACTAAGTGTCTTTGCTTATATAAGATGGCCTTTTATCTTCAAGGTATGATACATGTCAAGGGGTCAATTGGTCAGTTCTTTTTTTCCTTTGAAGGTTTGGTAGATGTAAAGTGTTAGTGGTAGTTTATTTATATTGGTGTACATGCACCTAGTTAGTCTTAATTAGCTTCAGTTCAACTCTAGTTCTTACATGTGATGTGGACTTAGTTAGCATTAGTTAAATGTAGTGCTTACATGTGGTGTGCACCTGGCTTTAGTTAGTTAACTCTAGTGCTTGCATGTTGTGCATGTGCACATTAACATAACATAAAGCATACTTAGCTTTAGTTAGCTTTAATTAGTATTAGTTATTGCATGCACAACTAATCTTAACTTAGTTTCTTTATGTATTGATTCTCAAGTCAATATTCAGTAATCAAATCCATTCTCAATTCCAATTTTCTTTTTCAATTCTTGGGAATTTGTGCAATCATTCTTCATCTAGATCCATATATGTTCTCTAATAATTTTACATTGTATCAGAGCTACATGGGTCTGGAGAAGGTGCATGAACAATATTTTGTAGGTTTGAAGATCAAGAATTGGAAATTGTTTGGAGATTTGATTTGCAAATCAAAATATTGGATGATTGTCGCAATTGTTGCAACAACTTCAAGGTGAAAGAATGAAGTTCCAATCTTCAACTATTCTTACACTGTATAAATACTTCCATTGGAAGCCAAATATTTTGCTTCACCTAAGAGGAAAAGTCTTGTATCAGATAGTTATGAATATGGAAGCTGAACCTAATTCCGCCATTGAAAAATATAAATACTTCAACAGGATAGACGAGGCTTTTGGTCTTCTATTCTTGGCCATATCTCCAACATTGTGTTTCCATGTCGAGACATGCACCATTCCAAATGATGTTTGGACAACCTTTTAGAATTTATTTGGAAAGCAGGATGAGATGTGGGCTCATATTCTCGAAAATGAGCTAAATTCCTTAGATCTAAATAACTTTGAGAACATTCAAGATTTCTTTATGAAATTCAAATCATTGCTTCTACAATTATAGGATTGCAGGATCGATAAATCCAAATAGGAAAGTCAAATGATCCTTTCTATTTTATCTAAATTAGGTTCTAAATATGTTGTTTTTGTTTCTACATTTCATATAGTTAAAATTGCAACTCAAGATAAATGGAAAATTCCCAAACTTGATGCATTTATTAAGTATCTCATTCATGAGAAGGACAAGCTCATTAGGATGGGCTCATTAAATTATTCAATTGCACGTGAAATTTCCATGCATGAAAAAGGAAACTACAACTTGAAACCAAATCAGCAATCCAAAGGCAAATGAAAGCCAAGAGATGTAGATCTCAGAAAGGGAGCAAATCCAAAACCTCCAGATGAATCTTCCAGCTCCAAGGGTAAGAAGTGGAAGAAAGGGAACTCCAAGTGTCCTTGAGGCTATCATTTTGAATCCTCTTGCATGCAAAATATTATTGATCTGATGGAAAAGACTCTTTAGGAAAATATTCTTGGTCATCACATTCTGGAAAGTTCCAAGAAGAAGACGGAGGAAAAAACATCAGAAACAAGGGTTAATGGTCATTCTTTGATTTCTCTTCATTCTACACAACACAAATGGATTATCAATTCAAGAGCTTCACATCATATGGCTTCTTTAAAGGAATCATTTTCTTCTCTACATGCATACTCGAGAACTCCTATTCTCATGGGGGATAGTTTTGTAGTTGCACCAATTGGATAAGGAAGAGTGCAATTCAAAGATGAAAGTTTTGAGAATGTCTTGCATATTCCAAGGAATTATATGAATATCCTTTCAGTGTATGAGATGATACACACAAGCACCATAAGGAAAGGGGAATTTACCCTAGATTTCATGACCACTTATGATATGGAAACCAACTTGAAGATTGCATATGGAAAGGTAAATAATACATCTCATACGTATACATTTTCTAATTTTGTTCCTCAATCAGATTCTACTTTGCAACTTACACATGCAAATGTTGAAAGTAGGATTTTGGCACGAGAGATTGGGACACTTGAATTTCAGATATATGCAACAACTTAGCAAGCAAGGGATGCTTAAAGAACTATCTTCCATTGAATTTTCAAATGGTTTTTGTAATGCACGTGCTCTTGGAAAGCATCCACAAGACAGTTCAAGAAGGGGCATGCATGGAGAGGTTCTTCACATTTGGAGCTAGTATATAGTGATCTTATGTGTCCATTTTCAGTACCTTCAATGAGAAAAGCAAGATATGTGTTTTCATTTATAGATGATTACACAAAATTTACTTGGATTTATTTCCTGAAACTCAAGTCTGAAGTTTTTTAGCATCTAAAGATTTTCAAAGCACATGCGAAAAATCAGTCTCAAAAATGCACCTAGTTCCTTCGCACATAATGAGAAGGAATATGTCAACAAAGATATCAAAAATGTTTGTAATAAAGCAGGCATACAGTTCCTTACACTCCACAAAAAAACATGGTGGTTGAGAGGAAGAATAGATCTTAGAAACAGATGGCTAATTTCATGTTGCATGCAAGGTCTCTTCCATCGAAATTGTGGGCTGAAGCTATCCTTGTTCCTCCTACATCCAAAATAAATATTCTCATAAATATGTTAATGGAAAAACACCTTTTGAGGCTTGGACTGACATGGAACCTAAAGTCATTCATTTCTGCATTTTCGGATCTCGAGCATGGGCCCGCATTCCTACAGAGAAGAGAAAAGATTTGGAGCCTCAGAGCAAGGCATGTTTTTTTCTGGACATTATGATGAAGTCAAAGGGTACATATTACTTGATATCGACATTGAAGAGATCTTTATCGAAAGGAGTGTAAATTTTGAAGAATATGCTTTGCATGCACCACTAGATGAACCTGTTACAAAGTTTCCCTCACCACTAATTGATGAGTATGCAAATGATACTTTAGATAAAAATTCTAATCTAGATGAGCCTTTACTTGTGACACATGTTGGACCACTAGTTGTTGAACATAAAGATAATAACTCCTCATGCAGTTCAAAAGATTCTCGACCACCTTCAATACAAATATGACATAGGCAGAGAGATCTCTTAGATGATCCTACCACTATACCTCAATTTGAGGAAGCTTCACAATCACTCTTAGCTATGGAGCCATGAATTCCCATGCATGCTTATATTATGCATGCATATGATCCACAAAATTATGCAGAAGCGGTTGGGAATCCTGAATGGGAAGCATCTATGAATGAGGAATACAACTCTCTCATTGTGACCCAGGCTTGGGACGTAGTTCTCCTACCTTCCAATCATAAACTTGTTAGGTGCAAGTCGGTTTACCAGACCATGAAAGTGGCAAATGGCCGATTTAGTCGATATAAGGCATGGTTGGTAGCAAAAGGTTCTGAGTAGGTACATGGTGTTGACTATTATGAGACTTTTGCTCAATTGGAAAAAATGGATGTCATTCAGCTAGGTCTCTCCATTATAGCAACAAGAGGAAGAGAGGTGTATCATATGGATGTGAATAATGTATTTCTTCACAGTGATCTTGAGGAGGAAATCTACATGGAAGAACCATAAGGGTGCATGCAAAATTCATTTATGGTATGCAAACTAAAGAAGTAGATCTCTATGGGCCGAAGCGGGCACCTAGAGCGTGGTATGAAAAGATGGATTCTTGTTTGTTATCTCAAAATTTTGTATGCTACAAATTTGATTCCAATGTTTATTTGTTGAAAAAATTTAACTCCTCGTTGATCATAGTAATCTACATATATGATCTTTTGCTAACAGGTAGTTCGACTTCTACCATTCCTAAGATTTAAACTACATTGCATAAGCGATTTTCTATGACAGATATGAGCATGCTAATTTTTTTTCTTAGACTAGAGATCAATCAAAGTGGTTCTAAGATTACAATTTCTCAACCAAAGTATGCTAGAGATATTTTGACACGATTTCACATGAGTGACTACAAACCGGCAGTCACACCTTTCTTATCAAGGATAAATCTTGAGAATGGCAAAGACACACCATTATTCAATTGCACATTATACCATCAACTTCTGGGGAGTCTTCTTTATCTCACTCACTCTCGTCCTGATCTCTCATATGTTGTAAGAGCAGTTTCCATAAACATTCATGAGCCACTTGAGTTAAATTGGAAGGATGCAAAGCACATCCTTCGATATGTCCAAGGGAAAATCACCTACAGAATTCATTTTGCAACAAATTGTTCTTTGGATCTCATTGGGTTCACATATTCATATTGGGCCGATGACAACCTTGATCGCAAGTCCACCTTTGGTTATGTACATAGTTTGGGATCAAACTCAATTTGTTGGTCAAGCGAGAAGCAAGTTGCCATTGCTTTATCATCAACAAAGGTCGAGTACATAAGAGTAGTCAATGCCACTATCCAGGCAATTTGGATACAACATTTTCTTTCTGAGCTTAGTAGCAGTGTCCATCATCCCACTATGATATGGTGTGATAATCAGAGTGCACTAAAGCTTTGCAGAGATCCAGTGCAATGACAACAGATCAAACATATCGAGATCCACATGCACTTCGTTAGAGAATTAATTCATGATGGGATCATCGATCTGCATTATTATCCCAGTTTCAGCGAATTGCTGAGATCTTCACCAAGACATTCATTGAGCAAAAGTTTCAATTTCTTTGAGATCGTCTCATGGTGAAGGATACGACTACCTAGCAGTTGTCTTTTCTCTATTTTTTGCATTATATTTTGAGGGGGGGGTTTCTTCCCACTGGGTTTTCCCTCTTTTCTCTTTTTCATGCATTGTACATGAGTACCTAAAATGGCGTTGTTGTTGGAACTCATTCATTTTGCATCACGCTCAATTAAGTTATGCTTAAGGGGGGATGTTGGTGTAAAACACCTAGTAGCCTTAATTCAACTCTAGTTCTTGCATGTGATGAGCACTTAGTTAGCATTAGTTAAATCTAGTGCTTACATGTGGTGTGCCCTTGCCTTAGTTAGTTAACTGAGTGTTTACATGTGGTGTGCACTTGGCTTTAATTAGTTAACTTTAGTGCTTTCATGTGGTGCATATGCACATTAACATAACATAAAACACAATTAACTTTAATTAACCTTAATTATTACATGTACAAGTAAGCTTAATTTAATTGCTTTATGTATTGATTCTCAAATAAACATTCAATAATCAAATTCATTCTCAATTCCAATTTTCTTTTTCAATTCTTGAAAATTTGTACCATTATTCTTTAGTTAGATTCTTCTTGTACACGCTCTAATAATTTTAGAATTTCTTTAAAGCCGTTATTTTCCGACTACCACCCCATGGAGAACTGAAACCCGTCGAGAAGAAAATAAATAGAGGTAGCTGCCGTTGATGGATGAGGAGATTAAAGATTCGACTGAACTCTCGCACGAGGTTAAACTTTCGGAACAAACCCGAAGTACTTTTCAGCTTGTCTTTTCCTTTGGTTCGTTCAAAGGGTTTTCGTAGAACATACGTAAAGCTACTGGCAGTCGAAGGTTTCCCGGGTACACTCGCAAGTTACTCGAGAAAATTAAAAAACGCTACTTCTTTAGGATATAAACTGACCACATTCGTGATTCAAATAGAGATCAGCGTTGAATGTTTTTCCTTCTGGCTTTTGTTAATTATTATTTATAATTAAGTATTTTATTGTTATTGTTAAGAAAATTATTTGGATTAATTTTTCGTAATATGAAAAAGAGAAACTGTTAATATAGATTAATTATTTAAATAGATAGTTAATTTATGAAGGAAATTTATTTTACATGAATGATGAAATGTTTAAATGAAATCATTTTTTTTTCACCCACGGGGATTTGAACCGGTGGCCTCTCCCAATGAATACCTTAGCAATGCACCCATTCACCGTCAATCCTAAACCCCGTAAGCAATAAAAACACCTATTATTATTTGGCATTGCTTTTCATTGAGCAATTGATACATTACTAAAATTGATACTAGTTAATAAGAATTTTCAATAGTTTTATCAACTTAGATTTATATTAATTTGATTTATTAAAGGTAGTTAAAATATTTATATAGTAAAATATACACATTATAACATCTCTTCCATTTAAAATTAAAAAATAATAACAAGGAAAAAATCATACAACCTACACTGATTACTATCAATTTAATAAAATATATAAACATATTTATATTTATATATGTGTATGATACATATTTATTCAATATTTTTAATATATTTCATAATTATTTATATTTATTTTTTTTACACAGTTAATTTATTTATTTTTATAATATTATAATAATTTATTATTTTATTTTTTAATATTATATTTTATTTATCAAAAAATATATAAATAAATTACCTACATAGTTTTTAGGTTTAAAAACTTGAAAATAACCCCAAAATAAACACTGCACTGCATAAATAATTTAGAGTAATTGTGAACCGATGGGCACTCAAGGAAAAAGTTCTATAAGTACACCCTCGTTAAATGATTCAATATCAAACAAAATTTACAATAACTACATTACGGAGGATTCTCAAAAGTGCGAAAAAAAAGAGAGTACATTATCCAAAGGAGAAATGGCTACATTCAAGTTAAGGAGATAAAAAGTGCCCAAAGAAACCACATTCTCCAATGGACAAATAGCTAAATTCAAGTCCAAGAGAAAGATATGGAAATATCAAATTAATCCAGAAGCAAAGATATTTTTTGGGATTTCAATGAATTAAGTTATTTATTTATAATCATTATAGTTGTTGTTCACTAATTTCTTATGATTTTTGAATAATTTGTTTACCACTCATTGCATGGAGTGATATTTAAATTCAAGTCAAGTCCAAAAACAGTGGATAGACATATCAAATTAACCCAGAAAAAAATGGAAGAGATAAAATAACTATAATAATATTTAAATAAAACTTATTTAATCCGTGTTAAAATTTCAAAACAGACTTACTCTTTTAACTTAATAGTTTCCCCACTTTTCTGACGTATTTTCACAATGGAAGGGAAATGGAATAACTTTAATATTTAATTAGAACATGTTTAATCAGTATTAGAATTTCAAAACAAACTTACTTTTCAGCTTGATAGTTTTCACACTTTCTTGTTGTATTTTCACAGTTTGAGGAAGCATTTAGATTTTTGGCCAAACTTTTGAACCATATCTAATGAGAGCAAACCACCCAGTAAGACACAATTTACCTATGAAATTCTATCCCTGCATCCCATTGTCACATCAAGCTATCAATTACATTATCCATTGTTCCATCAGATGTATATGCTCAATCAATCAAGATTGTCATGGTGGAGGCCAACCATGTCGCCATCTGATTGAGTGGATTTGGAGTAAATTGACACTTTCTTGCAGTTCGGAAACTCCACGTACGACACGGTAAGATAGGACCAGTCGTGCCATTTGCGTGAAGTCAAGATCCAACATCTTCTAGTTGCATTTCGCGTCCATCATGGAGCCTCAAATCCACTTGCTTATCTTGACTTGACTTCGAGATTGTGGAAGTGTAAATCAATTTTCGATGAATCGGTGGCAGGCGCAGTCAAAATCAGGTAGGCTACTCGATATTTTATGGAGGCCCACCACCTCGCGCCGTTCAAGGAGGTGATGTTTGTATGAGAAAAATAATAGAAATATTGTGGGAATTTTTTAAATTTGTTATAATTTATTAATATAATTTTGAACATTGGCGATGAAGATATTTTTTATAATATTAAATTTATTTGTATTATTAAAAACAAGATTCATACAGTTCCACAATTAAATTAAAAAAAAAATTAATAAATTCAAAAAAAAACCTTCCAACGAAATTATCACCTCCTTAAACAACCACCACATTCATCATTCAAATCCTCAAACGTCCCAGTTGCATGCATGGCTTCTCATGTTTAGGATGTATATATGTATTTCAAAATGGATACTATATCAATTATTTAGATTAATTGTGAATTAATGTACAAGAATTGAAGGTACTTTATAATTAAATACGTGATACAATATCCTAAAATAAAAACAAAATTTTATAGTTATATAATAATTATATTATAGGAGGATCTTAAAAGGACTAAAATAGACTATATTACCTAGAAGTGGAACAACTACATTTAAGTTTGGGAGAAATGTGGTGGATCGATAGATATCAAGTAGCCTTAGTACCATTTTGTTGAAGCACCTCCAGTGGTCATCACGGGCTATCAATTTCATTATCCATCCTATGAATCAAATGCTTATGCTCAACCAAGATTTCCACAGTGGAGGCTAGCCATGTTGTTGTCTAGTCTAAGTAGATTTAGAGCACATTGATACTTTCTTGCAGTTCGAAAATTTCTCCAATGAAAGCCTAGGATTCATTCCACCCCATGTCCTGTCTAGAAGCCGTGGCTACCGACTTCGTGACGGAAGGGAGTTCCATCACCTTACACACACGAATCCTTGCACTGAGATGAATGATCCAAAAACCAATGAATTTCATAAACCAAAATCAATGAGCTTAGAAACCAAAATCCATATGCACAAAATTAGTCTTGCTGAGCCATTAATTTTGAAAGCCTTATGCAAAGAGGCTTTGAAAAAAATCCCATGCCAATTCCCACAACAAATAACTAATGTCTATGCACCATCCATTTTTTCCACACCAACGACACTGAACATTCCAAAACCTTCCATTATGAACTCCTTAAAGAGTGTCATCATGCCTCCTATCAAATAGATCCATGAGGTGGCTTCCCAATCACATAAGTGACAACCAGTGATTCAACCAAGCGTCATAGTTAAATAGGCTATGGAGTATGATGGAGTTGGATGGATCCATTAACTTGCATGTTTCGTTGTGGTCTATGTACCACTTGAGATGCTAAGGAGTCTGGTAGACCACTATGAGCACGTAGCACATCGAACGAGTGAATTTTATAGAATGAAGCTAGGATAGATTGAATTCTCTTAAATATGGATTGGAGCTTTAGATCCATATGTAAGTGCCCCACATGTATATGTCATATGGTTTGCTAGGAATCCCCTAGAATATTGTGTTTATAAATATGTAGAGTTTTGGCAAGTTCAATCCCTTTGAGCAGTTCATACAACTCTGTTTAGTTTTTAGAAACTATGCCTAAATTCTAGGATAATATTAATTCAATCTATCCTTTGTGGTGAAATAACATCACCTATGCCTACCACAATTTTGGAGCTTTAGATCCATATGTAAGTGCCCCACATGTATATGTCATATGGTTTGCTAGGAATCCCCTAGAATATTGTGTTTATAAATATGTAGAGTTTTGGCAAGTTCAATCCCTTTGAGCAGTTCATACAACTCTGTTTAGTTTTTAGAAACTATGCCTAAATTCTAGGATAATATTAATTCAATCTATCCTTTGTGGTGAAATAACATCACCTATGCCTACCACAATTTTTTACAAAATTTTAATAAGTGTTATGCTTTATAATTTATTTATTTAAAGTTTCTTCTTCTTCTTTTTCAAATTCAACATATAAAATACCATCGTATGCATCACATTAATGGTGTCACTAACATTGAACTCTAGAATCTCACCCAAGGAAGCACATGCAAACCTTTGTGTAATATACATAATTTGAGTGGCCCAAGGGATTTTAACGGCATTGAATCCATTTATACATTTAAAAGCACATTTTAGACAAATAAAATTCACAATCTTGCTAAAACCTGCATTGTCAAATTTTTGACAAAAAAGGAAAAAAACATCTAATAGTTATATTGTGCCTTTTTCAATAGCACAATTCAACTATTAAACATTTTCCCCTTTTTTTTGGAATCCTTTTTTGGTCAATATTACCTAAAATATGATAGACATTTCTTGGAATTGTAAGTTTAGCTTTTGTAATTAACATAATTTAAGTGACCCAATGGTCTTTTAGGTGCTGAATCTATTTATGCTTTCAAAAATACATTTTAAAGAATCAAAATTCATTATCTTGCAAAAATTGTATCAACAAATTCGCTAATACATGATGTAATTTTGTGGTAGGTTAATGACCTATTTCATTAGTTGTAAACTCTTATCATTCCAAGAATTTCTTGCTGATTTTTTGCATGTGTTTATGCTAGTTGTTGGTTCTAAATTATTTCACAATTAATAACTAGTATTATTTAGCCATCATGTATCTTAATTAGAGATTGTTATCACTCTTTCTTTAAGATTCATGCTTATCATAAATATGTTGCAGAATTCATTATACAAACCCATTTAAAGTATTTTCATTAAAATTGATTTCACTTGCATTCCATCAAGTGATTTATTTTGGTTTCCCTTTCATATATCATTAGTTGCCTAACATTTAAATCTCCATCAATTAGTTGAGTCTTAAACATCTATACAAGCTTGGATTGTTCATATGGACAATAAGAATTGGCTCTTGTGGGCAACTCTATTAAGCTTGTAAAGCCCAAAATTTTAATAGAATCTTTGCAAGTAGTTTGGTATTGAATAAATGGATTATGTGTGAAATTACATCAACCCATTGGTTGTAGAGGAGATGGGGATAAAAGTGTGATTGTGAGAAAATCTATTTCATAAAATATTAAGTCTCTAACCAACAAGGAACGTCATAATTGTTTTATAAATCTAAGTCAAGATACATCATTCACCTTGGCATTAAATGCCTTAAAATAATAAGGTAAAATCACATACGAAGAAAATCAATAAAAGGGTAAAGGCATGAGAAAGACCTCTCACACAGAAGGGTGATGTAAGCAACTCCGTTGGGGCTATGGCTCCTCATTGATAGCAAAGTGATCCTTGGTTCCTTGAGTGACTCCATCACAGCTATGGACACTTGCTCGTAGTAGAAAAACACCAGACACTCATATTAGTTCTGATAATTTTAAACTCACTTGAATCATATCTCCATTTCTCATCAAAAAATTTGGTGAATGAACTTTAATGATATAGTTTGTCATGAACCAATACCAAGTTAGTTAATATAAAACAAAATATCTTTGATCAAAATCAAACAAATGCAGAAGTGGTACCCATAGAGTCAAACCAATACTTCCCAAAACATGTTAAACTTTATCTTAATTAAAGTCTAAACCAAAGTTGTTGATGTTCTACCAGTAGTTCGCCAATTTTTGTAGTAGCTAAAACAACCGTAAATTTCTTCTGACAACAAGGAAATTTAGGGTCCCCCCATTAAAAAATTTAAGGCATCTATATGACCAAGAATCTAAGACCATTTTTCATACCCTTGAACTGCATACATGAGTAGTTCATAACTTAGAAAATTCATAAAATTTTATGGAGGACGCATTGTGACCTTTTTCGCATTGCAATTTTGCATCTCATGGCATCACATCTTTGCATTGTATTTCGATGTTTTTCGCATCACAATTTTTCATGTCATCACATTGAAACTTTGCATTGCATTGTGGAGTTTGTCACATCAAAATTTTGAATCTCATTACACTGCAACCTTTTGTCACATCACATTTTTGGATCTCATCACATTAAAACTTTGCATCACATCACGATCTTTGTCACATTGCAATTTTGCATCTCAATGCATTGCAACCTTGCATAGTATCACAACCTTTCATTGCATAGTATCGCAACCTTTCATTGCATCACAACCTTTTATCACATCATAATCTTGCATCTCATCTCTACATTTTCACCTTGCATAATGTGCATCATGCCTTGATCAATATAAGTTCTAGTGTTGTGCTATGACACAAAAGCACTTTGCACATCATGAAATGGAGTTTTGTGATGTGATAGGTAGTCATGTCACAGTCCATCCCTACGTCGTGATGCAATATTCATTGATAGTCATTTTTCTTTCCCATGTGTCACAACGCAACTCCCAAGACTAGACTATGCTTCTCTTTTGTGTTGCACCCCTAGTCACTTTTAGATTTATAACTTATTTGTTCTAATGAATATCTTTGATATTCCATGCTCATTTGATTTATATTATTTTAGCATATAATCAATTGAAGATATGGCACCTCCTAAGAGAAGACCTGGGAAATACCTTATGAGGAAGAATCGGAAGAAATATCCATCGCGCTAGTGCCTACCTATGCTCATACAAAGTTGTATATTGATAAGTCAAATTTTCTCAAGTGGTAACAGATTTATCATCTGTTCACAAGGAAATAATATATTGTTGGAGAGAAATACATCAAGGTGTATCAAAATGTCAAAAAAATGTGGTTGCATAAAGTAGCCTCTCATCCAACATTATTTCCATGTAGCAGATTATAAGGCTTGACACAGTCATATGAACCAAGAGCTACAAATCCAAGTGCAAGTCTTGTCAATTTTTGGGTTGGGCTCGAATTAAATGATTTTTTATTCAAAATATTATTTTGGAATTTTAATGTAATTATGTAAAATAAAGTGAATTAGAAATTAGAGATGAGAATAGGTGAAAAGTCACCTGACTTTTGCATAAATATAACCCACTAGTGAGGATAAGGGGATCTTAGTTTTTGGACTATTGGAGGATTCTTAAAAGGGAGAAGCTTGTAATCACCTTGAGGATTAATTTTTAGCTTTATGCACTCCCACAATTCGGATTCTTGAAGATACCTTGTGATTTGAGATTGAATGTACAGCTCTAATACTTAGACAATCGAAGGGACACATCAAGGTTTTTCTACCATGTGTTATGGACTATTATAAGACTGTTATTCATTGTTCTTTGGTAATACATTATTGTTGTAATTTTATGGAAGGTTATTTCATTGTTTCTTCGCCTGTAAACTTTTATCATTCCAAGAACTTCTTGCTAATTTTTTACACGTGTTTATGTTTTTTGTTGGTTGTAAACTATTTCACAATTAATAACTTGTATGATTTAGCCATCATGTATCTTAAATAGAGATTGCTATCACTCTTTCTTTAAGATTCATGCTTATCATAAATCTATTGTAACATTCATTACACAAACTCATTTAATGTATTTTCATTAAAGTTGATTTCACTTACATTCCATCAAGGGCTTTATTTGGGTTTCCCTTTCATATCTCATTCATCTAAAATATAAATTTTAGACAACATAAGATGACATCTTGGCCAACAATCCAGATGGGACTCTCACCCCAAGTAATGTGAAGCCTAATTGGGGCATCATATTGGAAGGATCCCCTTAATAATCCCCTTAATATTGTAAGAAATGCATTTAGCCTCATTGACACCTCCCAAACTCTAAAAGAAACCAAGAAGCAAAAAATGACTATAATAAATAATATTCCATGCTCATTGTGGAGCCACACATAGAGAGGTGGATATGGACAAATTGTAAAGTAGTGGAGATGGAGAATAAATAGATTTTTTATAACTAGTAAGGTACCCATCTTGAGAGAAGAAACTATGGAATAATTGAAACATCGAAGAAGATATGTGTAGCATATATCATACTTTGACTAGTAATGCAAATTGAATTATTTATTACTTTGGAAGAAATTCCACATGGATAAACTATGGATCTTTGTACCCTTGCATTATTGATGTGGTGCAAATAAATTCTATGAGGATTGGTGGTAAGTTAGTGTTAGAATGATTAAAAAGTGTATCTAAAAGGATGTCTACTGGTAATATAAGTTGAATTTCTAAAGAAGATGTTGGAAGTGTTGATGTGTAGCGCATTCCTCTTGATTTATTAATAGTTAGGGGAAGAACACATGTTTGAAGAAATATTCATCTATGCTAGGAAAAATTTTCCCAATAGCTATTTCCTTTGTATCTCAATGTTGGAGAAATATGTAACCCTAGGTCAAAGTGATGTGTTGTGCCATAAGTGTTATAGATGTGGATAGTGTTGCACTTGCATGCGAGGATGATCAACCTAGAAATAAATGAGCATATGAAGTGTGTTATGTGAACAAGAAAGAAGCCCCATTTTCTACATAAGTGATATTGATGAATACAACATCATCCTTGTTTGAAACCATAAATCATGCCTCGCATAGAAAAATGTTGGTCGATGATGTAAGATATATACTATCTTCTTGAGTATATCTAATGTGTAATAGGTAGCATGTATCTCATCCTCATAAGCATAGAATACCTATATTGTGTTAATAAGCATTGATGTTGCATTGGGGTTGTGTAGTCATGTTGTAATCATGTTCATTGGAGTGATAGTGGTCCATGCATAAATGATTCCAAGAGAGAGTGAATGAGATTGGTTGTATAATGTTTATGAATCAAAGAATCCCCTCAAACTATACATAGGGCGTACTATAGGAGCTCTATGAGGGACATGAGCATCCTAGCTTATAAAAATAGGCTAAGGTGTTGTTGTTGTTGTAGCTAGTATCAATGTGTGTCATGTGATGAAGCACTATTTGAAGTAGGTTATAGAGAGAAATGTTCAAGATGATAAGAAAAAATGGATGGTTTAATTTTATATGCAAAGGTATAGTAGTTGGATGTTGGTTTTGGTGAATCACACAAGCTCAAATATGAGTCTTATGTAACAGATGATATGAAGTATAAGTCTGAGCTTTCATTATTGTTTTAGTTAAGAGCATGAGAGGAGACGACATGAGGACCAGGGGTGGAGAGAGGAAAAAAAGGGAATATGGACTTGTAGTTATAGGATAATATAGATGTATAGGCTTGTTCGGTGTGCTGCAGTGAAAGCACATGGAAGGTTAGGATGGGTTGGGGGATTTACAAATTCACTAGAGCATTTGTCATAATTTTTGACAATTTATTGTTGTTAGTTCAATGGATACACAACAACATTATAAAAGAATACAATCAATATGGTTTGTTGAGATATATTCCTCAAAACCATGACAAAAAGATCACATCGTCATACTTTTGACAACCAAAGTGTAACAAGTGTCAAGTGGGGAGACTTCAATCCCCCAAACTTCAATTAAAATCGATCATCATGGTTGTGAAAATCCATCATATATGTGACACCATTTATAACCACATAGAATTAATATAAAGGTTTGATTTATCAAGTTTCATCGCACATACAGCATAGAAGGTGGCACAACTCTAATGTAAAAACAACATCCTTAGGCCATTTTGAGATGCACTATCCTGCAATTTTCATCATAGTATAAATGTGGGAAGAAAATTTCTATTAAAGGTGGGTATCAACGCAGTGAGCACTAGGGGAATTTTCGATATAGAGCTACTAGTCTTTTTTCATTGGAAAATAGCTTGTCTATTAACAATTTAACAACAAGGGGTTAATTTAAAAAGAAACAAAAGGTAAACTGTTCTATGATTAAGGCCATGTTTATTTTCCATTAGACATATTGTAATGATCTATCCTTAGTTTCATATATGCACTTAATGAAATGAAGAGGGTCCCAAAAAATTTCCACTTTCACACTTCATTTCAAGACCTAAAGTTAGGGCCACCATTAGACTCATCTCTTCAAGACATTTCAAAGAATATCAACTTAGTTCACTTGGAATTTCTAAGCACAAAATTGTGCCCTTATGAAAAAATCTCAACCTTTTGCAACCATGCCCACTAAATGCATGACATGATGCTTCCTCCAATGCAAACACATAGCCACAAAAAAGTTTGTTGAAGGTACAAAATGAACTCCAAAGGCATGCTAGGAATGCATGCCCATTCCTTAAGAAAATTCCCACTGGAATTACCATGCCCACAATATGCACGCATATCATAGTAAATACACACAATAAGGCTTTTACCAATCCACATCCATAGGAAAAAATTTCATGTCGATAGGCACAAAAGTGCACACCCAAGGTATAAAATCCACACCTAGCCATTAACAAAATACCCATTGGTATTACCATGTGCACAATATGCACACCTATCATATTAACTGTATGCCACAAAGCTTAGATCAATGCAAACCCATAGGCACAAGAAAGCATGTCCAAGGCACAAAATGCATGCCCATCCATTAAGAAAATTCCCATTAGGATAAAGGAGAATCCATCCTAAACACTAACTGCTAGGCTTAAGATAAAAACATGCCCAACAATTAATATAAATGCCCACTAGGCTTAAGAGAAATGCACAACCAACACGTAAAATAAATACCCATTGGCCAGCATTAGACTCAAATATTTATTTATCTCTAAGGCTAATCAAATCCTTGGAGATAACATTACAAGGAACCATTCTGCATTTTGAGAGAGGTGGCACTCCTCTTTCATTTGATAAAATAAATAAACAACAAAATACATGCTTGAGATAATGCTATGGTTAAAAAGAAAAAAAAAAGACATGAAGAGAGGTGCTATGTATTATGCATTTACAAATACTATATATATGTCATATGCATACTCAACACATACAAGTTTCATATTTATGACAACAAAGGTAAATTTATATAGATGCATATTGTTACACCAACATATAAAGTGTAGGAAACTACTTTATCATTCCAAATGTTCCATATCCAAGAAATAATGACAAATTTTGTAAGGGATAGAACAACATTCTATATCATGCCTAACAACCATTCATGTTTAATAGGGGCTGAATATTTCTCTTTACATGTCTAAAACTTCTTTAAAATTGTAACACAATAATAGATATTTTCTACTAGATTGTAACATGGTTTTACATGTATTTTTTTCAATCACCTACATGTGTCAATGAGATTAATGAGGTAGGAACTTGTACAACCATTTCATACATAAGATAGCCATTATTTAAATTTCCATTGTGAAGATATGTATAGATCATCAAAGAATAAAGTTTATATGACGAAATAATAATTAAATAAATAAATAGACATATCAACATGTATGAGACTTTAAAAAGACTATAGTAGTATATATGAATGATATTCTCTTTGTTTCAACAATAATTTATTCTCAATTGAATGATGCCAACTCCAAACCATTTTACTTTAAAAGTAATGCGGTCCTATAAAATCTCTATAGAATAAAGCATTATTGCTGCAAACCATATTATTTAATAAAATTCAACAATTTTTCAAATAACATATTAGCTTATAGAAGGGTGAAGTTTCCAAGTTGCTAGGTCTTATAGGAAAATTTAGGCACCTTTAATCCAGTTTTTTACAGTTTAAAATTGTATTTACAACAAGAAAATAGTTCTCCTTGAGCCATATACCATGTGCTTTCATGATTGTGATCATGCGAGTCTCAACTTTCGTTAATTCCCCATGCTTTCATTAATGCCACATGTTGAACCACATTAACCATATTCAAAAGCACCCAGTATATTAACTTTCTAGATGGGTCACAAAATGGCAATCACTAGTGAAAATTCCACTATGTAATCTTTGATTGGCATACCTTTAGTTTAATGTACAATACAATTAAGAAATTATTGAAGTTACCATTTAATATCCTTCTAAAGTATGGTGAAAGATAAATTGTGAGTTTTGATCATGGCATTGTAAGGTTGAGTGCAATTTCACTGCATTTTTAGGTCCCAATTGTGCCTATAAATATGAAGCATCTTTGTTCATTTATGTGAAAATTTCATTGACAAATAAAACTATTCAGTAATGATAGTGAAGTATCCCTATAATAGTATTATGTTTTGTGAGGTTTTGAAGATGGATATTGTGATTAGAAGCAATATTGGAGCATTGGTTTCCATTTTAGTTATTTTGTTTGGGAGCATAATCGTCAAAATCTTTAGGAACTTGATATGGAGGCCTTATGCATTCCAGAAGGCCTATACAGCCCAAGGGATAAGAGGTCCACCTTACTAGATACTCATTGGGAATGTGCCAGAGTACACAGGGATTCTCAGGGAGGATTCTGCATAATGCATGAAGAATATTTCTCATGACATTTTTGCTAGAGTCACACCACGTTACCATAAGTGGTCTTGGATATATGGTTCTCTTTCATTCATTCTATTTTCATTTAATTCTTATTTTACTTTCATATGTTGATCTTGTATTTGTCAGACTGCTAGGCCAATGAATTTGCTAGTTGTTTGAATATTTTCATTGTTGTCAAGGTTGAAATCAATGTTTGATTACTTTTGGTAATTTTTTATGCTCAAGAGAAACATTTCTCTATTTTTATGGAATTCATCCATGCATAAATGATTGAAAGAGAGAGTGAATGTGATTGGTTGCATAATGTACATGAATGAAGGCATACCCTCGAGCTATACATACGTTGTACTATAAGAGCTTTGCGAGGGACAAGAGCTTCCTAACTTATAAAAATAGGCTAAGGTGCTCTGTATTATGAATTTTCAAAGACTATATGTATGTCATATGCATACTCAACAAATAAAAGTTTCGTATATATGACAATAAAGGTAAATTTATATAGATGCATATTGTTATACCAACATATGAAGTGTAGGAAACTACTTTATCATTCCAAATGTTTCACATCCAAGTCATATTGAAAAATGTTGTAAGGGATAGAACAACATTCTATATCATCCCTAACAACCATTCATGTGTAATAGGGGTTGGATCTTTCTCTTTACATGTCCAAACCTTCTCTAAAATTGTAACACAATCATAGATAATTTCTAATAGATTGTAACATGGTTTTGCATGCAGTTTGTTCAATCACCTACCTGCATTGATGACATTAATGAGGTAGGATCTTGTACAACCACATCACACATAGGCTAGCCATTATTTTCATTTTCATTGTGAAGACATGCATAAATCATAAAAGAACAAAAGTTTATATGACTAAATAAGTATTAAATAAATAAATAGACATATCAACATGTATAAGACTCTAGAAAGACTAAATTAGTATATTTGAATGGGATTCTCTTTGTTTCAAGAATTATTTATTCTCAATTGAACAATTCCAACTGCATGTAAGGAGAAGGTCATCCAGCCCCTATCCCCCCACCCATATCACTCTTATTTCCCCATACCCAATTTATCTACTGAAAAAAATTCAAAGTGCCATAATAAGATTCATGCATAGAAAGACGAAAAATAAAAATTAAAGGTAAATCAAAGAAAGAATGTGTGTGTAGACATGTGGGTTTTTATATACAAAAAATATAATATCCATGCATAAGAATGTAGAAAGGCAAAAATTGTAGTGATAAATAGTTTATATTAACAATTTTTATCATCAAAATATGTTTCCATTATAAATGTGTCTCATAACAGATACACTGACTTCTTCTTTTGTTTCTTATTTTGTATAAATTTCATTATTTGCCTATCCATTTATTGTATTTATTGGGTCTTCTCTTAGTGCTAAACAGATCTGTATTCTCTAGCATGTTGTGCATCTCATCATGTACTCTTCATGGAATGCGGTCCACTTAAAAGGGGAAATGACTACAAAAAAAGAAATAGATAATTAAATATCGTTAGTTATTATTCATAGAAGCAATTCATTAATACAAATATCATTACAATGCTATTTACCTGGTCATCTAGTCAAGCCCATTAGTTTAGATGCCACATGTCGCTCTTCTACTAAGCATCCTCAACTACATTCTTTTCTATTGAAACAAGAAAAGTTACAAGTAAACCATTTTCAATTAATTATTAGTTATTAATAATCATAATCTATACTTCTAATTCTAGAGTCATAATATCATCATTTCCAGACTGTACACCATGACCATCAAGTTGCACTCCACCATCATTAGGCCGATGTAAGTTGTTGGTGCCATTGTTATTGTTGTTATCACTTGAAACAAATAGACATACTAATTTATGGGTGAAGTCATTTTTCAATAGACTCTACAATCAATCAACAATTAAAGTCCATTTATTTTATTTACCATTTCATTCAAAGGGGAAGATTATATTTTCCCAATGCTTTATCAATGCTCAACCATGGCTTGAAAGCTAAACTTGAAACTGAGTTGGAGGTCTTATTCAATGGTTAAAGTTTTGAAGTGAGCTCCTTGCATTGCACAAGATCACAAATTTTGCTTATTGAATAAAATTAAATAAAAATTGGATGATATGGTTTAATTATTTGGTACTTATAATTTGTGCTTTTAGTTTCACATAACCACCCTCAAAAAGCTTATGTTGTCATTGTTTTTCTCCTCTTGCCTTAATTTCTTTGGATTTCTTTCGAAGCCTATGAAAAGTTTCAATAGGTTATACATAGCATTTTTTATGTAGAACTAAAGAAATTTCAGCATATGAAATTCCAAATATCATATACCTTCCTCAACTAAGTTGCATATTTCCTTCTTTGGTCATTTCCTTCTCAGTTGCATTCTCTAGAAAATTCTTCCACTCACTCTAAATAATCATTATAGGATCCCATACCTAGTTTTTTTTGCAAATCAACACTATATTGATCCCTCACATATTTCAAATATATATTGTCCAATGAGGTAACTTTTCTTTTGCTCAAGGATTCACCAAAAAAGCCAACCAATTAATTAATATGATCTTTTTTCAAATTGGCACTCTCAACATTGCATTGTATGTGTAGGGTGGGCCCAAATATCTCCAAATCTTTCTCATTTATCTTCTTATGAAAAATTATTTTTACTATGGAAATAATATGATCATAAATTTAAAATAATATGAGAGATGTATACTTCAATTAGGTAATAGGAAATAATTAAGGCATTCATAAATAAATGTTATTTTTGGCGCGTGATATAAAAACAATGTTCTCTCCCACAGAAAATATAACTAGGATTTTCTATTGGCAGTACCACATGTCGATTTAAGAAAGCAATCGATAGAACCACAAAATGAATCATCTCCACTATCATGTGCATGGTTTGGCATGCCCTGGCAAGGATTTCCATGGGATGTAAAACATGTTTTTGTTTGAGTCATGAGGCTATGAGCCACACACAAATAGGATAATAACAACATAAGTATATGGGTTGTGCTAGGGTGTTTTTTCATTGTGCATCTCTACTACCAACACCATCCTCACTAGAAGTATCATTTGCATATCCCAAAAAATCCTATAGAAAGAAAAATTAATTTTCAGATCACATAAAAGCAACAAACTAAAACTCATAAATTAATATATGTGGTAAATAATGCTTTTAAAAGATGGTACTTACCCCATGTCATTGCATATATTCCATCAAAACTCTAAATATTTTTTGGTTCTCTTATGTTGGTTCACACCTAGCCAATGCAATAAGTTCCTTTTCTTCCATTCTCAGAGCCTTTCTAATTGTTTCCATCGATTTGATGGGCTCAAGTAATTTATCATCACCATCCACATTATCACCAATATATGTGGATAACTACATATATCAACAAAAGTACAAGTTAATTCAATTGTAGAAAGAATAATAAAATTCACATTAAATGGATATGGATATTGTTAGTTGTTCACCTACTCTGAGGGTGGTTTCTTCCCATGATCACCCTACTAAAATATAAGAAGTATGTCATGTTGAAATTTTACCTTATAATATTAGAAGCATGAGATATTAAAATCACATTTTCGTCTATAAGACAATTTTCTTTCTTTTTGCACATTGAAGGGTTTTATTTCTCTAAATACATAAACAAATATATAGGCATATGTAAAAATAAATTACACTCCAACTTGAGTTAATCAATTTGGAGGTGAACAAACTCTAGGCACTCAAAATTCTCCGTGTGCGTCTTATCCTCTGATTCATTAATTGTAGTTTAAATGCACTCTTAATTGTACAAACATGTTATGAATATTTTACTCATCAAATTGTAGCTAAAATAGCATATCTTGGAGTCTTAGGTGACTTTGGGAATGCAATTTAATATAGCCAAATTTAACAATTTGGCCCTTTAGTTTTACAAGGAATTTTTTTCGCTTTTATGCACAAGAGGTAGGTTTTCATATGCAAAGTCCATTACAATGATATTGAAGGTATAAAATAAAAATTACACCTTCTACAGGTTTAACCACTAAATTTGAGTCAAAGCTGATGCTAGGGTATTCACTTTACTCAAAGGTAAATTTCCCTTCAAATTTAGATGAAATCACAAACATAAGTTCATGTAAGCAACCTCTCCAGTCTTCAATTTCACTTTAAATGACACTAGTAAATTTACCATATATATAAATCCATCTTACAATTATTAAAATACTTTTTTGAGCTACAAAGAATATTTGACATGCATTTTATTTGGTCACATAGTACAATTTTGTCTTTCCAAATTACAAGTGAATATTTGCCACTTTTTCACACAACAACCATTTTTAAAGTTAAAATTGCATAATTAATGACATGAATAGGTCTAATATGATAAAGCACACCCCAAGCATCTTGTTCAACTCAAATATAATGTATAATACAATGTGGCACAACTTATGCAAACATGTTGTGCATTTCAAGGGTTTTACTTGGCTTTTGTTAACTATTTTTGCACACCGTAGTATTTTATGATTACAAGTGAAAAATTAAGTATACAATCTTGTGTAAAATGACTTGAAAAATCATTTACAATTTGAACCACTCAAATTGAATGAATTTTGAGACCTAGGCATGCACTTTAATGTATCTTGGGATGCATTTTCCTCCAAGGAACTATTTTAAGTTTAACACTTGGAATATTTTCTTTTCTTCAATATGATTGCGATTATTTTTGTTAGGAGGATCTATTTGTTCTATAATAAACAACCCAACCACACACAATTTCTACAAACTCATGCTTATCTTCAATTCCAAATTTTTGCATGCCAGTAATGCAACTTTTTCCTAAAATCACCTATAAAAGTAATTGTTCATACCATCACTAGTAATAATCCACTTTATGGTAAAATATATATTATAACACTTATCCAATGTTCATTTTTTAGATCTCTACAAAAATTTCATTTTATCATAGTACTACACCCTAGGTTGTATGTACTCTTGCATATATACCCTACTGGGTAGGTTATGTATATTAACATCTAAAACCACAATTTTATACTTATTGTATCATTCACTTATTCAATATAGGAGAGGAACTAGTCAAGGAAGAAATAAGAATATATTCAGATTGATTGAGAACATTACATTCATACCTGGAGAATCTTGACTTCTTTTGAGGATGACAATCTTCCTCATGGTCACTTGGATCATCTCTTCTTCTACATTCATCTCTTCCATTGTGATTATTCCTTCGATCATCTCTTCTTCTTCGATCATCAAACATGTTATTTTTTATTCTAGTGTTGTAGTGTGGACCATTGTTCTTCTCGCAACAATCTCGAGCATAATGTTGCTTTTTATGACAATTATAGCATTCAATGTCATATGATGTTCTATCATTTATTTTCTTTGCATTTCGAGGTGGAGGATTTCTTCAATTTGGTGGACCTCCCTTTCATTTCTTCTTCTTTTTCTGAGTCACGAATGCAGTAGGCTCTCCCTCTTCATGTTTTTGAATCCTTCCTCTTGATGTCATCCTTGATTCTACTTGAGTGAGCATTCCAACAATCTCATCAAACGACGATAAGGATCTGTTATTACTTAGAATAGTAATGAAGGTTTCCTAAATGGGAGGGAGACCTTTAAGAGTCACAATCACCAATTCCTTGTCCAACATAGTCTCCTAAACTATTTACAATTGATCTTTAAGAAAAGATATCCGCACAATGTAGGATTGCACTGACTCCCCTTCGTTCATCTTCATGTCTTTGAGTTGATATTTCAAAGAGATGATTTCATTCAAAATTTTGACTTTGTACATGTTAGCTATCTTATCATAAATGTCCTTAGAATTCCTCAAATTTCCAGAATATGCAAGTAAATTATCTTCTAAACCATCAATTATAATTTTCTTTTCTTTCAACTCACCTTTCTTTTCCTTGTTCTTGGATGTAGTGGAAGCATTTTTTCTGAGGCTTGGGTACTTTTCCTTGAATGTATTCCAAAACATTATTGTTTTCAGCTATGATCTTCAACCTTATCGTCCATGTAGAAAAGTTAGATGAGTCACCCAAGTTATCATGTTCCTTGAAGAAAGAGGAAGGCATCTTAATTTGATTATACATGCTGCTTCAACTTTCCAAAGATAATTGCTTCAATGCTTGTCTCCTTTTGGGCTTGTCCTTCACCTTATATTTGATACCATGTTAAATTTTCATGTTGCTCTATGTTGTTCCAATTACTTTAGCCCAATTCAATTATTCAATTAGAAACCATTCAATAACATTTAATACTTCCAATTATCAACAACAATTAAAGATAGAACAATAAATACAATGGTAATAGGAAACAATCAACACATAAACTAGAGATACCGATTTGGTGAAAGACCAGGTAAAACCCGACAAGGGGGAAAATAATTTGAAATTATTCTTCTATTGTGTTTTCATAAAATGTTCAGCACAGAGTACAATGAGCCCAAATCCATAAATAATAATCAAATTGAAATTATTGACTTTTTTCAACAAATCACTAACCAATATCCAAAATATGTGCCAATAGTCAAGTTAACGCAATCAAAGATACCCATGCACTTCTTGTTCACCCTTTGCAGTTCCTATTCACACTTTGTAGTTCCTATTCAACCTTCATAGTTCATATTCACCCTTCAAAGTTCTTGTGCAACCTTCGCAATTCATGTTCACCCTTCACATTTCCTATTCAACCTTCACACTTCATGTTCAACCTTCACACTTCCTGTTCAACCTTGATATTAGATAGAACAAAACTCCAAAAAGAAAAGAAAAGATATCCAAATTGAGTGCTTCAATAGTGAAAATTGGTCCTCTCAAAAAGAGGAATCTAGTCTCATGGTTTGAATTTCTCAATAAGCTTCCAAAACTAACACTCCCTCCCAACTACAGATAAATTGCAACTGCATCATGTCATGTTTATCCCGTCATCATATCATGTCCCTTATCTACTGAATGCTATCTACTGAAACATTCTTGAATCTAAAGAAGAAGAATCAGGGAGCATTAGATATGACCCTTTATAACATCATAGAGCACATCTCAATCCAAAAATAGTATCAGGGATCGCATATTAACCTAAAACTACATCGGGGAGCACATATCAACCCATAATCTCATGGGGAAGATAAAAATATACAACCCCATATCAAGCAATAGATAATATAGGGGAGCACATCAAAACCCATCCTATTTCCCATTTATCTTACCAATAATGACCCTCAATAGTCATATGGAAGTACACCTACATCATAATAAGCTTGGGTTGTACATCCCCGAGTACACTCTAAACCTGTTGACCAAACGGGGAGAGGTAATCCCAACAAGCCCAACTTGTGGGTATGATGCTAATTGGGGTATACTATGCAAAGACCAAGATAGGGTAGAAACATTTGCAACCTTATGGGTAATAGATAGAGGATAAGCATCTAGGACGTTATTATCAAGAGACCCCTCAACCCTAGGATCCCTCCATATTAATTCCTCATGCTGGGAGCTCAGACAGGCGCGAAGAGTCAACTCTATTTTCTCAATCCGTGATGCCCCTAATCAAGAGGGGTGACATCCATCAGTCCAAATTGTTCTCTGAAGACCAAGAACTTCCCTTTTGGCAAAGCCTTAGTGAGAATATCTGCAATCTACTCATCTATCGATATATGATGGAGTCTAATGTCTCCTCTTTGCACATATCTCGAATGTAATGATACCGAATATTAATATGCTTTTACTTTTCATGAAATGCAAGATTATTTGACATATGAATCCCACTTTGTTGTCAAATATATCACTGTAACTTCTAGGACCTACTCAAATAGCTTTCCAAAGAGCTACCTTAACCAAACTTTTTCGCAACTGTCCATGCTAGCAGAAATTTACTCTACCTCAGCGATGCTCAACGATACGGTATTCTACTTCCCACTCATCAAATATTTCATGATAAATCGAAGACTAAAACACCATCCATACATACTCTTCCCACAAATAACATTTCCATCCTAATCAACATCGGTAAATCAATGAAGTCGAACATCTCTGGTAGTATATCTCAAACCAAGGGTGATCGTCCCATGTAAATATCTCAAAATGTGTGTAACAACAATCCAATGTGAATGGAGAGGATTGATCATGAATTGACTCAATGATTTCTCTACATACCATATGTCTGGATGGGTGTTCACTAAAAACATCAAAACCCCAATCAACTCTATATACTTGGATGGATTTTCCAAATCAGGTCTTATAGCATCTCTAGATAACTTCTTGAAAATAATTTCCATTGGTGTGGGCAAGGACTTGGATTCTATCTTTCCAAATCTCCCCAGTAGCCTCACGACATATTTTCCTTATGAAAAGAAGATCTCATCGAGCCTTTTTCACACCTCAAGGCCTAGAAAATAGTGCATGACTCCAAGTTCCTTATCTTGAATTTAGAAGCTAACTCCTTCTTATACTGGATCATCATGGGTTAACTCCTTTTCAAGAAAACAATGTAACCTATCAAACAAGAACTGTAAACTCAAAACAAGAACTCTAGCAAAAAACATTAAAGAGCAACTCGAAAATGAAAAAGTGTTGATGTTAGAATAACATTTTTTTTTTACTAGGATAAATTTTCAACATGTTTTAAAAGTGGTAGTGAAAACCAATTTTTTTGCGCAAAAACCACCCTAAAAACAAAAAGTGTTGATGTTGAAGTAACATATCTTTTTTTTTTGTTTTTTTTTTTTCCATGATAAATTTTCAACATTTGGAAATAATGGCATAAAACATTTTATCTTGAATCTGAAAATTCTTAAAATTTCAATAGAGAAATGAAAACAAAAATTTACAAATAAAAACAAAAAGTAAAATAATAATAATAATAATAGTAAGTAAATATAAATATTGATTCGGATAGGTGAGAAAGGCTCTGCGCTCTACATTCTAGGGTTTTCACATTTGCAGTGACGGCAGACTATCCAAATCTACAGAATACCTGCAACTTCTGACGGATTCAGGCTCCTTCACTCACAGGATAGAGGGTACACGACCTCACGGAGCCCCCGTGGGGGGAAGGTGATGAAGCTCCCCCACAAAACGACAATGAGCAATCTCTGAATAAGGAAGAAAATGGAACTGCAAACCAGAAAGAGAATAATGAAGATCTGAAACACTAACAGACAAAACAAGACGAAAAGCCACCAGAGGTACGCTCTGCTACATGCAAACCAGTTGCAGCCGTACGCCCAAGGGTAGAACTACCAGGCCATCGAATCGATGCGAAGATACAGTACATAAAAGATCATGCTTTAATAGGGAAATTCATCTGTCTGTGGCCAACTGAAAAAGCACTAAGGGGCTGGATAAATGCGAAATGGCACCAAAAGGGACATATAACCCTGCAGTTAGGACCGAAAGGGTTCTTCACTGCTACCTTCAACTGTTTGGAGGACAGAAACAGGGTCCTAGATGGTGGGCCTTTCTTCTTCAATGCAGCTGGTCTGTTTCTCAGGGGATGGGTGGAATGCTTCAACCTGGACAAGGAGGACCTCAGCTGGGCTCCGGTGTGGATCCGCTTATACTCACTGTCGGTGGAATATTGGGAGGAAGACTCCCTACAGGCGATTGGAAGCACTCTGGGTGAGCTTGTCAAGGTTGCATATGAAACGAAAACATGCAGATACACTTCTTTTGCCCGTATTTGTGTCTATATGAATCTCAATCAGGCTCTCCCAGATGCGGTAAGCATATCTCACGATGAAATTGAATGGGTTCAGACGATTGACTATGAACATGTGCCTTTTAGATGTCGAAGATGTCATGCCTTGGGCATTTATTCAGAGACTGCCCATTAATGCAAAAGGCCTCTCCTGCCTCTGATCTGGAATCTTTTGAAGTATGTGTCTTTATTAATGTCACAAATCGCTAGAAAACCCATAAGAAACAAGCTTCAAAGCCCAAAGTAGCACAAACTAGCCCTCCTAGTCCATCAACAAGCAACAATTTTGGTGTTTTATCTAACCAGCTAGATCTGCAAACGAACTCTCCCACTCCACGAGAGCCAGAGTCAATGAACGACGACCACTCAAAGATGGGAAATCCCATAATTCCACATGCAGAAACTCAAGGTAAGGAAGCCTCTACCTCAGACAAGCAAAAAGAAATATTATGGAGCACTCAAGTCATGCAGTTGGAGATACCACAGTCAAATGTCAGTCTAGAAGAGGACCTGATGGAAGAATCAAATTACCCTCAGTTCATGGAGGAAGAAACAGAAGCAATAGACATTAGGGACCTGGACCTTCCAGGTCTAGAAAAAGCTTGTACAACGAAAAACTTTGACAACATTCCAGTGGGACAACTTAAGAACCTGGAAGAAGTATTATCTTGGGCGCAGAGGCAAAAACGTTTAGGTATACAGACTGGAGGCCCATGGGATGGTAGATTCATAGCCAAAGATATCAAAAAGTGGGGAAGGAAAACTGATCTATAGAGAACAATCAAAGTAGGACAAATTCTAGTGGATTCCGGCAGGTATTCCAAGTTAACCAAGTACCACTGCTATGAAAACACTCCTTCCCAATGAAGTTAATATCTTGGAATGTTAGAGGGCTTAATGGCCCAAGGAAGACTCGAATTGTTAAAAACATGATAAAGCAAGAAAACCCTCAAGTTTTGTTCTTGCAAGAGACCAAATGCGATTCTAATGCACTAGATAGATTAGCTGCTAAAATCTGGCCTGGGTGTCATAACATAGCAGTGGATGCGGATGGCACCTCAGAAGGCCTCGTAATTATCTGGGATTCGAGAGCCATCAAGCTCAATAATTTCCATGCACACAGGAATTTCCTTCAAGAAATATTTCACATCATAGGCACAAATCTACACGGGCTCTTAACTAATGTATATTTTCCATAGGAGACCTCTCGTAAAGCAGGTATCCTAAACTCAATCTCTGAACTTAACCATAATAGATTGCACCCTCTATGGATCGCAGGAGGAGACTTCAACATGATTACAAGACTAGAAGAAAAGAGAGGAGGCAGATGCAGAGGTTCTCAGGAAGGGTCAATCCTAAAGGACTTCATTCAGAATAACTAGCTCATCGACCTCCCTTTCAACAATGGAGTATTTACCTGGAACAACAGAAGAGAAGGGAACTAGCAGATAGCTTCTCGGTTGGATAGGTTTTTACTCTCAGACAATGCCATTCATCTCGGTGGTGATTTTGCACCTTCTATATTGCCCTTCTCAGGCTCTGATCACTGGCCCATTTCCCTCCAATGGGCTCGTCCGGGAAACAAGCTCCGTAGGCCCATTCGCTTTGAGGCCTTCTGGTTGACCCATACAGACTTCCATAAATTAATCAGTACAGAATGGAACAACTTCTATCCTCCTCCAGGCTCAAAAATGTTCCAATTCCAACAAAAGCTCAAGCACCTAAAAGGCAAGATCAAGCATTGGAATCACACATCATTCGGCAACATCTTCCATGGTAAAGCAACCCTTGAGCTAGAAATGAGGCAGCTACAGCAAAAGATTATCATTAATGGCTGATCAGAGGACATGGCAGAACAGGAAAAAACCCTTGAAGTGCAACTAGCAGAAAAGGAAAAGCAGGAAGAGACGCTATGGCGGCAAAAATCAAGGGTCAGGTGGCCCAAAGATGGAGAGAAAAACACTAAATTCTTTCATAGCACTACAATCCAGTACAGGATGCACAATAATATAACTCATATTCAGAACGAGCGAGGAATCAAAGTGGAAAAGCATGAACAAATTGAAACTGAACTATTAAATTATTTCAAGCAGGTGCACCGAGAGCCAAATAGTGATAGATCTCAGGCCATAGAGAAAATAACTCGAAATGTTCCCAAACCTATCTCAGAAGAGCATAACCAAATGCTTCTCAAGCCTGTTGACCTCCAAGAGGTGGAACTTGCAGTACGACAACTGAAAGCAGGCAAAGCCCCTGACCTGGACGGATTTACCTCTAATTTTTTCCATAACTTCTGGGATCTGATCAAGATGGAAGTCTGGAAGGTGGTTGAGGAGTCTCGCTCTCTAAGATGGATGTTTCCGAGAGTAAATGCTACTTTCATAGCCCTGGTTCCCAAGGTGGATCAGCCAAGCACACCTGATAAGTACAGACCGATTGCACTATGCAACATAATCTATAAGATCGTGTCTAAAATCATAGCCTCCAGGATCAAACTCCTGCTTCCTCTCATCATCTCGCCTGAACAATCCAGATATGTTGAGGGGAGGCAGATCACCTCATGAAATAATTCACTCTCTGAAGATCTCCAAGAAGCCAGTTATGCTACTCAAACTAGATCTTTCAAAGGATAGCCTTAGTTGGAAATACATTGAAAAGGTTCTAATGGCTTTTGGATTTGATGCTTCCTAGATTCGATGGATTATGAGCCTCATCTCGTCCTCTTTTTTCTCTGTCTTAATCAATGGCATACCCTCTGCTACCTTTCATCCTTCTCGTGGCATCAGGTAGGGAGACCCCCTCTCCCCTTTTCTATTTGTTCTCATGGCTGAGGGTTTAGGTCGCAACATTAGATCAGCTCAGCAATCTCTCCGTCTCAAAGTCCTCTCCTTCCACAACTCCCCTGCTTTCACTCATCAACAATTTGTAGATGATAATATGCTTTTTGGGCATTCTTTGGTCTAGGAGGATCGTCAGCTCAAAACCCTTTTGACAGACTTCTCGGAAGCCTCTGGAGCCTCTATCAATAACTCCAAATCTCAAATCTTCTTCTTTCATACCCCCTCAGTTACTCAGTCAGCCATCATCCGCATCCTGGGCTTCTCCTCTGCCAAACTCCCCTCCTCTTATCTAGGTGCTCCGCTCATCGCCTCAGCCCTAAAGCACTCTTCCTGGAGAATCCTTTTAGAAAATCTGGAAGCGCGGCTCTCCTCTTGAACTCACAGATCACTTAATATGGCAAGTCGTCTTGTCCTCATTAAAGTTGTTCTTCAAGCCATGCCTTTATACCTCTTCTCCATCCTTGCTGCTCCTAAATGGGTTCTTAAAGAAATCAAAACTCTCCAAAGATTGTTTCTTTGGGGCAGCAGTGGCCTCAAGCGCAAGTGGGCTCTAGTTAAATGGGAAACGACATGCCTTCCAAAGAAAGGAGGCAGTATTGGATTGAGGGACCCCTCTCACAGCAATGCAGTTATGGGGGATCGAATATGGTGGAAATGACTAACTGAACCTCTCACCCCTTGGGCCTCACTATGGACTGCTAAATATGTGGGAAATTGTCCAATGGAGGAACTAATTAGAATATCAGGGACCAGCACAGGCTCAATCATGTGGAACTCAACCAAACAGCACAAGAATCTCATTCAGTAGCATAGCTTTTGGGAAGTGAAGAATGGTAGTAATGCAAGGTTTTGGGAAGACTCCTAGCAGCAGATGCCCAAACTCAGGAACCTTTTCCCTCCAAATCCTCTTCTGGAACAGGATATGCAACCTCATGACACGGTGAGAAATTTCTGGTGCAATTCATCACACCAAGATTACAGAGAATGGCTCAAAGCGACTCAAATCTTAAGACAGGGGTCGATGCAAGACCAACAAATTCTGGACACAGAATTAATGAAAAGGAAAATTCAATATTCTGGGGAAAAGGGCATTCTCAGATGGGGATATGAAGAAAAGGGAACCTATTCTACAAGAGAGGCCTACAACATCCTTATCAAGGAACACATGGTGCTGGACTCGCTCTGGAGCAAAATATGGGACCCCTCCATTTGGCCGAAAGTGTCCACCTTTCTTTGGCTCCTTTGTCACAACAAGATTCTCACATGGGACAATCTGAGAAAAAGAAACTTCTATGGACCCTCCATCTGTCCCAACTGTAAAAAGGATGAGGAAACCATTGAGCATCTCATGCATTACTGTCCATTGGCACACAAGCTCTAGAAAAAGATCAGTTTCCGCTGCCAAAAAGAAGGAGGATCTAATGGAGATATCACTGCTACTGTGCGCAACTGGGACCACCACCCCTACCAAAGTAAGATCTTGAATTTTATCTGGAAGCCCATTCCAGGATTTGTTATGTGGGCCATATGGAAGGAGAGAAATGGTAGAATATTCAAGAATCACACCAAATCGTTGGATGACATCTGGAAAATAATCAACCAAAATATTGAAGAAACCATATCTCTCAAGACCTGGTACCAAGAGTATTTCCCAACTATCTCCCATGAAAAATCAATATGGAATAATTGGAATTTCCAAAGGAAGCAAGAACAGCTAATCAAAGGAACAAAGCCTCCGAGAGGCCACTCACCTGAGAAATGGCTTCCTCCCCCCATGAACATGTATCGACTAAATTTTGATGGTGCCTCAAAGGGTAACCCAGGGAATTCTGGCTTTGGAGGGATCTTCAGAGATCACAAGGGAGCTCCTATCTTAACCTTCTTAGGCTCAAGAGGGTGGGATACCAATAACTCAACGATGTTATAAGGTCTATGGCAAGGGCTACTTCTGGCGCAAGGTAAGGGCCTTTTTCCTCTTATAATAGAGGGGGACTCCCAAATCATCATCAAAATGGTCTCAAGAATTCTACAGGGCTCCCCCTCCTGCAAGGTTAGTAACAGCTGGAGAATGGAAAAAAGGCTACAGCATATTGAATGCTGGTTTTCCTCCCACAGAGTGGTCTCCTTGAAACACATTCGCAGAGAAGGGAACAAAGTTGCGGACCTATTAGCTAATATGGGAATTGACTGTGGGATGCATCTACATGTTGGATCAATCACTAACTTAGCATCTAAATCTCAACTCCTGGATTTTAACAATCTAGTGCAGAAGGAAATGCCTCAGATAGAAGAAATACCCCCGGATGCAGGTGGCACTATGGCTTTAAATGCTCATCATGCAGAACAATAAATCCTGGTACTGCCAGTTGTAGAGCAACGTGGCTTCCCAAGACTTCACCTTGCGCAAGCGGGAGGGATTTATTAAGGCTGGATTTGGTAGGATATTTGCATTAATGGATTGCGCTGTTCAACACAACATTATCTTTGTTATAATCATGTCCACCCTGTATGTTTTCCTCACACCTTGCGCTCAGTCTTACGGCGATGAAACCTGGTTAGCTGTGGTCGATGGTGACGAGCTGATTCTTACACACAAAAGCAAGCTCCAGGTTGACTCTTTCAGGGGTAAGCTCTCCTCAGTTCTTGACTTCAGCATTGGTAGTATTGTGCCTCCGTCTTCGGCGTTCTCTGTGCATTCAATTCGGTATCTGTGTCATTTCTACCATCCCTGTATTGTTGTCTCTGGTCTCTCTAGTCTCTTTGCGCCCTACCCTTCATAATTCATAATGGTTCAACACAATAAAAGACGTCGCTCCGGGGGGCGTTGTGACAGTGGCTTACACTCAACTATTGATCACTCTATGGAACCTGAGCAGGCGCCCATCAATCTTGCCCCCTCTCATGAGGCTGTGCCACCTTTGAGCTCTGGGCGCAAGCCAATTCTTAACAGTGCTTTCCAAACCATGCATTTTAAATTTCAAAGCAATTTGAACAAGCCTCTAGTTACTGCTCACATCACTATAATCCTTTCGGAAGAAGAAAATCAAGTCTCCCCTCTAGCATGCATTGCTCCTGATCCTTCCCAAAGCAGTGAGCATTCCATGGATAAAGATAGCCTGGAGAATTGGAAAAGTGATAACTCTAGTCAGGAGGAAATTCCTAAAAGTATTCTGCCCCTTGAAGACATAAGCCCAGTTGTTGAGGAAGGGACTCTTGGCGCCACAAGTCACTCCATGGCGATCCCTGTCAGCGAAACGGATGGCAATGAGAGTTTGAGGACTAACAGTGCGTGTCTGGTTGAGGAGAAGACTCCTGGTAAGGTTAAGGAAGTTTAGTGCCACCTGGGACCGCTTTTTTCCTTTTTTTTTTGCTATTACTCAGATGACCACCTACAGGCATCTTCGCTCACAGTCAAGGTTCAGCACTTATGGCCTATTGTTTTGGCATCCCGTTGGGGAAATGGAAATTCACTTACTGGCTGGTTTGCAATGATTTTAAGCTTTTGTTGCCAATGACTCTTTCTCAGCTAAACACATCATCCTCTGGGTTTTATATCTAGTTTCTTGCTATATGTAACTAGTCTCCCCAGCTTCTTTTTGTAAGGGGGCAGTTCTGCTATGTTGAGTGCCCTCGAGCTCTGATCTCTGAGGCCTCAACTCTATGTAAAAATATTCTTCTTTTCAGTTAATATAATTTAGTATTTGCAGAGAAAAAAAAAAAAAAAAAAATATATATATATATATATATATATATATATTAGCAAAAAAACATAAAATTAAAAAAATGACAAAAAAATCAAATATAAAAAAATATAAAGAAGACGAAGAAAAATTAGTCCAAGCTATTCTCTGAAGACCAAGAACTTCCCTTTTGGTAAAGCCTTTGTGAGAATATATGCATTCTACTCATCTATCAATATATGATGGATTTTAATGTCAACTCTCTGCACATGTCTCGAATGTAATGATATCAAATCCGAATATGCTTGTACTTGTCATGAAATACGGATTCTTTTCCAGACAAATCCCACTTTGTTGTCGCAATCTATTACTGTAGTTTCTATGACCTACTAAAATAGCTTTCCAAAGAGATTCCTTAACCAAACTGCTTTGCAACTATTCATGCTAGTGGAAATTTACTCTACCTCAACGATGCTCAATGCTATGGTCTTCTACATCACACTAATCAAATGTATCGTGATAGATCCAAGACTAAAACAACATCCACTCGTACTCTTCCCATCGACAATGTTTCTAACCCAGTCAACATTGGTATATTAATGAAGTTGAACATCTCTGGTAGTATATCTCAAACCAAGGGTGATTATCCCATGTAAATATATCAAAATGTGTTTAAAAACAATCCAATGTGATTCCAGAGGATCGGTCATGAATTGTCTCAATGTGTTCGCTGCGTAACATATGTCTGGATGGGCGTTCACTAAGAACATCAAAGCCCGAATCAACTCTCTATACTTGAATGAATTTGCCAAATCGGGTCTTATAAGAGCTCCACATAAATTCTTGAAAATAATTTCCATTGGTGTCGGCAAAGACTTACATTCTATCATTCCAAATATCTCCAATAGCCTCACGACATATTTTTCTTGTGAAAAGAAGATCTCACTGGGCCTTTTCCACACCTCAAGGCATAGAGAGTAGTGCATGAGTCCAGGGTTCTTCATCTCAAATTCAGAATATACCTCCCTCTTACACTGGATCATCATGGGTTCACTCCTTGTCAAGAAAACAATGTAAACTATCAAACGAGAACTGTAAACTCAAAACGAGAACTCTAGCAAAAAAACATGAAAGAGCAACTTGAAAATGGAAAACCGTTGATGGTAGAATAACGTTCTTTTTTACTAGGGTAAATTTTTAACATGTTTTAAAAGTGGCAGTGAAAACCAATTTATTTGTGCAAAAAACACCCTAAAAATGAAAAGTGTTGATGTTGAAATAATGTCATTTTTTTTCCATGATAAATTTTCAACATTTTGAAATAATGGCATAAAACATTTTATCTTGAATCTGAAAATTCTTAAAATTTCAATAGAAAAATGAAAACTTAAATTTACAATTAAAAACAAAAAATAAAACAATTAAAAAAAAATTAATAATGATAGTAAGTATATATAAATATATATTAGAAAAAAAAAAATTAAAAAAATGACAAAAAAAATCAAATATAAAAAAATATATAGAAAAGACGAAAAAAGAAATCAGTCCAAGTTGTTCTCTGAAGACCAAGAACTTCCCCTTTGGTAAAGCGTCGGTGACAATATCTGCAATCTACTCATCTCTCGATATATGATGGAGTCTAACGTCTCGTCTCTGCACATCTCTCGAATGTAATGATATCGAATTTCAATATGCTTGTACTCGTCATGAAATACAAGATTCTTTGCTAGACGAATCCCACTTTGTTGTCACAATATATTACTGTAGTTTCTAGGACCTACTCAAATAGCTTTCCAAAGAGCTTCCTTAACCAAACTGCTTCGAAATTGTCCATGCTAGCGGAAATTTATTCTACCTCAGCGGTGCTCAATGCTATGGTCTTCTACTTCCCACTCATCCAATATATCATGATAGATCCAAGACTAAAACAACATCCATAAATACTCTTCCCATCAATAATGTTTCCATCCCAGTCAGCAATGGTATATCAATGAATTCGATCATCTCCGGTAGTATATCTCAAACCAAGGGTGATCGTCCCATATAAATATTTCAAAATGTGTTTAACAACAATCCAATGTGAATGGAGAGGACCAGTCATGAATTGACTCAATGTGTTGACTGCATAGCATTTGTCTGGATCAGTTTTCACTAAGAACATCAAAGCCCCAATCAATTCTCTATACTTGGATGGATTTTCCAAATTGGGTCTTATACCATCTCCACATAACTTCTTGAAAATAATTTCCATCGGTGTGTGAAAGGACTTGCATTCTATCATTCCAAATTTATCCAATAGCCTCACGACATATTTTCCTTGTGAAAAGAAGATCTCACATGTCCTTTGCCACACCTCAAGGCCTAGAAAGTAGTGCATGGGTCCAAGTTCCTTCATCTTGAATTCATAATCTAACTCCCTCTTAAAATGGACCGTCACAGGTTCACTCCCTATCAAGAAAACAATGTAACCTATCAAATGAAAACTGTAAACTCAAAACAAGAGCTCTAGCAAAAAAACATGAAAGACTAGCTCGAAAATGAAAATGTGTCGATGCTAGAATAATGTTTTCTCTTTTTTTACTGGGGTACATTTTCAACATGGTTTAGAAGTGGCAGTGAAAACCAATTTTTTTGTGCAAAAAACACCCCAAGAATGAAAAGTGTTGATGTTCAAATAATGTCTTCTTTTTTTTCTTTTCTTTTTTTATCTTCCAGGATAAATTTTCAACATTTTGAAATATTGGCATAAAACATTTTATCTTGAATCTGAAAATTCTTAAAATTTCAATAAAAAATTGAAAACAAAATTTTACAAATAAAAGAATAATAACAATAGTAAGTAAGTATAAATATATGTTAGAAAAAAAAACATAAAATTAAAAAAATGACAAAAAAAATCAAATATATAAAAATATATAAAAAAGACGAAAAAAATTGAACATAAAAATGTAAAAAAAAAAACTAAATTAACCTATAAAAGATAAAAATTAAAATAAAAATATATTAGAATTAAATAATATATATTTTTTAAATATAAATAAACAAATTTTCAAGGCTACATCTCCCTTTTATCCAAGGGATCGGTTTTCTGGTGTACATCTCCATTTTATCCAAGGAACCACTAACAAGATTGCAAAGATCTTAAGGAAGAATAAGGTTCCTTCAACCTTTATGTTGGCATTATGGTTCAGGAATGGCTATATGTTACAGGTGTTGTCCTTGATGGCAACCCATTCAGGTGATAGATCACTGTACTTCAAGTCAGCAGCAGAGGTTGATGATCAGCTATCAATTATTGAAGAAAATAAGGGGTACGCAGGTACAACTTACAGAAAGTGCGTACCCGCAGGTAAACCATGCAGCAACCGCGTCCGAGACGCAGGCCAGCCGTTCAGGAGGTGTGTCCACCCAGTGCACACATTTCAAGGCAGAGAAAAGCACACGTGGGGGTTTCTTGTGTTTTACTCCTGGTATCTAGCCGACGGTATTGTGTTATTATGGTGTCGGCTCGTGGTATTGTTCCATGATTTGAGGAGGAGCTTGCCTATATAAAGCAAAGGAGATCACTTGGCTAAGTATCTTTTGCAATTGAATATCTTTAGATCTGAAATTTTGGGTTATGGTCTTAAAAGCTTGATCTATATGAAAAGGAAGTTGAAGGCGAATTTGTGAAGGGTGATCTTCGAGCGCATGATCAGATCTGAGTATCTGTGCCACTCTAGTAATCTGTCTATTCAGCCCTAATCAGAAGGTCGCAGGTGTTTATCAGAAGACCTGCGTGGGGACGCAGGGCAGACCACGTTCAGGTGCGTCCGGGACGCAGTGCAGTAACAGGAGATCTGCGTGGGGACGCAGAGCGACTAAGGTTCAGGTGCGTCCCTGGAGCAAAAGGACGCGGCGCGACAGCATTTCTGGGTGCGTCTCTGCAGCAAAGTACGCGACGCGATAGTGTTTCTGAGTGCGTCCCTGCAACAATAGGACGCAGTGCAGTTCAAGGAACAGTGCGTAGGCACGCAGTGCAGCAGAAGAATACCTGCGGGTGTACGCAGGAAAGCTGAAGGTGAATTGCGTCGCGACGCAGGCCACAGAAGGGAAAACTGCGTCTCTGTCTTAAGATATTCTGTTGATTGAATTTCTTTGTTGATAAGGTGTTCTGGGTTAGTTCTGTTATTGCTGATCTGATAACTGTAGTGGACTGTAACCGTTATATACTTGATGATCATTTGATGCTTTATGAAAAGAGGTAGGGGATTGTAGCTCCCTTCCAGGAGAAGACTGGAAAACGAGAGAGAGTTATAGCTCTCTGCAGGTTGCAGCCTGCGTACTGGTAAATGACTGCACCAGTACAAAATCATTGTAAAAGGAGTTTCTAATTTGAAAGAAGATAGAGACATATTGCAGCAGGTGGTTTTCACCTTACATCTTGTGTTCTTTGGTGTGACTATCTGTTTTCTTTGTTCATGCTCATTATTTTATGGTACTGACATGCAAAAATAATTCAAAGATCAAAAAAAAAAAGGAAGATTTATTAATTGCTAGATAATACTGATTCACCCCCCCCTCTCAGTATTATTTCCAACAATTGGTATCAGAGCAGGTCCTTCAGAGAAGCTTGATCGCTTGAAGGTAGATCGTTCATCATGAGCAACTACGAGAGAGAAGCATCAATCAGGCCACTGGTTTTTGATGGGACAAACTTCAATTATTGGAAGGTAAGAGTTACTGCATATCTTCAATCTCTTGGTACAGAAGTTTGGGACATTGTAGAAACAGGCTACGCTTTTCCTTCAGCTACTCCTACAGATGCAGCTGAGAAGAAGAAGTATGAAACAAATGCGAAAGCAGTCAGTACTCTATTAGGATGTATATCCCAAACGGAATTCATGAAGGTAATGCACTACAAATCCGCAAAAGAGGTATGGGACAAAATTGTCACGAGCTATGAAGGAGATGAACAGGTAAAGCGTGCTAAACTTCAAACTCTCAGGATTCAGTATGAGACTCTCAAGATGTATAATGATGAAAGTGTGGCTAATTATTTTCTTCGGGTAGATGAGATTGTTAATTGTATGAAAAATTTGGGTGAAGAAATAAAAGAGGCTATAGTGGTTGAAAAGGTTCTAAGATCATTGTCCCCCAAGTTTGAATCTAAAGTATCTGCAATAGAAGAAAAGGAAAATCTACGAATTCTCACTATGTCTCAGCTACATGGAATTCTAACGGCTTATGAAATGAGAAAGGGAGGTCCATCAGACAAAAGAGAAGCTGCTTTCAAGGCATCAGGTAAAGAAGATTATTATGAAGCAAGCCACGTCCCAGAAGAAGAAGAATCAAATTTTGTCAGAAATATTCAAAGGGGTTCTGGAAGATTCAGAGGTAAGTTACCTTTTAAATGCTTTGCTTGTGGAAGAGTAGGTCATTATGCTGCAAAATGTCCTTATAAGGATAAAGGAAAGGAACCTGCTAGATGGAACAAGAAACAAAGTGCAAATAAGAAAAGCTACTACACCCATGAAGATAGTGATGGTCTATCGAACAGTGATGAAGATGAACGAGGTAATGAATATAAGTTGTTAATGGCATTTGAGGATGATGATTATATGGATGTTGTAGATGTGGATAACCTTTATGAGGAAATTACTAGACTCAAGAGATGTATAGAAGAAAAGAATGTGATCATTGATACTCTACAATTTCAAATTGATGAAAAAGAAAAACATCTTGAAAAACTAGAAGGTGAAATTGTTGGTCTTAGAAAAGAGATTGAGAAAACAAAAGCTATTAATCTTAAGTTTGTCAAAGGATCTGAAATTTTGGATGAGATTATCAATGTGCAGCGGTCTCCTCTAAACAAGACAGGTCTGGGCTATAATGGAGAAACCTCTCAAGCATCCACCTCAAAGAGTTACCTTGATGTGGCAAGAAGAAATGGGCAAAAGAACAATGAAGATCATCAGGTAAAACAAGGACAAATTACAAACAGAAACTATCAGGGGCAATCCATCTTAAGGGTGAACACTACAACCAGCCACAGGTAAAATCTTCTCAATTTGGTTCAAGAATAGATGAAAATAGAAATTACAATCAGTTGGCTGGTAGGTTCGATAACCGCAGAAGTTTCTTCAACGGACAATGCTTTTCTTGCCATAACTTTGGTCACAAAGCAGCTCAATGTGTTGCATATAAAACGATCATGACTAGGGAAGCTCAAAAACAAAGAAGTATGACAGGGATTACAAAAAGGACCTATAACAACTTTTCGGTTCTTGAAAATGAAGTTGAATGTTCTATTTGCAATAATTTTGGTCATGAAGACTCTGAATGCAGGAGCAGGTTTCAGCAGAAAAAGGAACAAGCCTCAAGCACCAAAACATGGAGAATAAAGGAACCTCAAATAGAAAGATGCGGGATAGCTTTTTATGCAGAAGGACAGGAAAATCTATGGTACATTGACAGTGGATGTTCGAAGCATATGACAGGTGATAAAGAAAAACTTGAATCTTATTCTGCTCTAGAAACGGGAAAGAAAGTCTCTTTTGGAAATGATACTCCTGCAACTATAAAAGGAAAAGGCATTGCTCAGTTAAAAGAAAAGGTCAAGGCTGGAAATGTTTTGTATGTTGATGGATTGAAGCATAATCTTCTAAGTGTCAGCCATATGTGTGATCAAAGAACCGAGGTTATATTCAGATCGAATGGATGTCTTGTTCGTGATCTTGATACAGGTAAAACAGTGCTCAAAGGCAAAAGAACTCCAAATAATCTGTACATATTTGAAGAAGGACAACAACAATGCTATCTGAGCAAGGATGAAGAGCATTGGTTATGGCATCGAAGGTTGGGACATCTAAGCTTCTCACAAATAAGGAAAGCATGCAAATATCAGGCAGTTCGCGATCTTCCAGATATCAAAATTCCTGACAACACCATATGCAAATCATGTCAGTTTGGAAAACAAACCAGAACTAACTTTCCAGAGAAAGAAGGATCAGCTAGCATGCCTCTTGAGCTAGTACATACAGATACATGTGGTCCCTTCAGAAAAAGAACACCTCGAGGAGAAGAATACTTGATATTATTCATTGACGATTTCTCCAGGTTTGTCTGGTTAGGACTTATGAAGCACAAAGATGAAGCATTCGAAAAATTCAAATCCTTCAAAGCCTTGGTTGAAAATGAATCAGGTCACAAAATTAAGTGCCTCAGATCCGACAGAGGTGGGGAATTTACTTCAAATGAATTTTTCGATTTCTGTGAAGAACATGGGATAAGAAGAGAATTCTCTACAGCAAGAACTCCCCAGCAAAATGGAGTTGTGGAAAGAATGAACAGAACAATCCAACAAATGGCTCGTGCTATGCTTGATGAATCAGGAACTCCCGCAACTTTCTGGGGTGAAGCTGCACATGCTGCGGTTGTTATTCTCAACAAAAAAAATGTCCGGGTGAACAACACTCAAACTCCTCATGAGCTTTGGAGTGGTAGGACTCCTTCGGTAAAGCACTTAAAAATCTTTGGGAGCAAATGCTATATCAAGAATACTGATGAGCAGCTTGGCAAACTTGAACCTAGAGCAGATGAAGGCATTCTTCTTGGTTACTCTCCATACAGCAAAGCATACAAATGCTACAATAAAAGACTTGGCAGAATTGTTGACAGCATTGATGTAGTGGTTGATGAGAAGGGATACATTCCTAGGCAAGTACATCGTGAAGACATCGAAGAAGATGAAGGCTACTCTCAAAGATAGAATGATGAAGAAGAAGAATCTCAAGAAGAACCTCAAGAAGAACCATAGGAGCAAACAAGAATAGAAGAAAAGACTCCATCCAGATATGTTCAGAAGAACCATCCAGAATCTCAGATTATGGGACAGAAAGACGCAGGTGTACAAACTAGAAGAACAGTTGCAGAAGCTTCAAGCTATTTGGCATTACTCTCCTCAACAGAACCACAAAATGTGAAAGAGGCATGCACAGATGAATGTTGGGTGAAATCAATGGATGAAGAACTTGAGCAGATCGAAAAGAACAACACTTGGGAGCTGGTTCCTAGACCAAAAGATAAGAATGTTATCGGGACAAAATGGGTCTTCAAAAACAAATTGAATGAAAATGGAGAAGTAATTAGAAACAAAGCCAGACTTGTTTGTAAAGGGTATGCGCAGCAAGAAGGAATAGACTTCGAAGAAACCTTTGCTCCTGTTGCAAGACTTGAGGCCATCCGAATGTTTCTTGCTCTCTCAAGTTTTCAAAACTTCAAAGTATTTCAAATGGACGTGAAATCAGCCTTTCTGAATGGAGACTTGGAAGAAGAAGTATACATTGAACATCCAGATGGGTTCATTCTTGGAAATGATCCAAACCTTGTATGCAGATTGAAAATGGCCCTCTATGGTCTCAAACAAGCTCCAAGGGCTTGGTACTACCGCTTGGACAAATATCTTCATCAACAAGGTTTCTCAAAAGGTTCAACAGATAGCAATCTTTATATAAAAGTTGAAAATGACAAATTGCTAATACTTGTTGTGTATGTAGATGACATTATTTTTGGCAGCAATGAAGAAGCTATGAGTCAAAGCTTTGCCTTGGTCATGCAGAAAGAATTTGAAATGTCCTTACTAGGAGAACTGACATATTTCCTTGGTTTGCAAATCCAACAAAAGGAAGGAGGAATCTTTTTATCTCAAACCAAGTATCTCAAACAGATTTTGAAGAAATATGGCATGGAAGATGCAAAACCAGTATGTACACCCATGGTCACAGGATGTAGACTTAGTGAAAATGATGAATCTGCAGCAGTACATCAACCAACCTACAGATCTATGATTGGAAGTTTACTTTATTTGACAGGTACCCGACCGGACATCATGCATGCAGTTGGAATAGTTGGAAGATTTCAGGCAAATCCGAAGGAGACTCATCTTCAGGCAGTGAAGAGAATTTTCAAATATCTTCAAGGGACTCAAAATTATGGCTTATGGTATCCTAGAAATACAGATCTTACTCTTCATGCTTATACAGATGCAGATTGGGCCGGAAGCGTGGATGACAGGAAAAGCACAAGTGGTGGTGCGTTCTTTATGGGTTCCAGACTGGTATCTTGGTTCAGCAAGAAACAGAGTTCAATTGCCTTGTCTACAGCTGAAGCGGAGTATGTTGCTGCTGCATCTTGTTGCACCCAACTCCTTTGGATGATGCAGACTTTGCAGGATTTTCAAATCACTTGTACACCACCAATACCCATCTTATGTGATAACACAAGTGCAATCAGCATCTCCAAGAATCATGTTATGCATTCAAAAACCAAGCACATACCAATCAAGTACCATTTTCTCCCGGAACAAGTACTTGAACAGAAGGTCAAGTTGGAGTATGTTCCTTCTAAAGAACAAGTTGCGGATATTCTCACCAAACCATTGCCCAGGGACACTTTTGAGTACCTCAGGCAAAAGCTGGGGGTTGTTGATGCATCATCTTATTGCTGAACCTCTTCTGATTGATGGTACAGGTTCAGGGGGAGCATATAATGCATTGTCGGCATTATGGAGGATGTGCAGAAGGAGATCTTGGAAGTAGCTGCAATATGTCTCTATCTCTTTCATGGTGGATTATGGTTCTTCAATGCAAATCTGGTTCATATTCAGGGGGAGCATAACCCTTTGCCCTTGATGTCAAAGGGGGAGAATGAAGCTGAAGTTTGTGAGGTTGCCATCAAGTCCAAAGGGGGAGATTGTTGGCATTATGGTTCAGGAATGGCTATATGTTACAGGTGTTGTCCTTGATGGCAACCCATTCAGGTGATAGATCACTGTACTTCAAGTCAGCAGCAGAGGTTGATGATCAGCTATCAATTATTGAAGAAAATAAGGGGTACGCAGGTACAACTTACAAAAAGTGCGTACCCGCAGGTAAAACATGCAGCAACCGCGTCCCGAGACGCAGGCCAGCCGTTCAGGAGGTGCGTCCACCCAGTGCACACATTTCAAGGCAGAGAAAAGCACACGTGGGGGTTTCTTGTGTTTTACTCCTGGTATCTAGCCGACGGTATTGTGTTATTATGGTGTCGGCTCATGGTATTGTTCCATGATTTGAGGAGGAGCTTGCCTATATAAAGCAAAGGAGATCACTTGGCTAAGTATCTTTTGCAATTGAATATCTTTAGATCTGAAATTTTGGGTTATGGTCTTAAAAGCTTGATCTATATGAAAAGGAAGTTGAAGGCGAATCTGTGAAGGGTGATCTTCGAGCGCATGATCAGATCTGAGTATCTGTGCCACTCTAGTAATCTGTCTATTCAGCCCTAATCAGAAGGTCGCAGGTGTTTATCAGAAGACCTGCGTGGGGACGCAGGGCAGACCACGTTCAGGTGCGTCCAGGACGCAGTGCAGTAACAGGAGATCTGCATGGGGACGCAGAGCGACTAAGGTTCAGGTGCGTCCCTGGAGCAAAAGGACGCGGCGCGACAGCATTTCTGGGTGCGTCTCTGCAGCAAAGTACGCGGCGTGATAGTGTTTCTGAGTGCGTCCCTGCAGCAACAGGACGCAGTGCAGTTCAAGGAACAGTGCGTAGGCACGCAGTGCAGCAGAAGAATACCTGCGGGTGTACGCAGGAAAGCCGAAGGTGAATTGCGTCGCGACGCAGGCCACAGAAGGGAAAACCGCGTCTCTGTCTTAAGATATTCTGTTGATTGAATTTCTCTGTTGATAAGGTGTTCTGGGTTAGTTCTGTTATTGCTGATCTGATAACTGTAGTGGACTGTAACCGTTATATACTTGATGATCATTTGATGCTTTATGAAAAGAGGTAGGGGATTGTAGCTCCCTTCCAGGAGAAGACTGGAAAACGAGAGAGAGTTGTAGCTCTCTGCAGGCTGCAGCCTGCGTACTGGTAAAGGACTGCACCAGTACAAAATCATTGTAAAAGGAGTTTCTAATTTGAAATAAGATAGAGACATATTGCAGCAGGTGGTTTTCACCCACATTGGGTTTCCACCTTACATCTTGTGTTCTTTGGTGTGACTATCTGTTTTCTTTGTTCATGCTCATTATTTTATGGTACTGACATGCAAAAATAATTCAAAGATTATAAAAAAAAAAGGAAGATTTATTAATTGCTAGATAATACTGATTCACCCCCCCCTCTCATTATTATTTCCAACACTTTAGGCCTGTAAATACCATCTAAAGCTCCCTAAGATCTATAAAAGACCCAGTGGACCCGAAAAATATGAAAGATTTTTACGTTATCCCTTACTCTTGTGGGACTCCCTACATTGGTGAGACTAGTTGTGCGTTTAATCAAAGGATTCGTGAACACGCCACTGGCATCACCCATGGCAGGACCTGCTCCTCTACTTTGGCAAAACATGTAGAAAAATATAAGCATCACATCTACATTGAGGAGGCCCAACTCATTGCTAGGGTTAGTCATTTCCATGATCATAAATTTAGGGAGGCCTTGGAAATTGAAAAAGGGCCCAATAATTTGAACAAAGATGATGGTTGGAATATTAGTAGAAGTCGAGTCTGTGTCCTATCCTCATAGTTCTTAAAGTTTCTTTTGGAAAATTGCTTTTCTATTTTATGTATTTGTGTAGGTTTTTGTATCTTCTTTATATTGTTTGGTGTTACTGTTACTAATATTTTGATTGGTTTTTTTTCATCAATAAAGATTTTTCATCTTGATATTTCTTAGCTATTTTAAGTATTTTTATCATCTTGTTCATTCTTAGCTCCTTTAAGTATTTTAGGTTATACTTTGTTTATTTTATTGATTTTTCTTGGCTCCTTATATTAATTGGAGGGCCTCAACACCATAATTTATTGTTGACCCTCATTCATTTAACCCTCTTATTTTGATTACTTTAGTTATTTTCACTATGTGAACATTTTATTGTTTTCCATTAATTACTTTTATTTATTATAGGATCTTGACTCAATTATTTATTAATAGGGTCTTGACTCCTTTTTTATATTTTTTGACTTCGATCCTTGTTTGAAGTTTGACTTTGATTGTTTGATTCTTGTTATTATATATTGATTTTGAACTTTACCTATTACTATAATTTATTTCATATTAATAATTAATATTATAAATTAAATAATACTATTCATAAACTAGTCATTATATGAAATATGGTCTTTACATTTCTCTCTATTTAAGCTTGTGCCATGGTTTGCCTCTTCATCTTGTCCTGATGATGAACCACACTGGATGGTTCAACACATGTCGACAAAATTTCTCCTATGTCATTTCTACCCAAGGACTTTTCTTAAAAAGAAATAAATATTTTCAAAAAACATGATTAAAGAAAAAAAATAATGAAAGAAACAAAAAAAGTAAAAGACAAACAACTAATACTTTTATGAGAAAAGTTTTTCAGCATAAATCACATGATAGAACATTTGTTGACACGTTTAGAACCAACGAGTGTGGCTCATCGTCAGGACAAGTTGAAGAACCAGATCAAGGTTGCATATTAAATAGGGCTAGCAGATCATCCAACAGCTAGGTTTGACTAAAAAATGGCTATATTGAAAAAACAACTATAGAATGGCTAAGGTTGACCAAAAATGGCTAGATATGACTAATCAATATTTATTATATAATTTTATAATGCTAAAATATTATTTTAATATTTAACATATGTTATTTAAGTGAAAAGTTAACAATGTTTGAGTTAATATTAATATTAAAAATTGCTAGAAATAATAGTTAGTAATTGAGAGGATTTAATAATAAATAATAATTAGTAATATATTATTATAATAATAATGTTGTAGTAATAGTCTTAACTAAGGATTAAAATAATTTATATCATATATACTAGATCCCATTAGAAGGGCGAAATATTAATATTTAACATAAATTAAAATATGTTAAATTTATATAAATTTAATAGAATTATGGATAATATTATTAAATGTAAGGATTAGAATAAATTTAATCATCGTTATGTTATGTAGATTGGTTCTCTTTAGATTAGTCATGAAAAAGGGCATATCCATAATGATATACATCCTATATTAAAGGTAGTATATCATATGATAAATGAATTATTCTTACTATCAATTGTTAGGGTTTCAATATGTATTAATCTAATGTAATTAGATTTACTATTACTCGGGACTAGTAAGGATGATTTGTATTAAAGGTAAGGTTAAAAAATTAATTTAATAGTAAAGTTGTGTATTTAGAGCTTAAATATGCTCTTTAAATATCTTATATCATATAATCTAACTATTTAGGAAAGGAAGGATAATAAGAGAACAAGGAAGATTTCCAAGAAGGACCCAACAATTATGGCTAAAGAAAGAAGGTTACAGGATATCAAGGGGAAAAACTCTAGAACAAGCTATAAAAGGAGGGAGGGAAGGTATGGGAGGAAACTACTATGAGGCGAGGGCGGGGACCCAACAAATATTGATCCTCCAAGCATCCTCTCTATTGAGATTGCTTGGTCTCCTTTCAATCTCAATGGCTTCCCTAAATTTTCGGTGATGGAACTGCGAAACTCTAGCAATAACATTGGCTTCCTAAATACAGACATGATGTTTGGTCTTCTCTGCATGCTCTACTAGTGCGGAAGACTTGGTTCTCCTGTGTTTAAGATCAGCTACGTGCTCACTAATTCTTTGATTAACAAAGCACCCAGTGTCACCAATATAGGGGGTTCCATAGGAATAAGGAATAACATAGACCCCCTTCATGTCCTTAAGGTCGATAGGATCCTTTACTGATCAGATGGAATTACGAATGGCCTTAAGGGGTCTAAAGGTTGAGGGAAAATTATGATTCTTAAGAATACTCACAATCTTCTCAGTGGTCACTTCAACAAATGGTAGATGGACCCCTGGGACTCGATCTTTAGGTTCTTTTTTAACTACCGAATTTTTGGCAGCTTTGAGAAAAGCCTTCTGACCCAGGTTTCTAATATAACCATTCTCAACAAAGACATCAAGGATTTGGGTTTTCTCTTTCTCAAAGTTTTTTTCATTAGAAATCCTAAGGGCACGTATAGCGAGAGTGTTGAGAACGCCTAACTTTTGAGTCGGGAAATGATGGGATCTGGCATGGAGATATTGCTTCGTATGTGTTTTCTTCCGAAGCACTTGGTGGGAGAGGCAACTGTCACTATTCTTAGAAATAAGAATATCAAGAAAAGGGAGGAAACCTCAACTTCCTATTCCATGGTGAACTTAATGGTTGTGGATTCACTGTTGACATGATGGAAGAAGAGATCCAACTCCTCTTGGTCATGCGACCAGATGATATTAGTGTCATCCACAAATATTTTCCAAAGTTTAGGTAGGAGTCTGGCTGATGACAGAGCCTTAGATTCAAAATCTTCCATAAAAAGATTAGCAACGACAGGGGAACATGGTGAGCCCATGGAAACACCACAGGTTTGGTCAAAGAAATTGCTTTCAAAACTGAAAAAGGTTGAAGTGAGACAGATCTCAACTAACCTAGCTCTTTCAGGATCTGTTAAGTAGTTGATCACTTCTATGGCTTCATTAATGGTGATGCAAGTGTACAGGGAGACTACATCAAAACTAACAAGAATCCCCAGGGTCAAGCTTTATGTACTTGATCTCTTCAACATGGACATCAAGGACATAAAGCTTGACCCTGGGGAAATTCTTGTTAGTTCTGTTGTAGTATACTTCTACACTTACATCCCCATTAATGAATCCATGGAAGTGATCAACCGCCTAACAGATCTTGACACAACTAGGTTAGTTGAGATCTGTCTCACTTCAACCTTTTTCAGTTTTGAAGGCGAGTTCTTTGAGAAAACCTGTGGTGTTGCCATGGGCTCACCCCTTTCCCCTATCATTGCTAATATTTTTATGGAATATTTTGAATCCAAGGCTCTATCCTGGGCCCAACTCCTACCTAAACTTTGGAAAATATTTGTGGATGACACTAATATCATCTATTCGCATGGCCAAGAGGAGTTGGATCTCTTCCTCCATCATCTCAACAATCAATCCGCAGCCATTAAGCTCACCATGGAACAGGAAGTTGATGGTTGCCTCCCCTTCCTTGATATTCATATATCTAAGAATAGTGACACTTCCCTCTTCCACCAAGTGTTTCGGAGGAAAACACATAAGGAGCAATATCTCCATGCCAGCTCCCATCATTTCCCGTCTCAAAAGTTAGGCATTATCAACACTCTCGCTACTCATGCCCTTAGGATTTCTAATGAAAAAGCTTTTAGAAAGAGAAAACCCATCTCCTTAATTTCTTTGTTGAGAACAGTTATAGTAGACACCTGGGTCAGAAGGATTTTCTCAAAGCTGCCAAAAATTCGGTAGTTAAAAAAGAACCTAAAGATCGAGTCCCAGGGGTCCATCTACCCTTTGTTCAAGGGATCACTGATAAGATTGTGAGGATTCTTAAGAAGCATAATGTTCCCTCAACCTTTAGACCCATTAACACCATTTGTAATTCCCTCCAATCAGTAAAGGATCCTATCGACCCTAAGGACATGAAGGGGGTCTTTATTAGTCCTTGTTCCTGTGGAACCCCCTATATTAGTGAGACTATGCGCTCTGTTTATCAAAGAATTAGTGAGCATGCAGCTGATCTTAAACACAGGAGAACCAAGTCTTTTGCACTAGCAGAGCATGCGAAGAAGACCAAACATCATGTATGTATTGACGAAATCAATGTCATTACTAGAGTTTCGTAATTCCATCACCGAAAATTTAGGGAAGCCATTGAGATTGAAAGGAGACCAAGCAATCTCAATAGAGAGGATGGTTGGAAGATCAATAGTTGTTGGGTCCCCGCCCTCGCCTCATAGTCGTTTCCTCCCCTACCTCTCCCTCCTTTTGTAGCTTGTTCTAGAGTTTTTTCTTCTTGATATCCTGTAACCTTCTTTCTTTAGCCATAATTATTGGGTCCTTCATGGAAATCTTCCTTGTTCTCTTATTATCCTTCCTTTCCTAAATAGTTAGATTATATAATATTAGATATTTAAAGAGCGTATTTAAGCTCTAAATACACAACTTTACTATTAAATTAATCTGTTAACCTTACCTTTAATACAAATGATCCTTACTAGCCCCTAGTAATAGTAAATCTGATTACATTAGATTAATACATATTGAAACCATAACAATTGATAGTAAGAATAATTCCTTTATCCTATCATATACTACCTCTAATAGAGGATGTATATCATTATGGATATGCCCCTTTTCCTGACTAATCTAAAGAGAACCAATCTACATAACATAATGAATATTAAATTTATTCTAATCGCTAAATTTAATAATATTATCCATAATTCTATTAAATTTATATAAATTTAACATATTTTGATTTATGTTAAATATTAATATTTCCCCCTTCCGATGGGATCTAGTATATATGATATAAATTATTTTAATCCGTAGTTAAGACTAGTATTATAACATTATTATTATAATAATATATTATTAATTATTATTTATTATTAAACCCTCTCGATTACTAACTATTATTTCTAGCAATTTTTAATATTAATATTAACTCAAACATTATTTACTTTTCACTTAAATAACATATGTTAAATATTAAAATAATATTTTAGGATTATAAGATTATATAATAAATATTGATTAGTCATATCTAGCTGTTTTTGGTCAACCTTAGCCATTTTATAGTTGTTTTTTCAATATAGCCATTTTTTAGTCAAACCTAGCCATTGGATGATCTGCTAGCCCTATTTAATATGCAGCCTTGATCTGGTTCTTCAACTTGTCCTGATGATGAGCCACACTCATTGGTTCGAAACGCGTCGACAAATGTTCTATCATGTGATTTACACTGAAAATACTTTCCTCATAAACTTAATATGGATCACAGAAGCCTCAATTCAACAACTAATACTTTATTGGACATTTAAAAAAAATACAATTAAATTAGAAAACATTAAAATAAATAAATAAATAATACATTAAAAAAACACAACAAAAAAACAATAAAAATCAAAATCAAATCATAATTAAAAAAATCAAAATAATAATAAAAAACATTAAACAACTAAAAATAAAAAACATTTAAAAAAAATTATAAAATATATTTAAATAAATAGGAAAAAAAAACATAAAACGAGTTGAAATAATAATAATAATTAAAAACAAATGTGGCCCCTTGGGCCCCTAGTCGAGCTAACCCAATTACTGGAATCAGGTTGAGCCCGCCCAGGGGCCCGAGGGGCCGCCGCAGCCCTGGGCGGGTGGAGTTGCTGAGAATTGGTTTAGACCACCCAAGGGCCCAATGGGCCGCAGTCCTAGTCGGGGACCCCTCAGGCCCCTAGGCAAGCTCAACTTGATTCTTGGAATCGGGTTGAGCTCGCCCAGGGGCCCAATGGGCCACCAACTTAGCCTAGTGGAGCTGCGAGTGGCTCCACCCGCCTAGGAGCTCAAGGGGTAACATATATTTTTTTTTAATTTGATGTATTGTTTTTAGAATTTTTTTTTATAATGTTTTTTTTGTGTATTTCATTTTTTGTTATTATTATATGTGTTTTTTAATTAATCATATATGTTTTTTTTTTTTTTTTAATTGTTTCTAATTTCTAATTTTTTGAATTGCTTTTTTTTATAGTGTCTTTCTTCTTATTTATTTGTTTTCAATTTTTGAAATTTATTTTTTTGGATATTTTTTATTTTTTTATTATTATTTTTATTTTTAATAGTTTGTTTTTGTTTTTGTTTTTTTGTTTTTTTGTTTGTTTTTGTTTTTTATTATTATTATAACTAAATTGTATTTTTATTTTTAAAATATATATGTTTATGATTTTTATTGTTTTTTTAAATTCTATGTTTAAATTTTTATTTATTTTTACTTAAAATTTAATCTGAATCATTTTTTTTTGGATTTTTTATATTTCAAATGTCATCATTTTTATATAAACTTCATAAAATTTTCCGTTTTTCTAAATTTTTCATTCAAATTTTCGATAAAATTTATTATTTAACGTGTTATTTTTATTGAAAATGTCCTAATATTTTTTTTTTTTTTTTAACTACATCTATACACAAAATGGCTATTTTTTGTCGAGTTTTGAAATTATTTTTGTAGTGAAAATTATTTTATGTGTATTAAAGTATTAATTAAAAAAAGAAATCCTAACCTAAACTATTAATTTTATTATTATTTTTAAAATTTGCAAAAAAAATTAAAATTTTCATTATAAAAAATAGTGCATAGGAAAACAAAAAATAAAATTTGGAAAACCCTTAAAAACCAAATATATTTGGCTCAAAAATATGAAGGCAAAGAAGACAACTTGAAAAATGGTTAAAATAATAAACATTTAAAAAAACAATTATGTATACATAAGACATAAGAAAATTTAAAGTGTCAAAAATATGCCTTAAAAAAATTGTTGTTGTTTTTCAAAATCCACATGAAAATCACCAACATTTAAAAAAATTATCCACACTTAATACATTATAAAATTGAAAGTGTCAAAAATAAGCTCTCTAAAGAAAGGGGTTGACACCGCATCAACACTTTTCAAAATTAGCATAAAAATCATTAATATTTAAAAAAAGATGTTCATACTTGATACATAAGAAAATTAAAAGTGTAAAAAATATGTTAAGAAATAAAGGTGTATTATGAATCAACACATTTCAAAATCAGATGATTTTTTGCTACCTCAAAAAAATGGGTACTCGATAGAGTTCCCATTTGATAGTTTATATTGTTATAATAGATCGTCAACATATAAAACCAAGATCAATGACATATCTTGGATTACCTTGAAGTGGAGGTTGGGATCGGCATTGCTTTTTATGAATCCCAACTTCACTAAATAATTGTCTATGCGGGTGTACTCTTCTCTGGAGGCTTGCTTCAAACCAAAGAATGCCTTCTCCAACCTGCAAACATATGTCTTTTGATCCTCTACTTCAAATCCCTGTGGTTTCTCAACGCACACTTCTTCCTATAACATACCATGGAGGAATGTTGTCTTCAGGTCCATCTAATGTAGGGCCCATCCTTGACTTGCGGAAAGGGTGACTATCGAACAAATGGTTATATATCAAGCCATAGGTGCAAATATGTCATCATAATCTTCTCCTTCTTTTTAGGAGAATCTTCAGGCCACGAACCTTGCTTTATATTTGTCAATTCTATCATCGAATCCATGTTAGTTATTGAATAACCACTTTGAAATCACCACGGACTTCCCGTTTGCTCACAACACAACCTCTCATACACCATTCCTCATGATTGATCCATATTCTTCAGCCGTAGGATCCTTCTAAACTTGTTCTTTCATGACCTCTTCAAAGGTGGGAGGTTCGGCTTATATCATAGTGCTCATAGCTATAACATATCCCTGGTACCTACATGGCTTCTTGCTCTCTCTAAATGAACTTTAAATAAGAACTTGACTCTCATTATCCTGCAATGTGTCATTGAGACAAAGTGGCCTCTTCCTAGCAGGAGGACCAATTGGGGGAGGAACTAAGGAATCCATGGGCTCCATGGGATCATCAATAATGTCGGTCTTGGATTCAGGCATGGAAGGACCATCTAAAATATCCATATCATCATTCTTCTTCTCAGTAGGAGGAGGTAGAGGAATGTCCCTTTCTTTCCCAAGCGAAACATCTTCATCAAATGTTACATCCCTGCTTATCTCAACCTTCCTTTGAGCTGGAATATATATTCTAAAGGCTTTAGAATTTTCATAATATCCAACAAACGTATATTTTCTTCTCTTGGCTTCCATCTTGTTTCTTTTGTCCTTTGGCACATGGAAATATACTAGGCATCCAAAGATACGAAGATGGCTAACATCAGGTTTGATACATGTGAACACTTATTCGGGGCTATCTTTTCCCAATGTTTGATTAGCCCCCTATTTTGAACATATACGACAACATTCATTGCTTCTCACTAGAGGAACTTTGGAAATTTTTTATCGTGGAGCATGACACGGGTGACTTCTACAGTAGAAATGTTCTTTCTTTTAGCTACTCCATTTTGTTTAGGAGTATAGGGCATAATCATCTCCTTCTTCATACCTTCCTTCTTGCAAAAATCGATGAACTCATTTGAAATGTACTCTCCACCATTGTTAGACATGAATATCTTGATTTTCTTCCTTGTTTGATTTTCAACCAAAGCTTTGCACTCCTTGAACGTTTTGAAGGATTCATCCTTATGCTTCAAATAATATATCCATGTATTTCTTGAGAAGACATCAATGGAAGTGATGTAATAGAGATGACCACCAATAGAATGTATGATCATCAAACCACATAAGTCAAAATGAATGAGATGGAGGATGTCACTTCTCCTATTCTCACTAGATGGGAATGGTACATTTGTCGTCTTTCCACTAGAACAAACTAGACATACTCCATCATGTTGGGCTTCAACATCAGGAATACCATAAACCAATTTCTTCAATTTTGGAAGAGAATAATAATACAAATGAGCCAATCTTCAGTGCCATATCTCACTTAGATCATTTGTATCATGGAACAATTTTAGAAGAGGTCTTCTAATAACCCTATGGATTCCTTCAAATCTTGACCAGAATGTGAATGCTTCTCTTATAGGTGATCCAATAGGATAAGTAAGAACCTTTCCCTTGATGAAGGAAACCTTCATTCCTTTGTCTTCCAAAGAATATACGATACCAAATTGTTCTTCAATCCTGGCACATACATCATGTCATGGAGCACAACATATTCCTCAGAGTCCAAATGGAATTTGACAGACCCAAAGCATTTAATGGGATGAGTGGAGTTGTCTCCAAGAATAATTTTCAAATTTTACTCCCTCTCTACCAAATTAGAGAGAACTTATTTATACCCAGAGTCATGATGAGTGGCCCCACTATTAACAAACCAGTTATCCCATGAATCTCGAGGAGCGGAACTAGTCGGGGCATAAATAAGAATATATTTAGATTAATTTCTAACATTACTTTCAGGCCTTGAGTATCTTGACTTCTTCTGAGTATGACAATATTCTTCATGGTCACTTGGAGCATCTCTTATTCTTCTCTCATCTCTTCCATTTTGGTTATTCCTACAGTCAACTCTTCTTCTTTGACCATTAAACCTGTTATTCTTTCTTCTAGTGTTGTAGTGTGTACCATTGTTCTTGTTAGGTCAATCTTGAGCATAATGACCCTTCTTTTGACCATTGTAACATTCAATGTGAGATGATGTTCTATTATTTCTTTTCTTTGCATTTCTAGGTGGCATGTTTTTTGAATTTGAGGGACCTCCTTTTCCTTTCTTCTTCTTTTTTTGAGTGACAAATGCAGTGGAATCTCCCTCTTCATGTTTTTGAATCCTTCCTCTTGATATCCTTCTTGGATTCTTCTTGAGTGATCTTTCCAACAATCTCATCAAATGACGGGAAGGAAATGTTGTTGCTTATAGTAGTAATGAAGGTTTCCAAAATGGGAGGGAGACCTATAAGAGTCTCAATCACCAATTCCCTGGTAGGCAGAGTCTCCCCAACTCTTTTCAATTGATCTCTAAGACGAGATACCCTCATAATGTAGGATTGCACAAACTCCCCCTTTTTCATCTCCATGTATTTGATTTGATCTTTTAAAGAGATGATTTCATTCAAATTGTTGACTTCATACATGCCAACTATCTTATCATACATGTCCTTAGACTTCCTCAAATTTACAACATATGTAGGTAAATTTTCTTGTATACCATCAGCTATAATTTTCTTTTCTTTTAACTCACCTTTCTTTTTCTTGTTCTTGGTAGCAGAAAAATAATTTTCCGGAGGCTCAAGTACTTTTCCTTGAATGTTATCCAAAACATCATTATTGTCAGCTATGATCTCCAACCTAATATTCCATGCAGAAAAGTTATATGAGTCACACAACTTCTCATGTTCCTTGAAGAAAGAGAAATACATCTTGATTTGATTATAGAGTCTCCTTCAACTTTAAAAAGATGATTTCTTCAATGATTGTATCCTTTTGGGCTTGTCCTTCACCTTAGGTCTGATACCATGTTAAATTTTCATGTTGCTCTATGTTGTTCCAATAAATTTATCCCAATTCAATTATTCAATTAGCAATATTTCAATAATAGTTAATAGTTCTAATTATCAACAGTAATTGAAGATAGAACAATAAATATAATGGTAATAGGAGACAATCAACACATCAACTAGAGACACCAATTTAGTCAAAGACCAGGTAAAACCCCACAAGGGGGAAAACCCTTTGAAATTATTCTTCTACTAGATTGTCATAAAATGTTTAGGAGAGTGTAGAATGAACCCAAATCCATAAATGATAATCAATTTGAATGTATTGTCTAGTTCAAAAAATCTATCAACCAATATCCAAAATATGCGTGAATAGTCAAGTTAATGCAATCAAATATACCCATGCAATTCCTGTTCACCCTTTGCAGTTCCTATTTACCCTTCACAGATCCTATTCAACCTTCACAGTTCCTATTCACCCTTCATAGTTCTTGTTCAACCTTCACATTTCTTATTCACCCTTCATAGTTCATGTTCAACCGTCACAATTCCTATTCACCCTTCAAATTTCTTGTTCAGCCATCATAGTTCTTGTTCACCCTTCACATTTGTTGTTCAACCTTCAAACTTCCTATTTAACCTTCGATTTTAGATAGAACGGAACTCCAAAAAGAAGAAGAAAATATATGCTATGATGATGTCCAAATGAGCTTTAGGTCACTGAAATTTATATGTTTCTATGGTTGTCCAATTTTCTTTAGGGCAAACCTAATCAAATGTCCATATGCAAGATTTTCTTCATAAGTACACCTTCCCTTATCCAAATTGAGTGCTTAAATAGTCAAAATTGGTCCTCTTGAAAAGTGGAATCTAGTCCCATGGTTGGAATTTGTCACCGAGCTACCAAAATTAATAAATATATCCCCATATGGGGTGATACATGGGTATGAATATGGGGAGGAGCTATCATTAAGCCATGTGTAACCCCTCTTGATAATATAAGTAATGCATAGGAAAAGGCATGCCCATAGGTACGCGATGACGAGGTTGATGTACATTAAATTCAAGTGAGGGTAGTAACAAGTGAGACTTGCGATTCAGGTGCAAGAAGAACTAGACATATACAGTCACAAAAGCATATAATGAGAGAACTAGGGAGGTTGCAACCTTACATGTGAATGGTTAATGTGCCACGTAGACCATTAATTGGAATGATGAGACTAGATAACTAAGTACTAGCTAGATCAAGGGGAATCTCAAATAGTTATTACCACCCACATTAATCTAAATCACTTCTCATTCATTTTTTTTGGTTAAATGGTTAAGTTTATTGCTTCAATTCAATGTTATTCTACCGTTTAGGTATTTTTTCCATGAGCATGGCTCCCCACCGAAAGGAAAAAGGTAAGTCCCCTACTGTAGGACTACTCTGAAGCAACAAACAAGAGATTATTTTCATGTCTCCACCTCCTCTAAGAACAGGTACCATGTTTAGGAACTTGAATGATCCACCAAATCCTCTCAAGAGATGATAAAGAAATGGAAAGTGGAAACTGAAATCATTGATTTTGTGACAAATATAGGCATCTTGCATACCAACAACATCAAGTTGTCATGGCCATAGGAGATATACTAGGAAACTAAGCAAGTCTTCACTCAGGTGCTATCGTTATAAGAGAAAGAAAAGTAAGTAATTTGTGAGAGACTCAATATGGTCAAATAGAAAAGAAAGTTCCTTATTACACTTATTTCTTGTCTTGTTAAGAAATAAGGAGGGAAAATTATGGTGTAGGTGCTAGATGGCTCCAAAGATTGTGTCATTGATCTTTTTCATGAGGAAAAGTTCTATGATTAAGACTAAACTCCTTTATCATTTCTCATGTCTTATATATGGGATTTCTTTATTTTATTTAGGCATGTTTTTCGGAGCAAAACTATTGACTTGGTTTCCCTCTATGACCAGGTCCAATTTTATTTTATTGACTACCTTTGTCTTGGTTTTGGTTTATTGGGAGGCTTTAATATTTTGATTATCTTAGATGGACAAGTGGATAATAATTTTCTTGGTTTCCTCAAATGACATTATTTCTTATAGCGAAAATAGTCAGGAAACATGAAGGACTCGAGGAAAGAATGATTCTAGATGAAAATATATCTTTATTTTTTATAATCTAATCTAGTAGAGATCCTAAATTTAAAAATAATAATATAAAAATATAAGACAAATGCACATTTTTGAAACTATCCATCAACATATTTTGGATAACAAGCATTATTTACGTTTTACACAAACATGAAAATAATAAGCTAGTTCTCAATAGAAGTTACTTCATCAATGTCAAGGGCTTGATAAATCTTGAGAAAATATATTTAAAGATTAACATTTTGTTCTAAGATATCAACATTTTTTTGTAGGAAATCAAAATTGTTTTCTTTTACTTGAACACTACTATCACTATGATTTGGTTTCTAACCTTTGATTTCTTGAGTAGTTTAATCAAAGAAAGGGGTGTGGTGGTGTCATTATGCTAGACTCACCCCATCTAGCCTTATTTGGTATCAATTAGGCATTCATGATCCAACAATATCCCAAAACCATACCTCCTCTTTGTTTCTTCACTAGTAGGAGGCTTAAGAAGTTTTCTAAATTTCTTGAGCTAGAGTTCAAGTTTTGCTTAGTCTCAAGACATATGAGTGATGTGGAATTGTCTACCATGAAAATTGAGAAATATGACAATAGATTTTGTAGAAGACACATTGAATACATTGTGGGGTTAATTACTCCTTCAATAAGTAGGTGGGTTTGTTCTCTCCTTGGATGGGTTTTATCCTCTGTGCACTCTCCTTACTAGCAGGAGGGGTCAATCCAATGCAAATTTCGATGACTTCCTCTTCTCTACACTTTTTTTACTACAAATTTTAGGGGGTTGCTACTATGCACACACTCTGCACTAGTAGGTGGAGTTGATCAATATAGAGGTCAATGAGTTTGGGTGTGGGTCTATTTCTTCGATGTTTTAGCGTGAGAGTGTTTTTTATATTTGAAGTTTGTTTTTTTTCTTTATTTTTGTTTTTTATTTTTAAACTTTTTATTTTTTTGTAGCATATTTTTTAATTATATTTGTATGTAATATGTTTGATATAGTTATATATAACCCACATTACTCTTATGCACCCTAACCACCTAACCACTAAAGCCCCTAACCCCTCAATCCCTAAGTCCTAGCCCATCACCCTAAATGACATCTAAATCCCAAAAACATATGCTCTATGTTAATCCTTGTAATGGCTACATATCACACTTACAAATCAAAGATTCCATTTAGGTATTAGGTAATAGTTTTGGAGCATGCACATGATTCCTACGGAGGATGATTGTGGAGGTTAAGAATTTACCAAGGTTAGTGGATGGAGGGTTAAAAGTTGAGCTAGATTATCAAGATTGGCTTATACTTGAAATCAATGAACACATGCTCAATATGTTTTAGGTGGTTATAGGTTGGTGGGCTATGATATAAATCAAGGTGAATGAGTTGTAGCCAACCAAAGGTATATACAAAATGGAATAAAACTTAACAACGCATAATTAACCCATATAAGAAAAATCTTTAAAGAGAATAAATCATAGAAAAAATCATTAAAGGAAATTTCAACCTAAAATTACCCATGCAATTTCCATCTCATTATATGTAAACCAATCAATATCTATTAAATTTAAAAAGAGGTACATGTAAATATTCTGGAGGGAAAAGAAGAAAAACTACCTTTTTAAATTGTATTTTTGGTTATCTCCTTATATGTTTACTCAAATTTCAAGTATATACACTTGTTCTATGTATAATTAAATTCCATATCTAAAGAGTACTCATTATGCATACTTTTGAGAAGACCCACATTGATAAAAATCAAAGATACATTAGAAATTCATGTTCAACACGAGTTTTTAATGTATCTTTGATTTTTCATCAATTTGGGTCTTCTCAAAATTATGCATAATGGGTACTAATTAGATGTGGAATTTAATTATGCATCCTATGAGTGTTTGCACTTAAAATTTGAGTAATCCCATAAGGAGATAAGCCAAAAATACAATTAAAAAATTAGCTTTCTTCTTTTCCTTCCAAAATTCATAACTCTTATTTTATTAATTTTCCTTACGAGGTCACTTTTAGCTTGAAAATTCCTCTAGCAATAATCACATACCTCATACACTTCAATAGTTCAATATCATTAATCGTATTCTCCATCCAAATCCACATATGTATCATCCACTTTAGAATCCGTTTTGAAAGAATTGGCCATAGAAACATCATTCTTATTGTCATTTTTTATAATTGCATCATGGATATCATTATTGAAAACAACGACATATACATATAGCTCAACGTCTTTAAATTCTTCGTCGAACACATCTATTTTCTCTTTTTCATCATCTTCTTATTCAATTTAATCTTTACTACTACATTACACGTTGCATGCCTTCCCTTGGGATCATATCTAACAATGTATGACTAAACCAATTTACCTAGAACCTCTAAGTAAAATACCTTCTCTGATTGGTTTAGAAGAACATAAGGCTCTATACCTAGCTCAATTTTCCTTTTATTTACCATGGTAACTTAATTATCAAACTGAATAATAGTTCCTTTGGGATCACGTTCATTCATCTATAGCATATACCAATTGACCTCAAACAGAACTAGTTTAAAGAATTTAAACTAACATTCATGTATATCATCCAAATACCCAAAGTATCTATTTTTAGATACCTATGGATGCTTGTTAGTTTTATAGGAAACATTAGTGACCTAAAAGAATACAATTGTCCCACAATCATATTCTTTTTCTTCTTGTCATCAAACTTTTAGATGTACAATTTATGACCACTACACGAGAGAGCTTTGTGGTATTTCAATTGTGATATGTCACACATGTAAAAATAACATCGTCAATTAATAAACATATTTAGATTTTAAGAATAAATATACCAAAAGTGTTAAGATAATCGAAAATAATTTAAAATATGTGTGTGAATATGCTTGCCCATTTATCTTTTAAACCATATGATAAATCAATTTCCATTTATGTAAGATTGGTATATTGATTACAATAAGCCTCATTAACAATTATAGCCACCCCTTTTGATGAACATCTACCATAACATTCTATAAATCATTTTACTTTAGCTTCATCCAATCAATATTGTTGGCTATATATAAATATAGTGCATCGCACATTTGACTAGATGTATGAGAGAGAAATTATCATTGATAAGTAGGGAACATGGTAAAGATTAATAATTAATGGAAGAGTACATATTAAATAGGTGTGATATATATAAAAATGAATAATCAAAATTATTATAGATCTATACCATCTAATTACCTCACTCTTCTCATTCTAGCTTTCCCCAAGAACACGCTCCTTTCAAATTTGTTCACGGAATTGACATACCAATGAGAGTCACATTAATATATGCTACTAATTTAGGAAGATACTCACTAATACACACAAAGGATTGATATACCATATACCGTCCACCAAGAACCCTTAGGATATGCTCTTTGTTTAACAGAATTTTTCAATGATTTAAAATGCTTTTTCATTATCCATATTATCCTTATGTGTGCAAGTCCACACATTTCGATATCCACAACTTGGTGTATGAGGTAGTGTAATTGTGCATTTAAACATGATGGAGGTAGATACTTCCACATTTCACACATTAGCTGAGAAATGTAATTACTCCAATACTTCATATGTTTTTTATGGATTATTTTAGATGTTAACCACCTATACATGATGCAAGTAAATTACAAGTTTGAATAATTAAGTATATACATTGTAAGTAAAATACATATCATAAAGTTCTACAACTAACATTTTACATAGAAATCATTGCTTATCTCATGCAATTTCTAAGATCATATCTAACTTGTTTTTATGTTGTTTTCAAAGTTGTTTAGAAGATATAGAGGTAGAAAGTACTATTGAAAAAAATGAATCATTACAATGATTAGAGGTAGAATATACTATAAAAAAATGGGGTGAATGCATCAAGATGGGTTACACTTTTGTGCCAAATGTGATAATGAAATTTTAAAACTTTACTCTTTTATCGAATTGAAACCCTCAAAATTCATATAAGCATTGTGAATTTTGATTCAGAGTAAAAAGAATATTTGTGGGGAATTATGTTTTTGTCCTAATGATATTTTTTGCAAAAAAAATAGATTTATATAATTTATCAATTTCTCCATTAAATGAAATGCTTTTCCTTGCAAAATTCTTACACATCTTAATAGGTATGTGTGTGTTCACATAGCATAAGTTAGTCTAAAATGTGTAATTTTTAAAATATATCTATATATGAGCATGATCTACAAGGAGATAAATAAGGTATGCACATTAAAACTTTATTTTTCTATGCAAGATTATATTTTTTTTTTTTTTTTTTCGAAGTTGGAAAATTAATATTTTAGTTGCACCTTTCAAACAGATGTGTTCACATATGATTTTTTCTACTTTTTAAATAATTAAAAAAACCAAGAGTCCCATTTTGAAGAGGACTCATGAATCAAGAAACTGGTATTTTTTGAATTTTTTCCGTTTTCTATATTTTATGTTATTCATTTTTTATTCAACTCCTTTGAAACTATCCAAAAAAATTTCAAGCATTATGTTTAAAAGAAATTATATGAAAAATATCATATTGATTTAAAAATGTAAAACTCATATGCCGTTGGATCTAGGATTCCTTCATGAATCCAACATGATCAACTCCATCACATAAGGACAAATTCTGCCTTAAGTCCACCAGGGTACAAAATGGTGTTGCAGAGACATTTGTAGAAAGGGTGCTAAATCTGTTTTTTTTAGGACCTCAAAAGCTCAATCAAGTTCTTAAATTCTCAATCAAGTGCTTGAAATAGATAATTAAAATAACTTGATCAAGGGTTTAAGAAATCCTCGATCAAGGCATTTGCATGGTTAATCAGTTGCTCAATCGAACTATATGCTCAATTGAGCCACTACAAACATAACTTCCCCAATTATCGATTGTCAAGTATATTGATGGAATCTATAAGAAAGTTATAGACTTAGGATCTCAATCGAGAAAATAGATCGATTAATCTCCTGTTGTGACCACCCAAAAAAAACATTACAAATTTGAAATATGCATGCATAGAAAAATAACAGCAAACATTTAATCATACAAAAATAATAAAACGTTGAAATTACACAAGAATTCACAAACAACATGGGAAATTGGAAATTGCAATCTCAAAAAGGAGAGAGAGTGAAAATCACAGAGGAAGTGCAAGAAAAATATAAGGAAATGATGAGAAAAAGATGACATATATTGAGAGAACAAAAAGATTATGAAATTCAACAAATTCATGAAAATATAGGCAATTGAAATTGTCCCACTTCTCATATTACCTGCTCCATATTAGCATGCATTAGGAAATATGATTCAAAATTAGAAAAAAATGGAGAATGAAGCAATATAAATAAGACAAAATAAGCATTGAAAGTAATACCACGTAGTTAAAAATTGAGATGTAACAACAACTAAAGAAAATCACATGGTGTAATTAATGGTTCATCAAAATTTTCTAAAACTACTTGAATTAATGCAAATTATGAACCACCTTCAAATTGTAATGGTTTAGGATAATCGAAAAAAGTAAGGATGCGTTTTAGAAAAAGGAAATCGTTACATTTCCAAATATAATCTATATGAATTACAATTTATGGCCAAATATTTACAAGATGGATTAGCAAAAATGGTTGTCACATAGGTGCTCCAAAACCTGTAAACATTTTTTTTTTGTTTTAACTTGATATCCTTGTAGGGGTTAAAGGAGAAAAAACGTGTAAATATATAGGAGCAACAATGTCCCTCTTTCCAATGTGCATGTTGAGAAGACATTCTTTGTTAAACCTATAGTTCAACATTAAATATTCGTGACATCCATCATCATTTCTAACATTTAATGGTTTGTTGAATCCTAAATGATGTGTTGGAAATAATACTGAGAGGGGGGCGGTGAATCAGTATTATCAGATCAATAAAACTTTTTCATTTCCATACTTAGATACATATACGCTACTTCATTCAAGGGAACCCACGTGTATATGCAGCTGTGTCTAACGCAACTGGCGTATATCCAAAATACTTATGATTCAGTTAATCCATTAAATGTTGATCTTTAGTTAGTGCATGAGAACTTCATTAACCATATGAACAGTAAGCAGGTGCAGTAAAAATAGAACAGATCATCACATACAAAAACACACATGAACATCATGATATAAGGTGGAAACCCAATGTGGGTGAAAACCACCTGCTGCAATTCGTTTCTATCTTCCTTTATTAAGAAACTTCTTTTACAATGTACTGGTGCAGTCCTTTACTAGCACGTAGGCTACAACCTGCAGAAGGCTACAACCTTATCTCGTTCTCCAGACTCTCCTAGAAGGGAGCTCCAACCCCCTTTGCTCTTGTACTAGCTAAGATACTACTACGTAGGCGCCGGCCTACAATCTTCTCTCCTACGGTTACCATGTTTCATACATTTTCAGACTGGATACTCCTGAAGCACAACACTATAATCTGAAGGCCACATTTCATCAAATTTTCATACTTGACCCATAACTATCATTGAAGCTCAAAACAATCACTACTAGCATCATCAATCTCTGAATCACTGAAACACTGAAACGCTGTCAATCAACACAGTCACAGAACTCTGCAAAATCAATCAGAACCAACTGTATCATCAAAAACATGCATCAGAGTGCATATACTACTTGGAAGTGCTGAATCTGCGTGTATACGCAACTTCATCGAGGTGAACCAGCGTATATGTCATTAATTACTTATTCATAACTTCTCTACACTTCTTGACTTCAGACATAACCAGATCATTACATATACAAGGATAATATATGTGTTAGCACCCATATCTAGTCCATCGGATCACATAAATATGAGTCATTATGATCTTGATCCATATTAGTTCTCATCCATCAATACACAATCATCGAACCAAGATATGCAAAAATACTGACACCATTAAGCAGTCATCAGAACTCATCAATAGTCAGAACCACCTGTAACTTCAGACATCATAGCTGAAAAGGTATACGCTACTATGATGAATCAAACCCGCGTACATACTCGCTTTTTCCAAGGCCAACCCGCGTACAGATCTAAAAATATTTTCTTATAACTTTGCAGCTGTACCAGACATCAGTCATACTCATAACATTTATATTACATGCGTCAGTATGCAGATCTAGAATAAGCATAATCAACCATATAAAGATAGTTCATTTCAAACCATTTGATCTCAATCTCTCCTTAGATCTTGTTCTCCATCAACCGGTGAGATCCCTCCTTAGCTCAGATCAAGAAATGCATCATCAACCCATAACTTGCATACTGGATCTCATACTTCATCAGATATTCAAGACTTTCTGAATGCCATTGCCTAATGATCTTCCTCTCCTTTTATAGTCTTAGGCCTTGCTCAATACCACAGACCAAAACCATAATAAAACAATACCATCGACCCAATACTTGGGGTCAACACTTATGGGTGCAATACCATGGAACAAAACCATAGGTCTAAATACCACGAACCCAAAAATAAGCTTTCCGACATGTACGTGATTTTCTGTGCATGAAACTGCGTGTATACCCTACTTGGTATATAGCGAACCTGCATATACGCGACTTGGTATATAGTGAACCTGTGTATACCTATGTGTATACCCTACTTGGTATATAGCGAACCTGCATATACGCGACTTGGTATATAGTGAACCTGCATGTATACCCTACTTGGTATATAGTGAACCTGCGTATATACTCTTCTTTCTTCATTCTTTGTAGTCTGATCATCAATTCTTTGCTACTGACCTGCTGCACCATGATTTGTCATCTGTGTGATTTTCCATCAAGGACAACACTTGTCCCATAATGCCAACAATCTCGCCCTTTGGACTTGATGGCAAAACTAACTTGTCACACTTAGAACTTGATCTTCTTATTCCTTTGAGCTGTCCTGCATCCCATGCATTTAGTCACATCAGTAGATTCATCTAGTGATATGTTCTTCTATGAGAGGGTTGCCATCAAGTACAACACATGCATCATAATGCCAACATGATGATCCCTACCTTTGAAAATGTCACAAGTTTCTTCTTTCAGTCCTCACATGAAGGTTATGAGAATTTTGTAAGGAGAGCATGATTTTTAAAGACATACAAAGTGTAGTGTAGATTCATGCACAAAAAGAAGTTTATTATTTTGTATCACTAAAATGCTCCACAAAAGGATAATGTGATTAATCAATATTAAATTCATATATTATAAATGCAAAAAAAATAAATTAGAATGCATGTGTATTGATGATATGCTAAATGTGTACAATGTTAATATTCTTAAGCTATAGCAATCTATTTTCAATTTTGATTTAATTGCTTCTCAACATGTAATCATGAAATATATTGCAATATATGTTTCTAAAGTAAAAAAGAGGAACCTTATAAACTTTGTCCATATTTGATGAAAATAATTGAAAACATAAAATACATTGGATATCCTTCTTTGCACGTGCATAAAAAAGGCTCCTTATAGAAACATATAGTTTTTAAAATCCTCTTACCCCTCTTTGCGCCTTACTTGATTGTTGTGCTAAAATTTCCATGTACATTCTTCGAGAAAACCACTCAAAACACTTGTGCCCCTCTTCACCACAAATGATAACAATGTACATGAATTGTTGATAAGACCTTGAAGCATATTCCTTGTTCTTTAAATCCACTAAAACCTCTATCTCTTGATTTCTTTTTCTTTCCTTATCAAAAATTTCATTGGTGTTCTCATATTTTTAATCCCACATTTCTTCCATTTTTTTGTTTAGAATTGTGAAATTCTCTGTAGTTACGATAAATTATTCCTTTAATAAAGTTCTTCTTGCTATTGTTTTATTGTAATTTTAGTTACATGATTTAAAACACTAAATGGTATATGGTGCTTCTAATGAAGAACACCTTTTCCAACTGATTTGATCTTCTATAGCAGGATTTCAAATATTAACATACTTAAAAACTAGTTGAATATGTTCCTTCTTGTATGGAGTGTGCATTTAATATATATGGATTTTTTAGTCACAAATTATATTATATATAATTAAATTTCTATAATTTTATAGACAGAAAAAATTTTCTCTCATGAAATCAACTTGGCCCTTCAATTTTGGTAATCACTAGCTTGATTTTTCAAGAAACTTCAATTCTCTCAAATTCAAAATATTCTCCATATTATAAAGATAGAAATAATTCACTCAATATGTATTTTGACTTCCTATATAAAAATAAACTTTGATTTCTGTTAGTCTTTAGTTCAACAACCTTGCAAATTATTATACAATATATTCTTCATTAACTTTGCTAGATATTCATCCTCTTCTCATTTTTGAGCCACTCTCTTTGGCTTCTTTAGTAAAATCTCCAATTCTTCTTAAATTCTCTTTTAATCACTTAAATATGTTTCCTTCTCTTCTCATAATCCCTTTTGTTGGCATTGAATTTTAATTGAAATGTCAAGTGAATGAGATATATGAAAAAAAATACAACACCTTCCTTGTTATAGTAGGGACCACTTTTAGTTTGGGATTTATATTTTTTTTGAAGAAATGAAAAATTGTTGCTAAGAAGAACTAATATCAAAAAATGTCAAATGCTTCACTTGGTAAATGTGACTTGTTGTGAAAGCAAACAAAGCTTCAAACCTAGATTCACTAGTAAAATTTTTGGGTTATATCTAACAATAAATCACCTTTATCACACACCCTTCAATCCTATGCCCAAATGATTAAGTTTTTTCATTTCTTAAACATCTGTTGGGGGAGACTGAAAAGAGATTATTGCTTGTGGGACTAGATTAATGAGGAAATATGTGTTATCACCCTAAGAAACTCTCCTAGGTTGTACCTCAGAGATGCTTGGGAACATTACAAACTCAACAACAATATTGGAAAATGGTGGATGAATGAAAGGAAATGATGCACATTCAAGCTATATTACCACTTCTACTATGCTTAACCCTAGACATGGGTGAACACCCCCAGACTACAAGGCTTTAGACCACCAATTACTCACAGTTTTAAAGAAAATGTGATGATGGAGAATACTGATCACACCAGCAGATGCACAGGACCCTGTGATGGCCAGCTGCAACTAGTTATAAGGTCTGTAATTCTATTTCCTAATGCACAGACAGGATGACAACTCTCTGGCATTAAAAAATAAAAACCTGCATACACATTCAATGATACAAGATAGATTCTAACACAGAGGTGGGATGACAACCCCTCTAATGCTAAACATCAAGAGCACATGAACAAATGCGTAACAGGCACAACCTGGAACAAAGAACAAGAAGTGGAAAGTGAGCAATTAACAACAAAAGAAGCTTGCATTACTGAAAATGAAGACCAAAAGCTGCAGGCATCACAGTAGTTACAGTTTCTAGAAGTTGAATTTTACATCAAAATAGCATTCATCAACCTCATTACATCTTCTTTGTGGGTATATATGGGTTGGTTTACAAAATTTCTCTACTGCCCTATGCGTGGAGGGGTCATCATGGACCACCAATCGCATTTACAATTAGATATGGGTCTCTGATACAACTTCATTGTTTTAATGGACAAAATGAGCTTTTTTTTGTTCGACCGTCCTTCTCTGAGCAGGCGGAGTACCATATGGGACAAAACTCCATAACTAGTGAATGAATTCAACTGCTCGAGGCAGTACTTTCCTTCCTCTACCATGCTATCTCTTGAATGCAGAGGGTGAAGTATTAACTGCAGAGTGCTGGAGGACGATCACCTTCATCCCTTGGAAGTGCGGGGCAGGCCAAAAACATGAAAATTGCATGGAAAACGAATGAGGAGCTAATAACGAATGCTAGCCATCGGATGGGACTGGTGAACGGCTGTGATCTCATGGCGGGAGGCATAGACAACACCGGGACAACATCAACCGTCAGATCAAGTAAATGAACAGTTGAGATTGGATTACGGAGGCCATCGGGAGGGAACACGAATGGAGACACGTGGGCCGTCGAATCACTGTCGGGCAGATCCAATGGCTATCAGGCGGCGAAGGTGATTGATGGTTAACGAATGGGAGTCATACAAATGGGTGGTAAGTGGTTTCCCCGCACCACTCACGGGAGACAAGCAATTTTCGTACATGGAGGAGTGATCCAGTACCAAAGCGCCGTGTGGCAGGTAGGTCCGGCGGGAAACCGCCTTCCCCGCTGACCAACGAAGGTGCAAGTTATGGGAGCAGGGCTGCGTATGACGTTGGATTACGGGGACGGATAATCGGATGGCCAAGGTAGTAAACACGTGCTCCGAGTGATGTGACAGGTGAGGGCTCGCCAATATTAGATTTCTTTGTATGGCCGCGACTATAATGGGTTAAGACTTTAGTGCCGAGGAATTATACAACCATGGTCTCGTGGGTTAACCTTACACCCAGGACCCGAGGGAACAGGGTAAAAATGAAATTTATAAGGATCATAGAGGAAATGATGGGTTAAGGGAGAGAAATGAGAATGAAAGGGAAGCAAGGAATGGAGAGGTTTAGGAAGGAAAATAGGGATGGCAGAGTAAAAGGAAGTGAGCGGGAAGATAGGGAGAGGCAATGATAACCATTATAAACCATATCTGAGCTAACAACCAAGGACCAGACTTATTCCTCCTCCTAGAAAATCAACAACATGTAGCAGAGCTAACACTGGCTCCTTTTGGGGATGAGATCCTCCCTGTGAGGTCTCAAGAACCTGCAGATCAATGCCTTCCTGATGAAAAACAAAATAACAAACTTCCTAGTGTTTCATTGGGCATGGAGTCTACTAAACCTATACTAAAACTGATAAAAACGTAATATTTACAACTTTTAAGGCCAAAGGACCTTAAACAACATAATTCTTTAGAAAATGCCCATTAAGTGGGCCATCAAAAACTGTCTCTCCTGCCATACTTTTTAGTATGAAGGTGTTGTTCCCTTGAACCTATGAAATGATGAAAGGCCCTGTCCAGAAAGTATCAAATTTCCCATGATTTCCTTTCTTCTCTTTTAGTGCATCCCACTTCAAAACCAAGTCTCCAACCTGAAAATCATCTATTTTTGCCTTCTTGTCAAAGGTTTCCTTGATCTTTTTCTGATGTGCTGCAGCCTTTTCAACCAGTTGTTCTCTAATCCAATGTACCTCTGCTAAAGCAGTGATCCTCTTTGCCATGTCTTCCTCCTCATCCTGTTCTTCTTGAAGGAATTTTTCCACAGGGAGAGTTAGTTGAATTGGAAATACAGCCTTATTTCCATATACCAGCTTGAAAGGAGAATTCCCTGTGGATTTTTAATGGTCACTCTATCAGCCCATAATGCATATTTGAGCTTTGAATCTCAATTCTTCTTATTATCTTCCAACAGCTTCTTAATTATCCTTATCAAGCTTTTATTAGAGGATTCCGCCAGACCATTTCCTTGTGGATAATATGAGGTGGAATGAACAAGTTTAATACCCACAGAATCACACATTTCCACCAATTCCTTTGCCCTGAAGGCTGCTGCATTATCTGTGACCAATTTGTGTGGAAAACCAAATCTGCTGAAGATATTTTCTGTCAAAAACTTCATGACCACATTATGATCAACCTTCCTTGTAGGGATTGCTTCAATCCACTTAGTAAAATAATCAGTGGCTACTAATATCCATCTGTGCTGGACACCGGAATGTGGATTGATTTCTCCAATGAAATCCAAGCCCCACTGCTAAAAAGGTCCTTTTTCAAGTATTGGTTTTAAGGCAGGGACTTCAACTGCTGTTTTCCTTCAAATCATTGGCACCCGTCACAATATTTAACAAAAGAAAATACATCAGAAAATAAAGTGGGCCAATAGTACCCATCTTTGAGAATTTTATGGGCTGTAGTCTTCCAATAATGGTTCCCTCCACACATGCTGGAATGAAATTGCTGCATAACTTATTTTGACTATTCTTTGTCCAGACATCTCAAAAGCACTCCAGATGGATCCCTCCAGTAAAGTAGATTTTCATTAATGCAATATTTAGCTTCCCTAAGCTTTATAGTTCTGGCTTGAGTTTGAGTAAATCCTGAAGGGATTTTTAGCTTCAGCAAGAAATTAATTATTACAGAATACCAATTACATGAAGTTAGATTTTGTGCCACCGACTGCTTCCTCTTCTTTATCTATCTGCCCAATTTCTGCAATTGTGCACAGGAAATCAATATCTAAAGATCTGCAATTTTCTCCAGCCAATAACTTGGCAAGACCCTCACGTCTGACTAGTTTAGTGGGTTTCAACTCAATATTAAATTCTATCATTTTTGCAATCCATTTTCCCTTCTTCCATCAACATCAGGTTGTCTTAAGACATCTTTTATTGCAGCAGAGGGTACATATCCAATTATCTTGGAATGTAAGATATAAACTCTGAAAGCTTTCAAGGATTTGATAAGGGCATATGCCTTTTTTTCAATCATATCATACCTCAGTTCAGCATCCCTCAAATTCTTGCTGAAAAATGTTACTGGATGTTCTGAACCTTCTTCATTTGCCTGCAATAAAATTGCTGCAATGGTGTCTTCAGAGGCAAATAAGAAAACATGGAACTCCTTGTTGTAATATGGACTTATCAATGTGGGAGCCTCCATAATAGCTTTCTTAATTGACTCAAATGATTTCCTTGCTGTATCAGTCCATCTGACCTTTGCTCCTTTCTTCAACATGGAGGTAACATGCTTCAATAGTTCTGCAAAATTTGGAATAAACCTCCTGACAAAATTAATTTTGCCCAAAAAGGACTGGATATCTTTCTTTGATCTTGGGACAAACAAAGTCTATATTGCTCTTACTCTTTTTGGGTCAATTCAGACACCTGCAGAAGACACCACATGTCCTAACAACTTGCCTTCTTCTAAAGCAAATTGTGATTTTTTGGGATTGCCTGAAATTCCAAACCTCCTGCACTTCAGAAACACTTTTTTCAAATGCTACAAATAATTTTGATGGCTGCTGGAGTATACTATTATATCATCAAGGTATATAAGGACAAATTTATCCTTCTCTCCCGCAAATGCTATATCCATAGCTCTCTAAAAGGTTGCCCCAACATTCATCAATCCAAAAGGCATCTTGGCATACATAAAAGTGCCCCAAGGAGTGGTAAATGCAGTCTTCTCTTGGTCATCTGGGTGCACAACAATCTGATTAAAGCCTGAAAATCCATCCAAGAAAGACATTACTTTGGCTCCTGAGACCTTCTGCAACAAATGCTCCATCTTTGGTAGGGGATAGTTGTCTTTCTTTGAGCACTTGTTCAAGTTTCTGAAATCAACACACAGTCTGATTTCTCCACTCTTCTTCCTCACCACCACCAAATTGGATACCCATTTTGAATATCTCAGAGGAACTATGATCTTGGAAACCAACAACTTTTTTATTTCTTTTTCAATTAGAGGAAGAAGCATAGGATTTATTGGTCTCAGCTTCCATTTGAAAGGAATGGTGTCTTTCTCCAGAGGTATTTTATGCTGGATTATGTTCTTATCATATGTTTTCAGATCACTATACTCCCAGGCAAACACGTCAGCAAATTCCCTTATTAACTTGCAGTATTCAGCACTTTGATCAGCAGACAAATGAGTGGAGAAATTTATGTATCTAAGCTGACCTGGATCTCCTATACCATTCTTACAGACTGTAGATTGATCTTCTTTTTGGGCAGCCTTGTAAGGCACATCATTTTGGTCAAACAATCTTTCAAGAGGAATTAGACCCTTTGGAATATGATTACTAGGAAGCTGGACAATGCTTGCTTTACCAATTTTATTTCTAAGCTGGGATTGGGGGTTTTCTTGCAAGGCTTCCTTTTCTTGATCAATTTTCATTTCATAAAACTCATCAATAACTTGCAAGAACCTATTTATCTCATCATCATCATTAAAAACTTTCCAATGGTGGACATTGTCAGGCAAGGATGATCTATACTCATTTGGACTTCATAAACTAGTCTGGGACGCATAGGAGGAATAAATAGACTAGCAGACACAACAAGGGAATTAACAAGCTGATTTTGGGCTCTAGGAATGTATGAAATATAGAAATAATCAAAACAATCTCTGATTCTCCATACCTCATCTCTGTATGCCTTCAACCTTAGGTGTTTTTCTTGAAATGTTTTATTAACTTGCTGAATGATCAAATCAGCATCTCCAAACACCTTTAAATTCTTGATTCCTATGTCTTTTGCTGCATTAAGGCCCAAAACATAGCTTCATATTCTGCTATATTGTTTGTGACTTGAAAAACTAGCTTGAAAGACAGTTGAATGCTTTCTTGTTTTGGAGATATCAACACTACCCCTGCTCTTGCAGTCTCCCTGGAACATGCTCCATCAAAGAACATCTCCCAAACTTGACTTCCTTGCTCTTCATTGGCCTAAATTGTTGGTTTCATGATCTGCATTGAGGCCTTTTGAGATTCTTCTATTTGGAGAATACATGCTCCAAAATCAGTGTCCACAGTATATATGGGATGATTGGTAGGATTCTTCTCATCACTGATGATGTATTCCAGTTGTGCTTCTCTATACAATCTCCTGCTCTCTCCTCCAAAAACTAGGACAGTGGTGTAAGACAAATCATTCTGTAATGTCCCACCTAGTCTCTTAATCCACCCTCTGGACAAGAGCATGCCAAACTTAGGAGGGACATCTGCTACCACAATATCCATCATCATACTCTTCATGGGCAGCTCAGTTAAGGTAATAGCCAGGTCTTTGATTAATCCTAAGCACTTCACCTTCCTTGAAACAAAAGAGAATAAATCATGATAGGGTCTAGTGATGTCAAGGCCTAACTCTTCCATGACAACTTTAGGCATTAGATTGTGCCTGGCCCCTGTGTCTAGTAGGCAGTTGTGGAGGATTTTATCATGAATGGTCAAGGAGACATAAAAAGATGGAGGATTATTATCAGCAGGTTCAATCATGGGGCTAAGCACAAAGGCAGGTTTGTCATCTTGCAAATTGACAGAGTTAGTGGAGGTTTGTGTAGTTTCTAGCTCAAGAGCATCAAGGATAGGCTTTCTAGACGCTTCACTCTTTACCAACTCTATTAGAGGCACATATATTTTCAATTTATGAACTTCTGACTCTAAGCTGAAAGAAGAAGATAACTTATCAAAACCTTTTACCTCTTGAACTGGAGCTTTGAGGATGACTGGATTAGCTGCTAGTCTTCTCTATCTAGAATTCTATGACTCTGTTTGGACAGCAGCTCCTTGGGCAGGGTTCTCCTAGACATTTTTTGTAGTGGACCTCAGATTGTATCTTTTCCATTCACCAATCTATAGAATAGCTTCTCTGTACCATTCTTGACTGTCTTGTTCTTGCAACAATGATTCTTCATAAGCAGCCAATGTCAAGAATGCAGCACTGCCTTTATCTTCCATGCAGTGAATTCCATCCTCATCTTCAAACTATTCCTCCTCCATGACTACATTTTGGGAAGGAGTTTTAACCTTCTGTTCTTCTTTTCATTCCTCACCCCTCTGAATAATTTGTAACTGCTCATTTGCTCTTCTGAATGGATTCTGATTTCTTGGAGCAAATGTGTTCTGCTCCCTTGTTTTTCCTAAACTCTGCTCAACCTTTAGCTTTAAAATTTCAGCAGCCAATGACTCTATCATCTTAGTCATTTTTTATAATTTAGGCTCTGAAGATGATGCAGAAGAAGTAGAAGCCTGACCTCTCTACCTCCTTCTGGCAACTTGATTTTTTAGCTTTTTTGTAGCCATGATATTAGACTCTACTTCTAGGGATGCATCTTGCATGTCTGCCAGCGTAGCACATCTCCTTTCTCTCAACAACAAGCAAAAATTATAGTCAAAAGCATTGGCATAAGTGAGTTTGGCAGAGGTAGGAGTAGGCTTTACCTCAGCTGGTATCTTACTATACATATGATTGAATCTTTTATTAAAATCAGGTAAAGATTCACCATTTTCCCTCTTCAGGTTACCAAACTCTGTGTGGTAATACCGCAGGTCATTTTTATCTCCCCAGTGCTTCAAAAACACATCAGCTAAGGCTTCAATATCAATAATAGATCTAGGGGCTAGTTCTCTGAACCAATTCCTGGCCTCTCCATCAAGGCTCTGAACAAAATCTCTCATCCACACATCATTTTCACTTATATCTAAATTATCAACATAACTGTAAAAAGCTTCTAGGTGTTCTTCTGTTGTTACTCCCTCTGCACCAGTGAATTTAGGCATATATTTATGATATTCTCCCACAGGCATTGGATTCAAAGGAACAGGCAAGACCAAAGTTCAATATCTGGTAACTACAATTCTTTCTCTCTTCGTAGGTACTTGCTGGCCTACCATGATTGGAATATGTGGAAGAATACTAGCAGATTGAATGGTAGGAAGTAATGTGATGGATGGCAGAGACAAAGGGATGTTTTGGATTGAATGGGAACCTTTCTTTGAACTGAGATTCAAAGGGGAACGAACTACACAAGAGGTTGTATTAATCTCTGAAGTAATTTCCTTATTAACAGTGTCGAGTTCTAAATCCTCAATCTGTATATCTTCGGCTATAACTTTATCTTTCAAAGATACATGAGTTTTCTTAGGCTTACCTGATCCTGATGCCCCTTTTTGTGATGCTTTCTTTGATTTGACAGTCCTCTCAGGGTCAGGCATTGGTTCACCTGATGATTTCTGAGGATTTCTTCGAGTATGTCTCACAAACTGAGCCAGAACTTCAATGTGGATTCGTCAAAGGATGGTTCTCCTCTAGTGGAGTCGCCAGATAGATGATTACAACCAAAATATGTGCCCAAACCCTGTCTATCATCAAATCTTGGAATTGTGTCGTTCTCCCAGGGAAGCTGAGCTTCTATTCTCCTCTCCCTGGCAACGACGCCAATTAATGTTATCACTGCAAGAAACTCTCCTAGGTTGTATCTTAGAGATGCTCGAGAACATTACAAACTCAACAAAAATGTTGGAAAATGGTGGATGAATGAAAGGAAATGATGCACATTCAAGCCAGATGACCACTTCTACTATGCTTAACCCCAGACATGGGTGAACACCCCCATACTACAAGGCCTTAGACCACCAATTACTCATAGTTTTAAAGAAAATGTGATGATGGAGAATACTAGTCACGCCAGCAGATGAAAAGGACCATATGATGGCTAGCTGCAACCAATTATAAGGTTTGTAATTCTATTTCCTAATGCACAGACAGGATGAGAGCTCTTTGGAATTAAAAAAATATAAACTCGCATACCCATTCAATGATACAAGCTAGATTCTAACACAGAGGTGGGATGATAGCCCCTCTAATGCTAAACATCAAGAGCACATGAACAAATGCATAATAGGGATAGCCTGGAACAAAGAAGAAGAAATGGAAAGTGAGAAATTAACAGTAAAAGAAGCTTGCATTAGCTTAAAATGAAGACTAGAAGCTGCAGGTATCGCAGTAGTTACAGTCTCCAGAACTTGAAGTTTACATCAAAACAACATTCATCAACCTCATTACATCTTCTTTGTGGATATATATAGGTTGGTTTACAAAATTGCTCTACTGCCTTATGCGTGGAGGGGTCATCATGGACCACCAACCACATTTACAATTAGATATGGGTCTCTGATACAATTTCATAGTTTTAATGGACAAAATGACCTTTCTGTTGTTCGGCCATCCTTCTCTGAGCAGGCAGAGTACCATATGGGACAAAACTCCATAACTACTGAATGAATTCAACTGCTCGAGGCAGTACTTTCCTTCCTCGACCGTGCTATCTCTTGAATGCAGAGGGTGAAGTATTAACTGTAGAGTGATGGAGGACGATCACCTTCATCCCTTGGAAGCGCGGGGTAGGCCAAAAACATGAAAATTGTGTGGAAAATGAATGAGGAGCTAATAACGAATTCTAGCCGTCAGATGGGACTAGCGAACGGCTATGATCTCATGGTGGGAGGCACAGACAACACCGGGAAAACATCAGTTGTCAGATCGAGTAAATGAACGGTGGAGATTGGATTATAGAGGCCATCGGGAGGGAACGCGAATGGAGACACGTGGGTTGTCAGATCGCTATCACGCAGATCCAACGGCTATCGGGCGACAGAGGTGACCGACAGTTAATGAGCAAGAGTCGTACAAATGGGTGGTAAGTGGTTTACCCGCACCGCTCACAGGAGACAGGCAATTTTCGTACATGGAGGATCAATCCAGTACCAAAGCGTCGTGTGGTAGGTAGGGCCGGCGGGAAACCGCCTTCCCCGCTGACTAACGGACGTACAGGTTATGGGAGCGAGGGTTGCGTATGATGTTGGATTACGGCAACAGATAGACGTACAGGTTATGGGAGCGGGGGTTGCGTATGATGTTGGATTACGGCAACGGATAGTCAGACAACCAAGGTAATAAACACGTGCTCCAAGTGATGTGACAAGTGGGGGCTCGCCAATATTAAATTTCTTTGTATGGGCACGACTATAATGGGTTAAGACTTTAGTGCCAGGGAATTATATGACCATGGTCGCGTGGGTTAAACTTGTGCGCAGGACCCGAGGGAACAGGGTAAAAATGAAATTTATAACGATCATAGAGGAAACGACGGGTTAAGGGAGAGAAATGAGAATGAAAGGGAAGCGAGGAATGGAGAGGTTTAGGAAGGAAAATAGAGATAGCAAAGTAAAAGGAAGTGAGCAGGAAAATAGGGAGAGGTAATTATAACCATTATAAACCATCTCTGAGCCAGCAACCAAGGACCAAACTTATTCCTCCTCCTAGAAAATCAGCAACATGTAGCAGAGCTAACAATATGTATATTGACTTTGCAAATATTTTACAAATTGCATATATATTCAACTAGTTTGAAAATTTCTTATCCTTTACATGGGGGTTCCCCTATTGGGTGTTATCACTTGTGGCATCCCTTGAAATTAAATCATGATTTATACATAAGTAGAAAATTTAAGCTATTTCAATGGCTTGGTTTTATGAAATTTATTTGTTCATATGCTTAATATATATAGTTTCATTTGACTCCAATTTGTTCTAGGCATCAACGTGTATAAGTCAGGAGTAAAATTAAGAAATTCATATTAATTTAGGTAAGTACATACATATATTTGAATGGTTCTTTTGGAATTTTTAATTGAAACAAGTTACGTAATTCAATTTAGTTGATAATAAAAATATAATGTTTCCCAAAACACTAATTTTCAATCTCCCTATATTCGCACATAGCGTAGTTTGGAAAACTAAGTGGCCCATTATCTAGACATATTTATTTTGTAAGGAAAAAACATCACATATTTTCATTAGGGGAATTGTATTAAAGGATCACAGCATATCCACATACCTACAATTCAAGCACTCTGTATGTGCACTATTCACCTTGCACACATCATCACTAATAACCAATTTTCTTTACTAATTGTTACAAGTAGAGTAATTTCTATATTTGACTTTGAAATTTTTCACACAAACATAACTTAAAACTAGGAGGAAAGTAAGTGGCCCTAATCCACGTATATTTTTTGATTACATTTTTCCTCATTCCAATTTACACCACACATAGCTTAACTAGGAGGAAAGTAAGTGGCCCTAAATCCACAAATATGTTTTACTTTTTTTTCAAACAAAAGATTTTATTTCGTTCATTTATTTTTGGGACTAGGACATGGTGTTAGTAAATAAAGAAAGTAGACCCTGCGTCCCTAATGTACTTGTGCTAAACTTGTGGTGCCATCTAAACCCTTTCTCAAAGCACTACATAATCCATCTCTCTATATGCTCACATAGTATAATTAGGAAAGAAGTAAGTGGTCCATCATCCATGCCTCACTTATTTTCTTGCAAGGAACAACCATAACATAGTGTAATTAGCATAATTGTAAAGGATCACGAGATATCCACATCAATTCACACTGTGTATGCTCACAAATTCACTCGAACACACATTCACCCGACACATTAAGCTCACATAAAATTTGGATAAAGGGTATTCTCTTTCCAGAATCTCTGTACTTAGTTTCTTTGAGCTTATATTGTACTAAACACCCTAAGTGAAATAAAGGCCCTAAAAAAAGAAACTTAATCTAAACACACTAAATTCCCCATAGGGGGAACAATATAATTTATAGTTTAGGTTAGGAATGTGGGGCTAGGTAACACATAAATCATCATGTTTGTTTTTCATATTCAAAGCATAAAAATTCTTCTTTAAAATAGCTTAAATTCCCGCATCATCCAGTGAAAAATATGGTACATGGAAGGAAACTCATGTAGGGGGTAAAGCTTAGGTGGCGGATTATCACGAACCTTCATGTTGTCTCCTAACACGCGGTAGGGTTTCTGGGTCCAAATATGGCGACAATTCTAACAAATAGGATGCGTGGACCAATGGGAAGGGTGTGATGTGGTCCAGGCAAATGGTGCCACATGGCACTCATCTGGCAACTAGTTGGGCTAGCCAACCACGAATAATTAATTCAATATGGTGGTCATGGTTTCCAACTGTTGGCGGTTCCAAATTCACTGATGAATAGTTAATTCAATGGAAGGTTATATATATGGTTCGACTGACATAACCATTTTGACTACTGTCAGTTTGTATTAGAAACAACTATAGAAAAATATAATACATCAGATGGTAATGGTTGAACCAATGTTGCCAAGTTTAGTCAGTGGTGCAACAAACACAACAAGTTATCAACAGTTAACACTAAACTTGGTGACTATTTAAAATGGAGAATATTTTTATCGGTGGTCGGAGTTATAAAACAAATATCTCGAATGGTTATAATATTTATTTGAATATAATTGAATGATTATGGTTCCAAATAGTTGGTGGTGTTATCACCTGGATTGAACCTCAGGCTAAAGGAATGCAATGCTAGGGTAACCACAAACCACGCTTAGCCAAGTAGCTAGCCCTGCTAGGCCGGGAGAGGGCTCTCTCCATAAGGATCTCAGCCAAGATGGCTGAATCGGGTAAAGGATATTATTCTAGGTATAGTAGCATGAAGTTTTGATTGGATTTTGAAGGGGTTTTGCCAGATCAGGAGGAGCTGGAAAGTTTAGTTATAGGGAACTAGGTCAGAATTGCAGGGTGCTCAATGGGGAAAGGTAGGCATAGGATTTATCACTCAAGGGCTTGATGGGATGAGATGTTTTAGACTGGTGAGAAGCTAAGAAGGGCATGTGAAGACCATGGATCCTTCCTAGAATATAGAAAACATGAAATGGTGAATGGTTTCCCAAGGCAGAGCACTAATACAATGAATTCCACCTATTAACTTGGAAACATTCAACTAGAAGCAATGAAATGATGAATGGAATACATAAAACATATTAACATATGATCACATAAGAAGAAAATGTATTAAAACTCATACCACATGGATCCCATCAAAATAGTTTCAATTCCTATTAATCTCCTACCAAACTTCTTACAAAAGGTGTAAAATCAAGGTATGAGCATCCAACTGAGTCCAACCTCAACAAATGTCTAAGAAAATACATAATATAGGCATCAAAACAACCCATCCTAGCCTCAGGGGTCGAATCCATGAGAGGAGGAGCAGTTTCACAACAAACTGAACTGAAAGCTAAAGACTAGGGAGGTCAAACTGACTCATCCCTAAGATGATGCAAACTGATTCATTACATGACACCTAGGCCATTTATCTAATGTATCTACCCTAGGTAACTAAAATATACATTAATTACATCATGATTTTACATTTCATCAATGAAAATATCAAAATCCCATAGGTGAAAAGTAAATTCTAGAAGAAACAGTGAAAAAATAGGGAATCTGTCAAGTGCGCAGCGCTAGTGTCAAACATGCAGCGCCAGAAGGGAGCGCACAGTGCCAACTTCTAGCTGAGTTTTGACTGCCTTCCTAACCTCCAAATCTAGCTCATGATAGATTAATGAGGAGCTTGTCCTATCTAGTTTCCAAAAATGCCCTTAGTTTCCAATTTGAGCTTGATTTGACCCTCCAAAATTGCAATCTCCCAAGACTACCCAAATTCACAGTGCCAGGCTAAAATACTGGCAAAAACATGAAATGTTGGTGGTTTTTTGACCTTTTCAACTAGAAAATCTGACTTTCACACCTGGAAACATGGTTTTCCTACACGTACATGGCCTTCTAAATCCAATGGTGGTGGCCATTTCTCCAAAAAGTGCCTCAAAAAAGTGCAGGCATTGCACGTTTGACCAGTGGACTCATAAATTAAATGCCTGAAAATCAAAAAATAGCTAGGAAATCAAAAACTGAGCCAAGGCTCCTCAAAAATGGTTGTGATGGCTGATGTTGAAGGTGAATAGGCCTATAATGAAGCCTCCACCAGTAGGTTAAGCTTATCCTTCTCCTTTTGATGAGTCAAGGCCTAAATTTTTACATGAGCCCTTTTGAGCTTGGCTTTAGCAATTTGTTTCTCATGGCATAGTATTTGACCATTTTTCTTTGAACTTTTGTGTTTCTATTAGGTTTAGCTAATAGCTCCTCAAGATGATTGTTAGCCCTCTCAAGCCAATATTCCCTATTCCCATTAATCATTATGCCAAATTGTTCATTTAAGGTGAGCTGGCTGGCAAGTTGAGCTTCCTTTTCTCTTTCAAGCTTCAAAGCTCGCTTTAGGCCTCCAGTCTTAGGCCTCCTTCTGGGCATGTTTTCTTCTTTTTCCATGGTGTTTTAATGTCAAACCATAGGGAGGTATTAGGTTGTTGGAATTTATGTAACAGAGGAGGGGATAGGGTGTATTAGTATGATGGATATGAGGGTTGGGGTTTGGGAGCCTAGGTAATTGTAGCACCTAGGGTTTAGGGTTTTGGGACAAAGGTTTAGAGAGTGTTGGATGTAAAGGTTTAGGGAGAGGGAAGGAAGGTATAGGGAGAGTATATGAAAGGGATTGTGAATACAAGGATAGTGTTGGGGAATCTAGGGTTTAGATGTTAAGTTAAACCAAATCTTCAATAAAACCTTTCAAACACTTAGAAATTGACATGAGGAGGAAAAGGCACATCCTTTGGCTACTACTTACTTGTCTTGAGCTTGAAAGCACTTTAGTAGAGTTGAGGAGGTGATTTTAGCTCTCCTGGACAAAGCGTAGCAACCAGAGGAAGTGTGTCGCGCCTGAAGGGAGTGCGCAATGCCTAGTAAATGCGTAGTGCCTGAAGCAAGTGCATAGGGCCAACTTGAAATCAAATTTTGTGTGCATTTCCGATGTTAAAATTGAGTGTGGGATATCTCATTGGAAACACTATCGAGTATACTCTCTAGAACATCTTGAATTTTTCAATTTGGAGTTCATTTTCCCTGTCAAAAGCTCAATCTCCCAATACTGGTCAAAATGTGAAGAATGAGGCTGTCAAAATCCAGAGTGTTGTTACAGTCAACTTTTAGAGGTCTTATTCAACTCCAATTTGAGCTCATGATATCTCATTGGAAATATCTCTATGTCTAGTTATCATTTGACTCACAAAACAAGTCAATTGGTCACTCTAGCGAGGATAAATCATGAGTTTCCTAAAGTCACTCCAGAAGTGCCACAACTCTCCTAAGGCAAATGATGCTTTGGACATTTCTCCCAGACCATGAGACCAGTGTAAAACATGAAGGAGGTTTTTCTTCTTGAATCTATGATGGACAAAAACCTATTTCACTTTTGTCAAATTCATCTTTTGTTGCTTAGAAACATCATTTTAATCAAACTTATCCTGACGTGTGGAATAGTGGATTTGTAGAAATGAAGGGGATGAGGGCCTTCAAATTTCTTGAGAAAATATTTTCGAAGTAGGGAGGAATGTTAGGAAGCAGGGGAAAGTGGAATTTCAAATATTGAGTGAGGGGAAGGGGTGCAAAAGCACAAAGCACAGTCCTAACCTAAAAAAGTGTTAAATTATAGCAATAGGCTAGGGTTTGTGGGAAAATGATGAATTTGGGGGATATAAGTGATGGGAAGTGTTTAAGAAGGTATATAAAGGATAGGGGAAGGTGTACGAGCATCAGGATACAAGTTTTGTTGATGATTTGACCATCCAAGAAAAATTACCTTCAAAACCCTAGGAGAGGGAAATGAGCCTTACCTAAGCACAACTAAAGCACAAACAAGGTGTAAAATGACCCATTGGAACCTGAAATAATGATTACAACTCTTTGAATGATGGTACACTCAGCCAAATGCTGACATGGACCAGTACCTTGAAAACTTTGGAAGGAGTGAAAACAATCCTAGACCTAATACCTAGTGACTGAATTTTACTTGAAGACTCACTGAAATGACAAAAAATTAATTTCAACACCCCAAGACCACTTTATAAGAGCATATTTGATCACTGGTGGAAGACTGCAAAGACTAAAACTAATAGGTGGAACCAAAAAATAATAGTTTAAATTGTATAAGACCAATGGTTAAAGTTCAACAGGCGTTTATAACCCATGGTTATAAATATCACCGAATGGTTAGAATGGTTTTCCAAACCTCCTGGTCATGGTAAACAATGAACAATGGAGGTTGGAGCCTATGGTTTCAATTATGAACCCAATGAATGTCGTAATGATTTAAAGGAATCGATGGAAGTATATTGGCCACAGTTGTTGTTTATATATATATATATTACCACTAATGGGGGAGGCCCACAAGCTTGACCCCTAGACTTGCACCCAACTAAGAGATTTTAATAATTGTTCCAACCAATATGCTACATTGAAACTTTTGTCACCACTTCATATTTAAACTCCAATCATTCGCCATTCGAGGGGGATGGGCGGAGGATGAGAAAAACCAAGCACCGAGGAACCTTAACAGAGTGGAAGAACCATGATGCATTTTGAACTAGGAGTGGAACCCTAAGGCGAACTTTCTAAGAGAATATTCCTAAGGGAATATTCCCTAGGATATTTCAATAATATTATTTTTAAATGTTATGAGTGTTGGTCACTATAATTACTTATTTAATTAAATAATCAAGTGCTACATAAATTATCAACCCAGGGAAGTCTGTTTATTTCAAAGGCAATCACACACTGTATATGCTCAATCTCAAAAGCAATCCAAAGTTGTAGTAAAAGTTACACTAATCACACCTTGCCATCAATTAGACTGAAGCTCTACTTTGAATTACAGTAAAAGCAATCATTCTATTGCAGAATTCAATATTCAAAGGAAAACAATTATCAGAAGAATCCTAGATTATATTAAGAAAAAACAACCTAGCAAAAAGGAACCTTTCAACAATCTGCAAAAGAAAAGGCTAACTATGCTATAATAGAGAACAAGACCCTATTCCCCAAAGTAGGAATCTTCAGCACCTGTCTCCGACCATCACACTTTCATCAACTCATTTGGCAAACAAAATCACCAATCGAACTGAACAACAATTACCTAGGAGTGAATTGTATGAAAACAATGCAACAATCAGTTGAAACAGAGTTTCAGCAACAGATAGCAGAGTTCTAACAAGGCATGAATAAAAACAATAATTAACACACTATAGAACTAATGGGTGAATCTTGTGAGGAAGGTGGGCCCTCTCCTTCTCACAAGATTTCCCAAAAATGAACGGGAACTAAGAAGAAGTGCTCAACGTGATCTTTTATTCGTTTGTCAAATGTAACATGTTACAATAAGAATAAACACGCCTTTCTCTGTAATTCCGTATTCTGTCATCCCCTTCTAATGTTGATTTCTCCTCTATTTAAAGAGGAGAAATCCTCTTAATACAATGATTACATGTGTACATACAAATCCTATTCTTAGTCTGATCTAATCTTCTATGCTGGAATAGGATATTCCGATCTTTCATAGCAAAATGCTATTACAATGGTTGTAATGGTGCTGGCTTTGAGGTACAACTATTGTAGCCAATATAACAAATCTTTTAATTATCCTTTCTTGTTACTACTGTATATGAAACACTCTTTTAGCATCGTAGATTATAGGATGTTTCAACATCGCAGATCACAGACTGTTTCAGCATCGCAGATCACAGGCTGTTTCAGCATCGAAGATCACAGACTCTTCCAGCATCGGGATTTGCATACTGTTTACTGTTTCATCAACGTGGTCTTCAAGCAGCAACAATATATTAACTGCAGTTTTCAAACTATTTTAGCAACTATATATTTCCGATTAGTGGCTATATATGAAAGTAATGTAAATTTACATGTAAAACAAGTTAAACATATAGCAAAGAGAAGAAACGTTTTATACCTTTGGAAAAATAAATTAATGTGATAATGTAGGCTTAAATGTGAGTAGGAAAAGGATGTAATGATAGCAAAAAGTATGAGCAAAAAAGTTCATTATAGGCTCCTAACAATGATGAATCTAGAAGATTCCCCGAGGGGCTAGAATTGACAGTGTCAGAATGGGGTCAACTTTATACTCCTTTTAACCAATGTTTCGAAAGGATCATAATTGTGTAATTAGTTTTTACATCTGAGAAACATATTTCAAGCTACATGGAAGGAACATGAATTCTTCATTAGTTGTTGGGCAAAAAGTTTGAGACAACAATTTTCCTTTCATAAGTAGGTCATGTTTACAGCCAAGAGTCTTAGCAGGACGAGACAAACCTATTGGTGCTATGATTATTGTGATTTGAATGTTGAAATTTCAAGTCACACCTAGGATTGGAGATATAATTATGTATTTTATCATGTAAATTCCTTCTTCTTTTTTATCACATGAATGAAGTGGCCGCCCACTATTAATGTAGGGCCCATATTAGTAGTCCACACTAGACGAACTCTATTATCAAACCTTTTTTTGCATTGTATTTATGGTATCCTATATGTTTCCTCTTCTTTATGTGTTTGAGTACATGGTTTTTAGATTCTCTTCATTCAATTATGCTAACATCAACCAAATGAAAGGTACTGGATAATGTGGGTGTCAAAGGCATACCAGATCATCAGGACATGAAGGTCACAGATCTATTAGCCCAATCCATAGGTTCTTCTAGAATGTTGAACTTGGCGACGTGAATAGATCCATTCCTTGATATTGTAATACTATAGAAGAAATAAGAGAATTACACTCTGTTCAGAGTAAGGGGTCTATGCATGGATATGGGTTACCCTTTTTCTTAGAGGGAGGGTGCATTTAGGTGAAAAAAGGAAGCTCGACTAAGCCATTTTAAGTGATCGATCGAGCCATTTTTAAGCACTTGATAAAGTTATGTGGGGGCTAAGAAATAAATTGATCGACACTAAAACAAATCCTCGATCGAGCACCTGGGTAACACGAGGTACAAAATCTCGATGGATCTTTAAGGATCAATCAAGCCATAGAGCTTGATTGAGCGGTGATTTCTTATAAAAAAGATAGGTTGCATTTTGCACAAGCCATTTTACACAAAAGATGAGTAAGAGGGAGCCCGACAAAGGATTTCTAAGCTTGGCTGAGATGGAGGAGCTCGATCCAACTACCTAGGAACCCCGTCGACATCCCAAAGGCTTAAGCCAAGGTAGATTTCCTATCTTTTTTGTCTCTTTTATTTAATTTTTGTTGCAAAATAAAAAAGATTATTTTGAAATAAAAAAACCACCATACAGAAACTACAGAAAACAACCATGAAAACCACTATGAAAACCGAAAAAAACCACCAAGAAAACCCTTGAAAACCATAAAAAAAAAACTATAATTTAGGTTTTAAATTTTTTTCATTTCATTGTATTAGTTTTTAATAATTGCAATGGTAGCATGTTTATTATGATTTTTTTTCTATAGTAAAAACTTTATTTTTTAATTATTATAGGTTTTAAAGTTTTTTCTTAGGAATTTAATAATTAGATATATATCTATATATCTATATATATATATATATTAAATACGTTTTAAATTTCAAACAAATGTGACAAAAAATATGCCCCAAAAAATTCCAAAACAGAAAAAAATTGACTCTAACAAATAAATAAATAAATTAGCAGCTTGAGATTGACATAATGAATATGGTTTCTCACGGTGAACCTCTATTTATCAAATAAGAAATCTTATTTCATTTTTTTTTAAATTTTTAATTTAAAATTTTTTTTATAATACATATATTTTTTTTTTCTGAATAAAGACTAATTCTATTAAGAAAAGAAAAGTATAGTACAATCAAGCTTGCAAGCAAGCGAAGCAGAAAAGCAAGGGAGCCATCGGTGAAAGGCTAACCACCTCGCGCTAAGAGACATTCCATGAAAGGACTGAGAAGACAAAGGAGAACAAAAATAAAGAACTCGGCTCAGAGAACTACCCCGAGGAGTCATTTCCAGCCACACGACATTTTTTGCCTTTTTTCTTGTTTACTTTGACCCACCCCGAGGAGTTTGGCTGAGCCATGACAATCTGAAGACTATTCTGCATTGGCGGCAGAATCTCCTTGTCAGAATCTGAGGAAGAAGACAAATGAGTACGTTTCTGAGAAAGCTGTGGGTTAGAGGATGCTGCTGGAGCACCCGAGGGAGTGTCCATCGGAATCACATCATTCTTCACATCTGCTACTGTAGCCTTATCATTCTGCAAAACATCTTCAGTTTCCTCCTCCCCCGAGCTAGAGAAATCTAGATCGTACATTGAGCGGGGAGGCTCACAAGGATTCCAGCGCTTGGATTTGGGTTTGCGATTTAGATTCTTCTTTTTTTGGAGGAACTGAGAACATGTATTTTGGAGGTGCCCCGTTTGATGGAAATGGCGGCATCTGAAGGCTGTGTTCTCGTAATCTAAGGTTTGAGTCCAATGGAAATCTCCAATCTTGAGATTAATCTGATCCGGTAGTCCTTTACTGATGTCTATTTCTGCACAAAGTCTGCCGTAGGTGTAAAGACCATTTTCCTTTCTTGAGCTGTCTACAGCCAGGTACCGTCCCAAAGATTCTGCAATGGCAATGAAAACAGATGCATGCCATAGATGAGCTGGAAGATTCGGGAGCCTGACCCAAATGGGAAGCTTGGTGATGACTGCTGTAGAAGGGTCAAAATCTGGAAACCAGGGGGTGAGAAAGAGCCCAGCCGCACCCCAGAACCAAGGTCCTTCCATTAAGGCCTTCTGGTAATCTTCATTTGAGTCAAAAACCACAATGAAGAATCCTTTTGAACATAAGTAAATCTTGCTTTTTTTGGTCCAAGTGGAGTGGATCCATTGGTAAAGATCTGCTGTGCGAGGCCAAAGCCCATTAAATCTGCAGATGAGTGCCGATTCTTCGAAAATCTGTAAACGATTTTCAATCTCAGGATGAGTGAAATTGAGGGAGGGAATTTCCTCTGATTTATCTACCAAAAAAGGCTTTGGAGCCTCGTTTGGATGGGCTGTTTTCGAAGAAGACTGAGGTTGGGCAGCGTCTTTGCTAGCTGCATCTTTGTAAGAGAAAAAAGGGGCAGAGGAGGTCTGCCCAAAAGAACCACCTCTTAAACGAAAAGAAGCCTCGATGGAGGCGTCCTTATGAATGCTGTAAAAAGAGAGAGGTAGGGGATTCAATAGTTGCTTACCCTTATATAACAATCTGATGAGGGAGGAGGGGATCCCCAGCTGGCATTCCAGTTTTTGCAGTAGATCCTGGACTAGATCTGTTGCTCGAACCCAATGCATCCTTGTCTTTCCCAGTAGTTTGACTTGGATTTGAAATTCCTGAGATTCTTCCAACAGATCTGGCTGAATCAAAAGAGGAATCTCTGCAAGCAAGTCTGGCGAGAATGAGGAGCAGATTCGCTGCTTGCTTCCGGCCAGAAGTGCCTTGTCCATACAGTCCTTCTGCGCATGTCCTGTATTCATGGTAGTCCATGAGACCACATTTCTTTCAGTCTTTGCCCAAAACAACTCCAGTACATCGTCCACTCTCCCATTCTTCACAGAACCAGAAAGCGATGCATTCCAATCAATAGCGTTTCGTTCAGGACTTTTCTCAAACACTTTGTCTGCAAACTCCATTTTCCCCCATTTAACATCGAGTCTCCATGTGAGCGTGTTCAAGATGCCTCGGCATATCTCGGACGTCACCAGATTCCCATCTTTCCTCGCGCTGAACCGCAGATCCACAGCAACTTGCTGACTGAACCCTGTGGCTGCTCCGGCTGTCAAAGTGACGATATCTCCAGGGGTCTTTACATTAACAGCAAAAGTGGGAAGAGAAGCCAGTTGCCGGCGATCAGCTCCCATAGACACTGCCTTCTCAACGCACTGCGCTGCAACGAGGGCTGCAGCCGATGCCACGGCCATGCTCGTCTTCGACTGTCCCCCATTGTCTTGACAACGCGCCGTTGCAGCTGCTACAGTGGCCACGGCCGCGGCCACTTCTCCCACTGACATGGCGGCCTGTACCTCAGCATTCTGAGCACGGTACTTGTCTTTTTTCTTGCCCTTTTTTCCAGCTTTAACCCGCCATGATTTCTCCGGCTTAACTTGTTTGTTCAGAGACTGTGAAAGAATGTTGTCCATAACCAGCTGCGATGTCTGTGACGAACCCATTTTCGCTCTCTTCTGCCGTTCCTTTATAATACATATATTAATTTGTTTTAAAAAATTAATTGTAATTAAATTAAAAGTCCAAAAGGAGAAATTTTGTTATTTAATTAAATTTTATTAACAATATATATACACACAAGGACACACACACACACACACACATATATAGTTATATTATGTCATAGTGCGTGTGTGTGTAGTTCTATATCTATTTAACATAATGTGCTCTTCATAATAACATAAGATGAGTGATGCTCAACAATTTTTTAAACCTTGCGTTTATCTATAAAATTTCCACTACTCATATTTGTAGAATTATTTTAATGTAGAGATATATGACAACTACATATCTCTTAGTTCCCACCCTTATTAAATTTATTATTTGAGTAATGATTTTGAAACTTACACTTACTATATTTTTATTTAACTATATAACATAGCTATAGCATAACTAAGACAGACAAAAGCACATATATATATATTATATATATATATATATATATATATATATATATATATAAGTTCAAGTTTCAACAACGCCTCATGATGAAAAGTGCATTTAAAGTGAATAAAAACATTTTAACTCTTTTCTAACTTGTACCATATTGTTTCATTATGTAGTGTGTTGTACGAGAATCATTGTCTTCATGTGCTTGAACCTAGTACATATCATGTGTCAAAGTCAAACATTATAAGAACTTGTCTTATGCAGTATTTAGTCGGCATGAATTTTTATTAGTTTCACAAATAGATTTAGTTTCATTTTTTTACATATATTTACATATTTATGCTCTATGAATAAAATGCATTATTTAGAAATGAGAAAAAGTGTGAAGTTAGAAGTGATCAACTCTTTCGATTGTGTTTACATGGAACTCAATACTTTGGTTGGTAAATTATTAGAAAATGGACTCTAAAGTTTAGAATTTTAGGCTAGATTATTCTACTCGAGTTTAGAAATGGTTTTTTGTAAACATTCTTTCTAAGCCAACATTTCTTTCTTGGATTAGTTTATATGTATTATATGTAATAGTTCACTCGATTTTTTTTTTCTTGGATTAGTCTATATATGTTTTATATGTATTATATGTAATATGTAGAGGCATCTCCTATACAACCCCCAACCATAGGTCTTAAGAGTGTGGGGCGATCTGCTATACATGGTTGGGCTCATGATAGATCACATATCTAAACGAGATTGTTTGTTCCACTCATAGATCCTGGCTCCCACACCAGTCAGAGTGCTAGACTAATTTTTTTTCTCTTTCTCGTTGATCCTGTTATATATAGTGGACCTTCTTCACTAGTTCCAGGTACACCTCCCATATCGTTAAATAATTTTTAAACTTATGTGTTTATGTCTTCAAATTGTCTTTAATGTTTAAATCATCTTTAATTGATGTGTTTGAATTTAATATATATGTTATTATGCTTCTAGTTTGCTATATATGTTAAATTATGTCTATGATTTGCAGACCCTGAGCAACGCAAAGCTGAGGATCATAGTGCAACATCAATGCCTCCATGGAAAAGCACTATAAATAGTATCACAGTTGAGAATGCTAGGGCCCAACAGACATGGATCACACGAGAGTTGGGTAAAACCTTTTCTAGTTTAACTACCAGGCAGAGTTTGTCTTTGATACTGGATAACATTAATAGATTGATTGAGACATACCAAAGGGTGGGCCCACATAGCCACCTCGTACATTCCATACATAATATTAGGAGGATGGAGATTGGAGGCCCACATACTTGCGAAGCATTGAAAGATGCCACCAAGGACGTTGATGTTCATGGGGAGTTTTTTGACATCCCTCCAAACTATCATGCTAAACATGTTGGACCGATTTCGCTCAAATATTTTAAGAATATTGATGGGGCAAATTTTTTTAATGATCGATTCATTCAAGCTTGATCAACTCCCCCACCCTGACCAGGTCCCCATTTACATTGTAAAGCAAATATATGTGGATTTAATGCTACCTATGAGGTTGGATGAAACGAGAACCAGATCTGAGTTTTATGGAGCCATCTTAGGACGTAGTTATGATCATATTAGGGATCGTAGGCACCCTACGCATGTAGCATCACCTCCAAGATTGTTACCACGACCATCGCAGAGCATGGTATTGTTGACGGAGCTAGAGTAGTCGTTATAGTTTGGCACTGAAACTAGGCATATCATTGCATATAACATGGAAAGGACATTGGATAATGTGCATGTTGCATTACCTGGGGAGATGAGAAGAACACCTTCGTTAACTCGTGACCCACCAGTTCTATTATATCATGATTCATATCTCGAGAATCTAGGGCATGACCAAATTTTGTCATATGCACGTATGTGTCATGATACCATCCGTGACACTTGGATGGTTCATGACCCACGTGACATAGACTAGGTACATATATATATGAAAATCTTGACTCTTATCCTCAAATTATAAATTATTTATATTAATAAGTTTGTATTAGATTGTATTTATATTAATAAGTTCATGATAACATGCATACACAACCCACCTACATGGATGAGCTTCTGAGGTCATCCGAGGGGGCAATTGATCAATTAGAGTAGCCTCCTCTAGTGCATGTTTCCATGACTCAGTCTCCTCCACATGCACCTCCACCTCCACCTCATAACACTCATGTGGAGGAAAGTCACTATGTATAGCCACATGGGCCAACAATTGAGGTAAACATTTTTATTCTTAATATTTCAACATTTTATTTTTTTAAGTTACATGTATGCATGCTAGTTAATTCATTGACTAATTATAATTTGTATTTTCCATTGTGTACATGGGCCTAGATGCAAAGTGGTATCGATGTCGTAGTTATGTGAATGCATAAGTGGGATGATGGGTATGGAGGAATTTACTATGCAGGTCAATAAAGACCAAGTCCTGATATTTGAACCACTGGTAGGTGAGAACCAAACCTAGGTTGATCAAACCTGCATCCCACCTGACCCATTTGCAATCAACTGAGCCATAGGTAGGGGACTAATTAAATGCACAGTTCAAAATCATTTATTTCCAGACTATTTATTTTATACAAATAATGCTATAATTAATTTTAATTTGAATATGTTATATTGAAGTATCGGATCATGAATGCTTAGTTTGCACAACAAAACTCACATAAGAGTTCTAGAAGTGATACTTTCTAGAGTGGATCATATATATTTTATATGTTTTCAGGACCATTTCATAGGTCACATTCACATGTGATACAAACTTTGTAATATTTCATACATGGAAAATTTATGTATGTATGAACATTATCTCAGTTTATGGATGCTTATTATTTTAGTTTATGGATGTTCATGTAATGTAATTCGTATATATTTTTGTATGGACAATTTATTGATAAATTCATTATTTCAGTTTTTAGATGTTTATTAATCTTGTTTATGGATTTTCATTAAAGTTTAATGTATGGATCTATTAATTATTTCGTCGGTTTTAAAAAAAATCTATAGTATAACTTTTATTAAAGAGGATAACAATTTTGAATTCTAGTTTAATAGGCTAAGTGTTGGGTTGTGTTATATTCTTTCCACGACTAGCCCATGTAGTTAACCGGGGGGTTAGGAGGGGGGTGGAGCCCCCCTTCGTTGCACTGATTGCATAGCGGGGGAGTCACAAGGGGTTTGAGGGGTGCAAGTAACCCCACTCTATCGGGTCCAGGGCAGAGCCCTGCAAAATTTTGGTTTTGGACCCTATGTTAGGTTGGGTGGACCTACCTATGGTTTTTTGCATGATTTTCGCACATGGTTTTGGACACGATGGTTTTCGGTCCATGGTTTTGGATTCGATGGTTTTCAGTCCATGGTATTGGATGCTTCGGCATGTATAAATATGTATTGTAAAATTGAAAGGAACATAATGAAAAATCAATCTGGTAGTCCCGGTTTTGGGATCGAGGGGAAAATCTCTGTGTATATGTGTTTTTGTGTTATGCTTTCACATTGTTTATTTTCTGTGTTTTAGAATTCGCATGCAGGTAATTTCTGTATGGGGTTAAAACCTACATATCGTATTGGAGCTATTTTGGCTTCAAGGGGATGCCTTTGTTGCCGAGGGGTTTCACTCGGACCTATGGTAGACCCTGTTCAATGGGACATTTGGGAGATCGATTCTAGTGGTAAAAGAAGATGGCGAGCATCGGAAAGATAGAGATTGAGAAATTTAATGGTTAGAGTTTTGAGCTGTGGAAACTCAAGATGGAGGATCTATTGGTGGATAAAGATAAGTCGATCGCGGTAGATCCGGGCACTAAACCAACGAGAGTGTCCAATGAAGAATGGAAGAATTTGGATCGAAAGGAAAAGAGCACAATACGATTGTGTGTCTCAAATTCATTATTGCTTAATGTATCAGGGGAAGCTACTGCGAAGGCTTTGTGGGACAAGTAAGGGAATTTGTACCAATCTAAGTCTCTGGTGAATAAACTGTTCCTGGGGAAAAAGTTGTATAACCTGGGGATGAAATATGGAGACTCGATGACAGAGCATCTGAATGCATGTAATACAGTGGTAAGTTATTTATTTTCTGTTGACATAAAAATTTTAGATGAAGATAAGTGCATTAGTTTGTTGTGTTCTCTACCAGATTCGTGGGATAGTCTGGTTATTGCAATAGGTAGCTATGCAACTGCCTTGCAGTTTGATGAAATAGTCTCATCCTTGCTGATGGAGGAGATGAGACGGAAAAATATGGAGAGCCAGAATGGTGATGCCTTGTCTGTACGAGAACGGTCCCAGAACAGAAACAAAAATAAGTCATCGAGTGGGAGATCTAAATCTAGAGGGAGATCTAAATCTCCAGGAAAACCTATAAGGTGGTGTGCTAGAAATGTGGAAAGGAAGGACACTACAAAAGGGATAGTAAATCTAAAGCTCCTGACAAAGAAAAGGGATTTGATGATGCTCCTTCTGTAGAGGTGAAAACCACCTCAGATGAAGGTGGGGATGTGTAATTGGCTTCTTCAAGTACACATGTAGATCATGAGGCATGGTTGATTGACTCAGGTGCATCCTTTCACTTCACTCCCCATAGAGAGTGGTTCTACGAGTATGAGAAATACGATGGCGGTGATGTCTTTTTAGGGGATGATAGGAAGGTTAAAATCGTTGGTCACGGAAAAGTAAAGTTGAAGTTGCAAGGTGGAAGGGTTAGAGCACTTCCGGTTGTTCTACATATTCCTGCATTAGCCAGAAATCTGATTTCTATAAGCAAGCTAGATGATGCAGGTGTAAAAATAGTGTTCGAGAAGGATACATGCAAGATGGTTCGGGAAGCACTGGTATTGATGCGTGGAGTTTGGATTGGAACTCTGTACAAGCTACAAGGTAGCACTTTTGTTGATGGGTGCAACAGTTCTGTGGTTCTTGAAAGTGGAGCAGAAATCTAGTGGTCGCTGGAGAGAAGATCACGTTGTGGCATCAAAGGCTTGGACATATTGGAGAGAAGGGCTTTCGAATACTTCATGGTAAAGGTATGGTAGAAGGTATGAGTAATAGCTCTCTGGATTTTGATTTCTGTGAAAATTGTGTATATGGGAAGTAGAATCGAGTGAGTTTCCCCTCTGGCGGTAAGAGGGCAAAACATATATTAGATCTTGTGCACAATGATGTGTTTGGACTCCTGAAATTTCCATCACTGGGTAAGTCTGTGTACTATGTATCATTTAAAGATGACTTGTCTAGGAATACATGGATGTATCTCCTTAAGAAGAAATCTGAAGTCTTTGACAGGTTTAAAGAATTTAAGGCTCTGGAGGAAAACCAGACAGAGAAGAAGATAAAGGTGCTAAGGACAGATAATGGTGGAGAGTTTTGCAGTAAGGAATTTGAAGAATTCTGTAAGAAGTGTGGTATAGCATGGCAGAAGACTACTCCATATACACCTTAGCAAAATGGAGTTACAGAAAGAATGAACAAGACGTTGATGGAAAGGGAAAGACACATTCTCAGTGGTGCTAGGTTAGGACAAGAATTTTTGGCAGAGCCAATGGAGACAACATTTTACCTAGTCAATAGATCACCTTCATCAGCGTTGGAGGATAAGACTCCATAAGATGTATGGACTGGTAAGAAACCCTCTCCTTCACATCTGAGGGCATTTGGATGTGATGCATATTTACATGTTCCAAAGGAGAAACGAACCAAGTTGGATAGTAAATTTGAAAAGTGCATATTTATTGGGTATAAGGATGGTTTAAAGGGTTATAAGCTTTGGAACCCAGTAACAAGGAAGGTTGTGTACAGCCGAGATGTGGTGTTCAGAGAGGTGAAAGATGATATTAAACATGAAGTCCAACCAAAGGAACCTGAGAAGATAGAGTTTGAGCTAAAGGAGGAAGACTCAAACTCTATAGCAGAGGAGGAATCAGAAGATGAAGAGCCACAAACTCTGGGTGTGAGAAGATCAGTTCAAGAAAGAAAGCAGCCTGAAAGTTATAGTCCATCTAGTTTTTGTTCAAATTTTTCTTTATCTATTACTGATGATGATGCCAGAACTGTGAAGGAAGAAATAGATTCAGAGGATGGAAAACTCTGGAAAGAGGCCATGGTTGATGAAATGGCATCTTTGCACAAAAATGAGGCTTACGATCTGGTGGAGTTGCCGGTTGGAAGGAAACCCATTGGCAGTGAATGGGTGTTCAAGAAGACAAATGCAAAAGGAAAGGTGGAGAAATACAAAGCTCGGTTGGTAGCAAAAGGTTATTCCTAGGTGTCGGGAATTGATTTTGGTGATATTTTTTCTCTTATTGCCAAGGTAGCTTCTATTAGATTACTTTTATCTGTTGTTGCTGCTTTTGATTTTGAGGTAGAATAGATGGATGTGAAGACAACATTTCTTCACGGGGATTTGGAAGAGGAGATATACATGTAGCAACCTGAAGGCTTTGTAGTGAAGGGTAAGAAATAACTGGTATGCAAGTTAAAGAAGTATTTGTATGGGTTAAAATGGTCACCAAGGATGTGGTATCAGAAATTTGATACATTTATACGGGGACTTGGCTTCACCAGAAGCAAAGCAGATCACTGTGTGTATTTTAAATTAATTGGTGACCGTGTTATTTATCTGGTCTTGTATGTGGATGATATGTTGCTGGTTGGAAATGACAAAGAAATTATCTAGGATTTGAAGACCCATTTGTCCTCCAAATTTGACATGAAAGATCTTGGTGCTGCAAACTATATTTTGGGCATGGAAATTAAAAGAGATCGGAGAAAGAGGAAGCTCTAGTTAAACTAGAGGAAGTATGTCAAGACACTATTGCAGAGGTTTAATATGAAGGATAGTAAACCGGTAAAGGTTCATATTCCTGTAGGTGTAAATTTATTTGCTGAACAGTGTCCCAAGACACAAGAAGAGGAAGAGGACATGTCTCACATTCCATATGCAAGTGTAGTTGGTAGCCTGATGTATGCGATGGTCTGTACTAGACCAGACATTGCACATGTAGTGGGAGTATTGAGCAGGTTTATGTCGAAACCAGGGAAGGAGCACTGGACAATAGTGAAGCGGGTTTTCAGGTATTTGCGTGGCACTAGTAATTATGGTTTGTGCTACCAAGGAAGACCAAGATTGGATAGAGTGTTGGATATTTATGGCTTTGTTGATGCAGTCTGGGCTGGAGATCTGGATCAGAGAAGATCTACAAGTGGGTATGTGTTTAACCTATTTGGAGGTGTAGTCAGTTGGATGAGTAAGAAACAATCTGTAGTGGCACTATCAACTACAGAGGTAGAATACATGGCAACCACTCATGCAGGTAAGGAAGCAGTTTGGTTGCAGAGATTGTGTTCAAGTATGGGGCTAGTACAGGGAGCTAAAATATATTACAGTTCAATTAAGAAACACAAATAGGATTGAAATAAGTTTCTAATCTGATTTTAAAATATGTGTTCAACTAGTAAACAACAAATAAGTTTTATTCAATTTTATCTCTTTTGAGGTCATCTATAGGAGCTTAGTCATAACAGTATATAAGTCATATATATTGGAATTTAATATATCATAAAACAATTAATAGTATGTTTCTAGATAATTTTATATAATTTTATGAACTTTCCTAAATTTACTTGGCTATCCAAATGTTTCAATCAATTTATTACATTAAGACCTTCAATTAAGAACATTCAAGAAGTAAAATTTTACAAAATAATGATTTTGATTTCTAGTTTCATAAACTAAGAAAATAAGTACATTCTTACTATGATGCAACTCACTTTGATACTTAAAATGAACTAAAATATATCATGTAGATCAAATTAATATTGAATGTGTAGAAAGTGTCTTTTAGTGCAATCAATGTATGTTAATTTAAACAATTAATGATATGTTTCTATAATTTTATATACAATTTTATGAAATTTCATAAATTTACTTGTCTATCCAAGTATTTCAATCAATTCCTTCTCTTAAGAACTTAAATTAAGAACATTCAAGATGTAAAATTGTACAAAATTTAAAAATTTTGAATCTTTCTAGTTTCATATACTAACAAAATAAGTACAATCTTACCATGATGCAAGTCACTTTGATACTGAAAATGAACTAAAATATATCATGTATCAATTCAATATTGAGCATGGAAAGAATTACAAATGTGTTTTCATATTGGCTTGTGGAAAGTGTCTTTTAATGCAGTCAATGTATGTTAAATTACAATGATTTTAAAAGATGTCAAGATGTAAACTACAAATAAGTTTTATTCATTTTTATTTCTCTTGAGGATATCTACAAGAGCTTAATAGTCATAACATGATGTGTGTGTGTGTGTGTTCTATTTGTTCTAATTTTTACAATCAAATATGAAGCATGTGTGTAACTATCTCCATGCTTTATATCAAATAAACACATGGCATTTATTAATAACATAAAAATATTTCAATTATTAACCATAACCTATATATCTGAATTTCCATTTTAAGTAAAATAATATTATATCAACTTGGTTGTTAGATATTGAAATAGATTTTCTATAACCTTGGTCACCAGATTCAGCGAATTTCAACCATTAAATTCGAAATTCGGCGAATTTTAATGAGAAATGAATAAATTCGTTCGAGTTCGCCGAATTTTATGGCAAACTCGAATTTCAAGCCGAATTCGAATTTTTATCGAACAAAATCATTTGACATTCGATGAAAATTGCCTGACGTTCGATGAAATTCGCCTGACATTCGATTAAATTCGTTTTTTTTTTCGCGCGTTTTAGGCTTTAGGCTACGGGTTTTATTTCTCGTCGGTTTCATTGTTGCATTGTTTGGTTGTGCGAAGGGCGAAGGGTTTCATTTCGTTGCGCAGTCCAGACTCCATACTCACAGTCACCAGTTGGCAATCACAGCAAACGACTCTACACTCTACAGCTGCAGCCTGCTCCGGTTTCATAAGTTATAACTTCATTTCAGTGACCAGTCCACTACCAGTCTGCCCGACGCGTCTCGACTCTCAGCTGCCGACGCGTATCACTGTGCACTGTGCAGTGTGAAGTTCACAAGGCCTCAGCGTTCACGGTTCAGCCTTCAGGTAGGAGTTCAAACTTCAAACTTTATGGCAAACTTTATGGAGTTCTGACTGTGTATATATATTAATATAAATAAACCGAGACAGTAAACACATGTCCAAATGTGATGAATGTGATGAATGTCAATCATTGTTGAAAATGGGACAGGCTAGAAATCAAACTCAGAACTTGCCTCTGGCCAGTACGCTGATCTACCAGTTATCTAATACATACCACTGGTGCACTGGTTTTAATAATAACAAAGGTCTGAGATAGGAAATACCAGTGAGCAATGAAGGAAACAATGGCTGAAGATGAACACTATAAAATCAAAGTACCACCAGCAAATTGCAATACAGATAATCCTCCACAGTAGCAATACATATATATTCAGCCTCATAAAGCAGAAATAGCAAGTGATATCATCATTTGAACCAATGAACATTCAGCCAGCTGGCTTGAGGAGAAGCGTGGCCCCTTTTAGCAAGGGTATAACATTGAATTTTCATTTCAGATTGCCCAGGTACACCCAAAAATAAAAACACAGGTACAACAGCTTGTTGTCCCACTGAGAATAGCTCAACGTTAATGAATTCGTGTTCCCTTGAGTTAGAGAACCTCTACGCAGTTGGTCCCTTACACAGATAAACTCTTACAGACTATCTACATGCTCCCTTCAGTCTTCAGATAGGAAACCCTTATGGATTTGATGTCAATGTGTGGATTGCTATTTCCAATCACAAGTTTGAAGTAGACATGCCACTGTAGGGCAAATGGAAGAAGCCTGCTATGCCGTTTTCAAAAGCCAAGAAAAGTATATAGAATTTCCTTTTATCCTTTACTGAAAGTCTGAATCTGATAAATGGATTTTGTGGAATTGGCAACTCTGAGAAGATTCATCCTTTTTCTTCCGAGCTTAAGAACAGTAATCATTGGAATTTGGCCTATTGAGAAACCCCACTCCAAATCAATTAGGGCATGCAATCTTGAGGTTTGGATTAGCATGCAGCTAAGAAACTGTAGATGATATGGAAGTAAGGGGTCTATCTCCTAACTATTACCCTTGAAGTCTTGTTCCTTGAATAAAATAAAATAGAAGAGGCATTGCAAACAGAAGTTGGTGGCAAATTGTTACTAACTTACTGCATGATGCATCCAAATTCCAATTGCCAGACTGCCAGTAAAACTGTAAATTAAAAAGTGCTGATAAGAACATTTAGCAGTATCACTGTGCCATCAAAACAGCAGCCAATATAACACCTATTCAGGAATCAAGGTTCTGTGTGTACGCCAGCCTGTAACAAATGCTGGACTTGGAATTTGCCCAGAAAAAAATTCACTGCATTATATTTACATAGATCTATATATTCGTGTAATAGCTACAGCCTACAGGCCTGTGAGCCTAAATCTTGAAACATACTGATACAAAAGCATAAATATGTGTGCAAACTACAAACTGTTTTTAATCAGTTTTCCTTTTTCTAAATTCTAACTAACGAAAATGTAATTTCAAAAAAAATTGCAGACATTTCAGACATTGTAGTGCCAGACATTTCAGACTTCTAAATTCCAATGGCACCCCCAAAATCAACTGCTGTAGCTTGGAATTTTGTCCAAAAAGATGGTTTTAATCTTTCATGTCAGCTGTGTGGACATAATTTCACTGGCACTTTGACTAGAGTAGTGGATCACCTTCTCAGTATTAGCAATGGAAGTGGAGGTGGTGTTGAAACCTGCACTAAGATCACCGATGAACAAAAATCCAAAGTGGAGAAAGACCATTCCAATTCACAGATGCAAAAGCAGAAAAGGGTAAATAAGAGGTAGCGAATTGAGAGGGAGATTGCCATGTCTTCCTCCAACACCATTAATTCAGTTTCAAACATTGGTGGATCAAGTTCTACAGCTCCTCAAGCAAAAACAGTTGGACCGAAAACATTAAATCAATTCTAGAAACCTGTTGAGAAACAGGAAGTTGATGATGCTGTTGTTGAGTATTTTTGTGCATGTGCAATTCCCTTTAATGTGGCGAGGAATCCATATTTTAAAAATGTAATTAAAAAGGCCTTTGATTTTGGAAGGGCTATGTTCCTCTGGATCTGAAGCTTTAAGCACAACTTTGCTAAAGAGAGCGAAAGACAGAGTGACAGGAAAGTTGGCTGATATTAAAGAGTCTTGGAAGCTTACAGGATGCACAATTTTGAGTGATGGTTGGTCAGATTTGTGTCATCGCCCATTGATCAATGTGCTTGTTTATTGTCCTCAAGGGGTACTTTTCTTAAAGGCAGTAAATGCAATGGATCGAGTGAAGACATCAGAATTTATTTTTGGAATTTTGGATGAAGCAATTCAAGAGGTTGGGGTGGCAAATGTTGTCCATGTTGTTACAGATAATGAATCAAATTGTGTTGGTGCAGGGAAGCTGATTATGGAAAAATATAATCAGATTTACTAGACCCCTTGTGCAGCTCATTGCTTGGATTTAATGTTGCATGACTTAGCAAAATTCCCTTGGGTCAATGAAACAATCCGAAGAGCCAAAACAATTTCAAACTTCATCATCAACCATCGTCTCACTTTGAGCATATACAGGAAGAATGCATCAAAAGAGTTGTTGAGGCCTTGTGATACAAGGTTTGCCACTTTTTATATTACTCTGAAAAGAGTTGTTGAGGAAAAAGCAAGCCTAAGAGCTGTTTTTTGCAACACTAAGTGGGAGAGATCTACCCTCTCAAAAGAAACTAAGGGGAAAAATGTTGAACAAATAGTGCTCAATAATGGCTTTTGGGAAAATGCAAACAAGGTTTTAAAAATTTGTGGCCCAATTGTTAATTTGCTCCGCATGGTTGATGGTGACAAACCTTGTATGGGTTTTTTTTATGAAAGCCTTGATCGTTGCAAAGAGGCCATTGCAACTGCTTTTGATAATGTGGAAGCTGATTACAAGGAGATATGGGATTTAATTGATCATAGATGGAAGATGATGCATAGTCCATTACACGCAGCAGCATGCTATTTGGACCCCAGATTGTTTGGGTTACCAAGACATAGGGATGAAGAAATCATGAATGGACTTATCCAGTCTATTGAGAAGCTAAATCCAGATCCAGAGATTGCAGGTTTGATCAGAAGTCAGTTGAGAGCATACAGGTTAGAAGAAGGATTATTTGGAACAAAATCAGCAAAGTATGATAGGAGCAGAAGTGATCCAGCACTATGGTGGGAATTTTATGGTTCAGGGGCACCAGAATTGCAAAATTTTGCAATTCGTATCTTAAGCCAGGGAACAAGTGCATCAGCATGTGAAAGGAATTGGAGTTCCTTTGACCACATTCATTCCAAAAAAAGAAATAGATTGTCATCTGGAAGATTAGAAGATCTTGTTTATGTCCGTAGTAACTTGCAGTTGGCATTGAAGAATGTGGCTAAAGAGTCATCCAATTCTTCTACTCCGTGGATCGATCCTGTTCCAAATGCAACAATGGATGATGCTGATTTGTACATTGATAGTGACATAAACACTGACAGGGAATTCACTGATGAATCTGGTGTTGAAGCATCTAGCGGATTCACATCTCGTACTGCTCTTGATGACATAGAACTTTTTGATATAACAAGTGGGTAACAGGAACATCAAGAATAAAACTTGTGTTCCTGTTTTAGATTTCTAGTTTAGTTTTTGCATGAGAAATTTTCTAAAACTGCCAAGCTACTTTAAAGTTTAAACTTTAAACCGCCTTTTGCATGTGAAATAGAGTTACCTTTATGCAGTTCTGTTTGGTTTTTTCTGCTTCTGATTTTGCTGCTATCAAGCTATTTCACTGCTTTATTTTTCATGTCAGCACAAAAGCTTTTTCTTGGGAAATGTCAGACGGTTTTGTATCTTATAAATTATAATGCAGAGTTTTTCATTGAACTGCCAAAAGAATATCTATTTGTATGTGTTAGTGGATGTATCATGTGTCATATTTAAACCAATATAAGTGAATTTTTTTGGCCTTTGCTGTCTTGTACTTGTTCTAGCATAAGAACAATAAGTCCATCTTTAGTCAACAGGGGTTTGAAAGGACAATGAAAATGATTTAAAACTGTTTTTGTATATTTTTTATGCCAATCTATCTTTAAAAGATTGAAGTATTTTAAGATTCAGATGTATTTTATTTTTTGAACAGTTATGAATGGTTGCTCACAGGACTTGCTGCCATACCATTTCTCATATGCATATCTATCTTTAATATACATTTTTTTTCGAATTTGTATATGTCGAATTTTATCGACAAAATTTTAGTTGCTGAACTTTATTCGAATTTCATGGTTGCCGAACTCGAACTCGAACTCGAACCTGGTGACTAAGTCTATAACCCATTATGATGTATATCTAGAAGCATTCTTCCATGATCAACATGAATACTATACACGACATTTAAAAAAAATAACATCAAAATTTCTAATTAAATCTAAATCTAAATCCCTCTTGATTCTAAATTTTAATTAAATCTTAATCTATGTGTTTCACATAAGGCTCTTATCCCTAAAAATAAAACATCCACGAAATTTGGAAAAATTTAGAAACTTAAGCACCTCGAGGAAGATAAAGTTTATATAACAAATATACACCATTATGAATCTATCCTAGACTAGAGGGAAACATTTCTCTATTCAAAATTACATGCATTAAAAAAGTATTCAACTGCCACATTTTTAAATTACAAAATTCATATGTTGATCTCTTATACTAGAAGAGATTACACTTGACTACTATAAACTCGGCTTTGGGGATTACCATTTATATAATCTACTCATCTGGCCAATGAGTGATACGAATGAAAGTCTCCATAATATGATCATGGTCAAATTATGTCATCTTCCATCACCTTGGTTCACATGTCTTTGTTGTGATTTCTATGAGACTGATCAGAGTTGCTATGAGTAGATGACTGTATTGGAAAGATATACACTTAGGAAACGATATCTATAAATGGTGTGACTACCTTGTTTGTTACGCTTTTCAAAGAAATGACCCTTCACAACCATTTCACTAATTTCGTGTGTGAATTATCCATCTTCATATGGTTGAACCAACCTAATTTCCGCATGTGTGCATCTCATCAAGTAGTATGCCGCATTCACTTCATTTATTAACGGCACAGTGACAGCGAAAACATCACCTAAAACTAAAATACAAAATATGTATTAGTTATATGTTCGAGATTTAAATTTAATGATTAAACCATTAAAGGTAGAAGCCACATACCTTCCCTTACAAAATTATGGACTCAATCATGATCAAGCGAAATTATGGTCTCTTCATCGTGCATCTCTTGCCACATCAAAATTGTATGAGGTCCCTTTGGATTAAGAGGGACATATTTCCATCCTTTCACATACCCATATTTTTCACATTGATAAAGTACACATCCATCAACACCAATAAAAAAACTCAGAAAAACATGCGAGTTTTCTTGTCATGATGGAAAATATTTCCCCCATGTCTTTACTCTATACTGAGTGTAAGTTATTTTGCTCCTTCTATAGTATTACAATACCAAGGAATGGATCTATTAACATTTCGAAGTCTAACATTCCAGGATAACCTTTGCACATGCCTAATAGTTTTGTGACCTCCTTATCCTAAATGGGATCTACATCAGTTAACCACCTCTAGTGATCATTTGAGTTGATATGCATCATGAATCATTTGTTACATCCTAAGTGCTCGTTTCACACAGGCACATGCATCGTCATGCTCACCCTTTCCATGACCTATTTCAAAATAGCTCAAAGTATGTTGAATTTGTTTCTTCTTGTGTAGCCAAATCAACCAACAAAAAATTTGTTCTGACTTAAAATGCCTTGCACAACCATTTAACCATATCCAATGATTTTTGAATCATATGTCATTTTCTTATAATGATTAATAAATTAGGTCAAAGCAATGTTTCACAAATAATGTCATGCTCACGATCATTGTTGATGTATAAGTGATACTCATTAATCACATCACATGACTCATTAGTGTTATCCCTACCATCAACATCCAATTGTGCATGTCTGTACAAAACATGTACAAATATGGACACCTGGTCCAAGTGATAATACTCACTATAGACCTCTTCCTGATGGGAAAATGTGCAGTTCTTGGTAAATTTTACCACTGATAATATTATGAATTTTTTGAATACTTCACAAGAATGCTTAATTCAAAATCTTGCTACTTGGACCAGTGCAAGTGTTTGACATGTTTATAAACCTAGTTCTAAAACACCCCCATGAATTGTGAAATAGGAATCTTATCCTCAACATAAATGATCCTGATAGGTGCCATAGTTGAATAAGATGGTTATTTCCCACGTCATACTCATATCACCTCCATGTGATGGTGACATATGACATCCCAGACTGGTTGGGATCAATAAGAAAGTTCATATGGAACAATTCCAAATCGCCACATTCAACGCATATTCTCCCACCTATAATTATTTTCTTGTAAGAAAACTCTTATGGCTCCATTCTATACAATATTTATGAAGAAATATCGCGAACTCTAGGAGGAACAGGGTCACCATGACAATTCTTCTTGCAAAATTCCTTGAAAGTGTCATAATGAAGCTGGAATTCAACATGATATTTGCAACAACATGTGTCACGGATTGTATTAGGCCTCATAAATCATGGTTGTAGTTTCTTAAACATCCTTATGGATATCTTCACATGGTAAATGTTGTGTTGAAATTCCTCCAAAAATCCAACTTCTGGAATTTCTACAATGTGCTTAGCATGATCTACATACTCATGTTTAGCTATGCGATGTCATACATAATGTTTTTTGTCTAGAATAACATGGGAATTGCTCTCCTGAAACTCTACCACAATTTCTCTGATTCTTGTAGTAAGTGTGTCTTGGTAGGGTTTCCAGGTGATAAGAGCCTAAAAAGAACCTTCATCTTTTTCATTTACTTGAACCTTGAATTTGGTATGCTTGTGCAATGTTTTTCTCGAGACATGTAGAAATTTTGACAATGTTTCCAACTTTTGTTGTCTTGATGTAGTTGGTGAAACAATAACAGTGGTAATTTCCCTACGAGTAGCTTGAACATCGAGTTTTCTTGATTTTCCAAGCATAGAGAATTCCTTTGATATATTTTTAGTCACATTCATATGTGTCTTACTACTTTTAGAATCTTTGATACCAAAAATGTTTGTGGCATGTTTTAGTTTCTTATGTTTGATAAACCCATGCAACATCTAAGATTGTGCAACAACTGAATGTTTATCAAAATACTGTCGAATGACGTTACTGACATGATCACTAATAGTGTGAGCAAGGATAGGATACCCAAGGTCCTTAATTGTGCTTGCATCCAAAGTTTCTACAAATCTTCCACCCCTTTCCAAACTACTGAAGCTCCTTGTTATCCTATCAACTTGAGAGGGAACAACCCATTCTTCTGGTGGTTGATCAACTTGATAGGGCACATCTTGTTCCTCTAGTGGTTGATCAACTTTATAGGGAACATCTTGTTCCTCATTTGGATAATCAATTTCCATCCCTACATAATGGAATAAAAATATACTTGTAATCTAAGTGAATCATAAGTATTTAATAGTATATATACACATTTTTATTTAAGAAATCACCATAGGTGCAAGGTCATGATATGATTGGAAGGATATTCCTGAGCTATTTTCCTTTAGATTTAGGGATATGTGATGGAAACTTGATTAACATGGGGGGACATTGGGAAATGGGATCATTTGTGAGTTTCATCAAATATGGGAGATTTGAAGAAGAAAAAAACGGTACCTTGTTGGAGTTAGCCGTGATGTAAAGACCTTGTGTGTTGATGTTGGTATTGGTATTTGGGTACCTTACGGAGTGGTGTTGGTTGGAGTACCCTATGTGGTAGTGTTTGTATTTCCCTAAGGGGTGGTGGTGGGTGTTCCTTGAGAGGAGCTATATCCCAATAAGGTGGCTCCATGAATGAATGTGCCAAACATGGCAGCTTGGTTTAGTCTTCTGCACCATAATAGTGAGAGTTTAGGTACTCCTCTCTGCAATGGTGGGAGAACTTGTAGGTTCCTAGAGTGACAGGTAACCCTTAGGTCCCCTATGGTTCTATAATAACTTTGTGGGAAAATATGGTGAGGGGTATTTTCTTTAAGAAAACCAAATGAATCGCATACATAAGACAAAGCAAAAAATAAATTGTTAATTTTCCCTTTAATCCTAATCTTTGAAACAATCAACAAAAAGGGTTTTATGAGGTTTTACATATGAGAAAATTTGTAAAAATACCTACCATCCTTCTTCTCAAGTAGTAATTCGGCCTTGTGAAGATTTTATAGTAGGGTATTGGGGCCACATCATGAATATTACTCGAGACGCTTATAGTAGCCAAACTCCAACCAAGGTATGGAGAGGGTTATAATGGGGGGTACTAGGGATACATCCTGAAAGATCTGGTGATGCTTCTAGCAACCTGAACAACATCACCTTAGTGCTAAGAGCTCCCACACCTCAACCTATAGGGAAAAATTCCCTAAAATGTGGACACTAAGTTACCCATTCCCAATGGGAATGGATGAATCACAACTTCTAGTTGTCAATTTTGGACCCATAACCCCTACCACATGTTGGGAAATCGCTTCACAAGTTTCTTTCCATGTAAGAAATTTTTCACTAGATGATGCAAGATTTTAAGCTCCTTAAGAGAAATATTTCTATGTTTCAATATGAAAAGAAACCACAATGACTTATCTGCTACTTGCCCCCATGGTCCTAACCTAAACTATAAATTATCTAGTGGCCCTTGTGGGGAATTCAGTGTGTTCAGGTTAAGGTTGTTTTTAGAGAGCCTTTGCTTCACTTAGGGGTGCAACAAAATATAAGCCCAAAGAAACTAAGTAAAAATATTTCGTAAAGAGGATACCCTTTATACAAAGTTTAAGTGAGCCTAGTGTGTCAAGTGAATGTCTGTCAAAGTGAAATTGTGACCATACAGAGTGTGAATTTATGTGGATATTCAATGATCCTTTACAATTATACTAATTACACTATACGTTATGATTTTTCCTTGCAATAAAATAAATGATATGTGGATGATGGGCCACTTACTTATTTCCTAATTACATTATGTGAACATATGGGGAGATGGAAGGTTTAGTGCTTTGAGAAAGAGTTCAAATGCCACCATAAGTATGCCACAAGGACGCAAGAGAGGCAGAGCCTACATTCTTTCTTTACTAACACCAAGTCCTAGCCCTAAAAATAAATGAATGAAATAAAATATTTGGTAACTAGCAAAACAAGTAAAAAATATTTGTGGATTTAGGGCCACTTGCTTTCCTCCTAGTTAACCTAGGTGTGGTGTGAATTGGAATGAGGAAAAAAAGTAAAAACAAAAATTGTGTATTAGGAAATATAAGTGAAATATAAGAAATTACTCTAGCTGTAATGGTTAGTAAAGAAAATTGGTTAACTATAATGATAGTGAGCGCAAGGTGAATATTGCACATGTACAAAGTGTTTGAATTTCACATACAATTCCCCTAATTACACTATGTGATGTTTGTTCCTTGCAAAAGAAAAGATGTGTGGATAATAAGCCACTTACTTTTCCAAATTATGCTATGTGAGAATATAGGGAGATTGAAAATTAGTGTTTTGGGAAACATTATATTGCCATTACCAACTAAATTGAATTACGTAACTTGATTTAATTAAATCTTCCAAAAGAACCATTCAAATATATGTACATACTTACATACCTAAATTAATATGCATTTTTTTAAAACATAATTATTGTGAATAATAAATAACGTATAACATGTAATTACATTCATTTCTTCAAAAAGTCAATTTTTGAATTTTAAAAAATGTTATTTGAATTTTAGTGTTTATAATTTAAAAAACTTTAATTGATTTAAATTATTATTGATTTATTATTATATTATATATTATTTAATGATGAATTTATTATTCACCCGGATGCGGGTGGCATTAACACTTATCAATGACAAACTGTACAAATCAGACATCTGGCCTGACGGATGGCAGGCGAATGATCCGAAGGATATATGTCGTAGGATGGCGAATTAAGTTAAGGGCAGATAACATTAATATCGAGCAGTCTCGAACTTCGTCTGGCATTAATGCGAGCATGGTTGCACTGCAAACAAGTAGGCTTATTGACATGGATCCACTCAATACCCCTGTCTTAGCTACTGGCGCTTTTTATCATGAAGCAGAGCCGCTTCTGCACCCCTGCTTAGTCTTTCGAGTTTGGCTGTTAGCTTGGATTTGGAAGCTCCCCGAATCTTTCCGCGCTCCTACTGTTTCTGGCCTGCTTTGCCTCAGTCGCTCTCCCGGCACATTTGCCTCTCTGACTATGCCTCGCAGCCGAGGAATCCCACGTCGAGGTAGCCATACAGGGAATAGAGGTTGCCCTTCTCGCCCTGCTCCACAGAATGTTGCCCCTATTGCCTCAGCCCCCCCTTCTTCTCCGCCTCTGGATCAAGCTAGACCTATCCCGAACAATTCATTCCAGACCTCCAGGTTTACCTTTAAAAGTCGACTCAACAGGCCTGTTCTGACAGCAATTATTACAATAATTGTCTCGGAGGAGGAGAGCAACCAGCTCAGTTCGACTCCAACTATCTCCACCCACTCTCAGGAAGATAGTGTTCTTCAAGGAGACTTAACAGGGATGATGTTCCATGCGGATCACAAGCAAGAGGATGCCCCTGTTTCGGAAGCGCCTCAGCAGCCAGTGGATCCGACTCAGAGTGATATTCTGGCCTGTGGGCCGTCTCACAGGGCGGTTGGTATTTTAAATCTGGAAACTACTCCTGATGGAGGTGCACCGGCATATGATGAAGACGGTTTCGTGACCTGGGTAGCTTCTTCCAGCCAAGTGAACGAGGATATGCCAGCTTTACCAAAACATGCAGATTAATCATGTCTCCACTCTGCCGGCTGGCCTTCTAGCCTATATGCTATGCAATTTTGGTTTTGTGTCTTTGTTTCTGGAGTTAGATGTCTGTGTCTGGTTCATTCTCCTGCTACAGGCAGTGGCAACAGCCAATATAGGGTCTACTTTTTGTTATAAATACAGCTATGCTAGATGCTTTTCTGTTTTTTTGGTCAATGAAGGGCATGACGATTTCAGTCCTGGTAAAATATTTCAGTATGTCAGAGCCCAAAGTCAAAATTTTGAAGTCTGTATTGTAAATTTGGGTGAAGGCCTAAACTGTAATGTCTCTGAGTTTCTGGTTGAGGAATGGCCTCGGCCTCCTCTGAGGTCTTGACCTCATTGTATATATTTTTTCACCTTTTTTAATAGAATTAGTATTTACGAAGAAAAAAAAATGATGAATTTATTATTTATTATTAAATAAAATAATGTATCAATAATAATATATTATTTTGACTTTTCTATTAAATAAATTGATCATGGTGAATAACAAAATATGTGTTAATTATTCTCTCCTACTAATAATAACAAGATGCAAGTATTGGTGACTAAATCAATGACAATTCTATCAAGCAAGTTATTAACGAACGACATAATTATTCATGAAGATGATGGACAATGATCATTCTCATAAAATTATGATTATAAGAAGTGATTAAGAAATAATTGTGATGATTTATTAAACTTAAAATAATGAAATAATGTATTTACTAAGATTATTTTTATTTTTAAGAAAAATGTATTTTAATAATAAATGAGCGCATATATATATATATATATATATATATATATATATATATATATATATATATATATATATATATATATATATAATCTATGATAATGTTTAGCTTGATGTATTAATGGGATATAGGTTTAAGATTAATAATTTTATGGATAATAGTTATATTAAATTAGGAGTTAAGATTTATAAAATACTAAAAGAATAAAGAGTAATATTGAAAGTTAATATTTAAAAGAAACAAGGCTATTGAATTATATGTCAAAAGTATATTAAGGAATTGTGTGAAACACTTTAAGTGGGTTAGGTTTTAAGTTATTAAGAACTAATTGAGGGCTAAAGCTCAATAAGTGTTGTAGATTATGAGATTTGGAGCAAATGGATTAATGAGTATTTAGATGTTGTGAATTACTTGTTCGTGAAATGCAAGTTACATATATCAACTGGTCACTGCGTAAGTGTTGGACTAGACTAAAGGTTGTAGATTGTGGGGCAATAGTTAGTGTGAAATTATTAGATATGGGTTATACATTATGCCTAGTAAATATGAAATAATTTTGAAGAGCTTAAGCAACAACATGGAAAAGTTGAAGTAATTATTTTTCTTACTAATGAAAAATCCACAACATTCAACAACTTGTATGGTATCAAATCATTGTTAGGAGAACAAAATCACTATCAGTACCAACTAAGTACTTTGTTGGATAATTTATGTAACTATTTCCATTGAAAAAAATAATATAAATTAGTATATATAACATATCGACCCTAGAGTATCATATCAAATCTTTAAAAAAGCATGTCAACAACATATGTACAATCCCTTAAAACATTGATATATACAAAACAAAAATACAAGTTTAATACTTAAGATAAAGATCATAAGATCCATACCATAATAATTAATAATGAAAAACTTGAAAGCTATAAACAGGCTAAAAGCATGAGACAAAATGGGGTTGAACAAAGATGAAACAATGGCTTGAATTTTTTCACTTATGGTATCAATCATACTTTACATAGAATAAATATTTATATGAAATATAAGAAATTAATAATGATCGTAACAATGAAAACTACTTTAAATGAAAATAAAAACAAAAGTAATATTCAAATGAGTTTAGGATGTCTACTAAAATTACCATAAAACAATAGTAAGAAGGTGGTTAATATTCATGGTTAATATTGTAAATAACCAATAATTTTGTAAATAATATTCATTATAAATAATATATTGTAAAGAAGGTAGTATATTGTAAATAATAATAATATTCATGTAAACAATATATGGAATACTACCATGAATTGTAACAGTTTTATTTGGTTAAATCAAATCCTTAGTTTTTTTGGGTTATCCTAAATCATTACAATACTAAGTTGGTTCATAATTTGCATGAATTTAAGTGATTACACAAAATTCCAGTTCATAACCATTAATCACACAAATTGATTTTTCTCCATTTTTTTCTTGTTTTGAATCATATTTCCTAATGCATGGTAATATGGAGCAAGTAATATGAGAAGCGAGACAACTTGACTTACCTATATTTGAATGAATTTGTTGAATTGAATAACCTTGTTGTTCTCTCAATGTCCGTCATTTTTTTCTCATCCTTTCTATAGTTATTTCTCGCACTTCCTTTGTGCTTTTCACTCTCTCTCCTTTTCAAGATCACAATTTCCAATTTCCAATGTTTGTTGCGAATTCTTGTGTAATTTCCACGTTCTATTATTTTTCTGTGAATTAATGTTGTTATTTTTCTATGCATGCAAATTTCGAATTTGTAATGATGCTTTTTTTGGGGTGAAAACACGAGCTCAATCAAGCTATTTGCTTGATGAAGCTCCTAAGTCCATAGCTCCCTCATAAATTCCATCAATATAGTTGGTGGTTGGTAGGTTGGGAGATATGTTTGCAAGGGCTTGATCGAGCTACATGCTTGATCGAGCTGTTGATTAACAATGTAAATGACTTGATTAAGGGTTTATTAAGCCCTCGATTGAGCGATTTGAATTTCATATGCACTTAAGCATTGGTCTTATCTCCTCGGGTCCTTAAAACAATATATTTATGTTGAAAATGCAACCAGAAAATATTGATTTAATTTTGTCTTTGAATTAAATTAGGAATAAAAATGTAATTCCACATCCCATAAAAACTTATATGAGTTAACTATGTTAATTTGACTTAATTGGCTCATTTAATTTGAGTTTAGGGTCTGTTGGCCCTAATTTTTGGTCCATTTTCGCTTAAGGAAACTTACTTAATTATTATATTATCCATCCATTTTCCATCACATCCACCTTATTTTGATGTATTTTATGTATATTCAGGTATTTAATTTTAATTTTGCAATTTCTAGAAGTTTTTATGAAAATTGAATTTCAAGTGCAATTTTTTGACAAAATTAGAAATTCCCGTAATAGCTATATGGATGTCATACTTGCAGGACGCCTGGGCACGAGATGGATACAGGTATGGAACGCTTGGGAACTAGGAATAAACTAACTCCAATTGGTTTGGTCAAAACAAGCTACATCAGGCGTGGTCAAAGTTGGTTAAAGACATGACTAGTCATCCAAAAATCCCTATGAAATATGGTAGTTTTATGATTTCATGGGATTGTCCATATTTTTAGTGATATATTAGATGGATTCGACATGGAAAGCTGGATATCTATAGATATAGTTTTTAAATATACTTTAGATCTTTTTGTTTCATGATCTTCTATTTAAGCCAAAACATTGAAGGCTTATGCATGTAGAGTTTGTATAATTTTATGTTGAGACATTTGAATACTTGAAGTTAATTTGAAGAACTTGTTCTAATTCCATTTTGTTGTTGATAGGTGTGGATGAGTGACTGAATTTGCAGTAGTTGATAACCTCTTCAATTGTGCACGGCAGGGGTGGAGGGCCCCCACTCCAAGCTAAGTACACTTCATTGTTAAACTAGCTTAATTTTCATGAACTAGTTGCTTCAATTTTGTTTACTTGTTTTGTTTCAAATTTTCTTACTTGAATTTATGTGTGATGATTTATGTTCTGATGAATATTAGTTTGTTTATCATTTTGATAAGAAGGGACAACAAACTGTTCAAGTTGAACCCTCCTTCTATTGAATTAATGAATCAAAACTGGAATTCATCTTTATTGTGTTCAAGCAGTTTTATGCAATTTCAGTTTTATAACAATAGCATAATGATGAACGAATTTGTGATGAGGAATATCAAATATATTTTAATTTAGGAGTCTCCTTCATTTTTTATTTATGCATCTTAAGGTGTTGTTAATTAATGATTTTTTGATTTCTATTCATCAAGTGATATTGTAGAATAATAACACAAATGGATCTCTTAAGTTAAGAGCCACTTCATCTTTCATATATTGCAGAAGTGAATTAGAAATTATTTAAATATATTTATATTTGTAATATGCACTCCCTTAATTCTTCATATTTTATCTTCTAAGCTTGGCTACATCTAATATCCATACATTGTGGACATGCCTCCAAGTTTTACAAACCTGGATTGATAATGAATACTTGTGTTAATTTGTGTTAATAAATTAGCCCAAAATTTTGGCAATATTGTCAGTGAGGCATTCATGAGTATAGTCAAACAGAAGATAAAAACAAAATCTTAAAAAAAATTATAAAACAAAAATAATAAAAATTCAGTTATGTTATGTTTTTCTTAGTTATGTTTCTTTATGCCTAGAAATAGAGATCAGAAAGGTAGATTTATTAAACAAAACCCCCCATCCATAGAAGTAGGAACATCAAGACTAACTACACTAGTTTCTGGTAAACCAACAATAGAGGAATTAGAAGAAAAACAAATAACATGACAAAGATTAACTTTAATTGAAAGACAAACCTTGTTAGCCTGGGAGGTAAAAAGGAAACAAACTCCAAAAGCAACACCTACTTCAAAAAAACAAAAGAAAATTGTTAAACCAATAGATCAACCCATTTTTGAGCCTATAGATCAACCTATTTTCAAAAACAAACAACAACCTGAATCTCAAATCATCATTGAAATAGTTGAAACTATGATAAAAGAAGGGCAAGGATATGATAGTCTTACTCTAGAACAAAGACTTGAATATGAAAGACAACAAAGAGAATGGAGAAGACAAAGAGAGGTGGAAGCAAAAATAGAAAATCATAGAAAGAGAGAATGGGATAGGAAAAGACAAAATGACAATGAACAAGAAAATATTAATCATCGGGAAGCTACTTTTGGCTTTCCAATATTAGATACAAGTGCAATATTAGGAGAAGATGTGAAAATGAAAAACATTCCACCTTCTATATTGCCTAAATTTTATGGAATGTCAACAGAAGATCCTGATTCATTTATGTTTGAATTCGACATCTTGTGTAGAACTTATGGATACACAGATTACACACATAAACTTCATCTCTTTCCTGCTACTTTGAAAGCATCAGCATTAAAATGGTTCATGGGTTTAGGAGAGTAAGTCATAACTTCTTGGGATGACATGAAGAGAGTATTTCTAAGAAAATACCAAGCCTATTGTAGGCCTAGGGACTCGAAAGAGGATGTATTCATAATGACACAACAAGAAGACGAATGTTTAGAAGAATACTTGGAAAGATTTGCTTAGAATCTTCAAAAGTCTAAACAACACTTACTAAACCAGGATACCATTCGAACAATCTTTCTTAAAGGTATAAGAGATGAATACCTTGACATTCTAAATGTAATGGGCAAGGGTGACATTTCAAACTTTCCATTTAATGAAATTGTAGAACTATGTCAAAAATATTCAAGAGGAAGATCCAAAGTTGGAAGGAGAGATGTTAGTTCAAAAGCAGCAAAATCAGAAGCAGGAGGGGTAACAAGAGCAGAGATAGGGAGCTTGCTGGAAAACATCAAAATTGATCTTCTAAGTACATTAGGGACATAAGTAGATGTTCTAAAAGCAAACAAAAAGAAATAAAAAAAAGAACAAATCTTAGCAATATTTTGTCCCAAATGTAGAAAGAAGCATGCATTAAGAGAATGTCCTTTAGATAGCATTCAAGTATGTGGCCTTTGTACAAAAAACCATTCAATAGAAAACAATATAAATTTGAAAGAATTGCAAATGAATCCACTGGAAGAAGTACACGGAGCAGAAGGTTTCTATTATGTGGCACCAAGAAGGCCTTGTTAGCCAAGGATGCCTCAATAATTCCCTCAGCAATTCCCTCAACAAAACTATCAGTATCCTCCTCAAAACTCTTGGAATACCCCAATGCCATGGTAAGCTTGGCTACATCTGATATCCATACATCGTGGACATGCCTCCAAGTTTTACAAACCTGTATTCATAATGAATACTTGTGCTAATTTGTGTTAATAAATTAGCCCAACATTTTGGTGTTGTTGCTGGGGATCGAACCCCGGTCACCCACATGACAAGCGGGAATGCTCACCACTGTACTACAAGTTGGAAATTGGAGTGATAAGAAGGAAACATGGAGAAGATAGAGATTTAAGCCGATGAGACTAGCAAAGAAATTGGAGTTAATTAAATAAGATCTCGTGAGAACCAAGGTAAGATCGAAACTTGATCTGCCTCAATGAATGCAACAGATGTTTCATGAGAAAATCTCGGGATTCTTTCTATAAAATAGAAGTTAGACTCCAGGATATGGGAAGCGGTCCAACCTCTGTTTGTCATTTTTTAAATGCTATCTCTGCCATCAGTCAAAGAGTAAGGTTTTTGAAATGGAGTTTAACAAGTGGAAACCATTATGAAATGCAGGTTGGTTGAGTCACGACATAGAGAAAATCAGGGAAAATCATTGCAGACAGGTAACTCAACTCAGATCCTCCACATTCACACATGAAATTGCCATATTAAGTAATGAAACAAAGTCTTTAGTGTAGTTTTGATTACATAAACACATGCTTTCACTGAGATTGAGTAATGAAACAGAGTGTTTATGCCTACTTTTGAGAACACATGGTTTCACCGAGTTAAAATAGAGTGTTTAGTTGTAGTTCTAATTACATAAACATGTGTTTTCACTAAAGATTGGGTGATGAGACAAAACGATAAGTTAAAGTCTGGTTGCATAAATACATGTCTACACCAAATTGGTCAATGTAATAGAGTATTGAACTTTTATTTGAATGCATAAAACAAATGAATTCATTGAATACACAGTGAAATATTTAAGGTTGATTGCATAAACAGTGAGGTCAAATTGCATAAACAGTGTGTTCGATTGGATAGACAATAGGTTTAATTGCACATGCAGTGGCCTTAATTAAACAACTAGTGAATGAAGAAATGACTCCACTCTGACATATGAATGAATTTTATAACCATAGGAGAGTTATAATAAGAATGAAAATTGAAAGGAGAAGTCATGGTATGTTTTTGTTTTTATAAAAATAAATTCAAACTCAAAACGAAGTTCGATTTCCGATTTCTTTCTTATAAACAGTGATATGCATAAAGAGGAATACTTCATTTATATGGATAGGGAAGAGTTTTGGTGAAAGAAGAACATAGCCAAGAATTGATTTTACATTAGAATAAGAAGTTTGTTTTTATTTTTCATTCACAGAGGTTAATGTTAAAAAAAAAACAGTGATTCATTGTTGCAGTGAGACAGAGACTAAAACAAGCCTAGCTTTATCATTCTAAAGAATATTATGAGAAAGGTAAGCCTTCTACAAACTGAATCAAAAAGGATTTTTATGCATGAATGATTGTTATTTTCATCGTTAAAAATGAAGTTAAAAATAATAGAAGGGTATATCCATTGGTTTTCAGAAAACATGACCACCATAATAGAACCGAAATTTCAAATAGAGGAATGGAAGAAGAAAACAGTAGAAAAATTGTATCAAGTAGGGCTTATAGAGTTTCTACAGAGGTTTAATTGTCGTAGTGAGGGTATAACCAGGGAGTTTGTGAATAACTATGCCCAGGAGAAAATAATGGCAGGGAACCTAATCATTTTAGTGACTTTGTTAGGCCCCTATACTACTAGTGTAACCCCTTATTGTTATTAGTAAAACCCACTTATTATATTGATGTACCCACGTAGTGCCCATATTGGTTATGAAATTACAGAGAAACATCAGATTCAATATCAGGCTTCTACAAAGTGGGTTTTACTAATAACAATAAGGGGTTACACTAGTAGTATAGGGGCCTGACAGACTTAGGAATACATGTCCCAAGCATTAGATCTTCCATTGACAGGGGAAAACTATCATAAAGGTCTACATCTCAAGGAGAAAGCATGGGTTCTCTTCTTGGAAAAAAATAGGAAGGGAGCCTTTGACAGAGCCAAAGGCATACCCATGGAGTGGTTCAATGAGCCATAGGGAGAACTAGTCTTTATTATTGAGAAATTATTCACTTGTTATAGGGAATATAGTGTGGCACATTTGTATCATATCAGGCTACTCCAACACATTAAAAGAGAGATCAAAATAAACTTTCCATATTTCTTCTCCTAAAGTCTCATCAAAATGATAGAGTCAGAAAGACATGAGAACACACTAAGAGAAGCTCAAGTCTTTCATCAGGCAATGATAAAAATACTTGTAGAGCATCAAGTCAAAACACAGGGCATAATTTGGAGATATTTTTTAATCCAAAACTAGTACGAAGAACAGGTCATTGAGGAACATAACAAAACAGACCAGGAAACCAGGGGCACCATGAATTCACCACTTTATCCCAGAACCAGGTCTAAGAAGAAAAATAACACTGTTATGGTTGAAAAGGAAACATCCATCATATCCACTCCTAGGAGGCTTAGGAGGAAGAGCCCAATAGAAACAAGTAGCAAGGTCCAAGAAGTACAAATTGTAGAAACATGTTCTATAGAGAAACATGTAGAGGATATAATCGAAAGATTAGAGAATGAAGCTCTAGAAAAAGACTCATATTTTGATGATGTGGTAGCCACATCATTTGCAAAAGTTACACAAAAGTTAGAGAAAGAGCTGCATTTGAGAAAAATTAAAGAATTGACAGATCAGTTGGAAATAAACAAGATCCTCGAAAAGCACTTGAAGAAAGAAAATAAAATGTGCAAGAAAAATAATACAAAGTTAGTAAGGGAGAATGAAAAACTAACTGAAGAGGTAGGAAAACTAATGAGAAAGAATGATATACTTTGTAAAAAGTCATTTAAGTGGCTTAACGACATGAACATGTGGAAGAATAAATATGAAAAATAGAAGGTCAAGGCTACTATGTATAAAGAAGAAGACAGGATGGGGATAGATTATCTTTTAGAGGAAACACAGCAACAAGTATCAGGGTCAAGAACAGGATTCAATGCAGGTGTCAAGAGATCCAAGAGGAAGAAACAAGCATGAGGACATGCTTGTGAATAAGCAAGGGGGCAATGTTGGCCCTCATTTTTGGTCCATTTTTGCTTAAAGAAATTTAATTAATTATTATACTATTCATCCATTTTCCATCAAATCCACCTCATTTTCATGTATTTTATGCATATTCAGGTATTTAATTTTGATTTTGCAATTTCTAGAAGTTTTTATGAAAATTGAATTTCAAGTGCAATTTTTGGACATAATCAGAAATTCCCATAATAGCTATATAGATATCATATTTGCTGGACACCTGTGCACAAGCTAGATACATGTATGGAAATCTTGGGAACTAGGACTGAACTAACTCCAATTGGTTCAATCAAAAGAAGCTAAATCAGGCCCGGTCAAAGTTGATCAAACAAGACCAGTCATCAAGAAAAACCCTAGGAAATAGGGCAGTTTTATTATTTCATGGGAATGTCCATATTTTTAGTGATAGATTGGATGGATTCAACTTGGATAGGTTGGTATGGATACATATAGTTGTTAGAGATACTTTAGATCAGTTTGTTTCATGGTCTTCTATTTAATCCAAAGCTTTGAAGGCTTATGCATATAGAGTTTGTATAGTTTTATGTTGAGACATTTGAATACTTGAAGTTAATTTGAAGAGCTTGTTCTACTTATATTTTGTTGTTCATTGATGTGTATGAGTGAATGAAACTTCAGTAGTTGATAACCTCTTCAAGTGTGCAAGGAAAGAGTGGAGAGCCCCCACTCCAACCTGAGTACACTTCACTGTTAGACTAGCTTAACTTTCATGAGCTAGTTGCTTCAGATTTGTTTACTTGTTTTGTTTCACATTTGTTTACTTGAATTGATGTGTGATGATTTATGTTGCTGATGAAACTTATTTTGTTTATCATTTTAATAAGAAGGGCAACAAAGTGTTCAACTTCAACCCTCCTATTGAATTGATGAATCAAAACTAGAATTCATCTTTATTGTGTTCAAACAGTTTTATGCAATTTCAGTTTTCTAACAATAGCATAATGATGAATGGATTTGTGATGAGGAATATAAAAGATCTCTTAAGTTAGGAGTCTCCTTCATTGTTTATATATGCATCTTAAGCTGTTGATAATTAATGATTTTTTATTTCTATTCATCAAGTGATATTGTAGAAGGACACAAATGGATCTCTTAAGTTAAGATCCACTTCATCTCTCATATATTGCAGAAGTGAATTAGAAATTATTTAAATAGATTTATATTTGTAATATGAACTCCCTTAATTCTTCATATTTTATCTTCTAAGCTTGGCTACATCTGATATCCATACATTGTGGACATGCCTCCAAGTTTTACAAACCTAGATTGATAATGAATACTTGTGTTAATTTGTGTTAATAAATTAGGCCAACAGGGTCTAACTTGAGTCATGTAGAGTGTCTCCTACTTTATAGGAGCCCTGATTGAGTTTGTTTTGAGTTGTAATTAATTAATTCAGTTGAACTGGGTTAAAGCCAGTTAAACTAGTTCCAACTGACGGAGGAACTAGTAGGAGGTCAGATAGTGGGGTGTTGCTTAATGTATTCAACCAACTAACTGATGATTCACACTCATAAATAACTCATGCATTTCAAATATAAGAATTATCAAATTGAGATTGGAGTTCAAGGGAAATGTATTGCCAGTTCTATAATCATCCAAATTATATAGGTGGTGCATGCAGTTAGAGGAAGAGCCTAAAGGAACTGCGTAATCCAATGGAAGAAAATTCCTATTAAATATGGGCCTACTTCCGAATTGAAAGGTGTAAGGAATTTGGAGCTTGAAAGGCTAGGGAATTGGCTAAGAGTTGGCTAGAGATAGCCTAGCAAGTTGTGAGATAGATAGAGATAGTGCAAAGGTTGCTCGGGCTTAAGAAAATCATTGTAATCATCTCATATTTTCTGATTAATGCAATATCCTGATAGAAGGGGTTTTTAGCTGTCACTTTCCTCAAGAAATCATTGTGTAATGTGTTTATTTAATTCTTTATCTTGTGTGCTTTGTGATTTATTGATTAATTAAGTGTTTCCGCTGATGAGTAGAGTTTATTCAAGTCTTTTCTTTTCGTATATTACATAAGAAGTTTAAATCTAAAAGAAATTTATACATGCTATCAGAGCTAGATTTGTAGAAATTTCTACATAGTATCAGAGTAAATCACACTAAAAGAGAAGAATACGAGTTTGTCTTTGCATGTGAAATTGAATCTGTAGGATCATTCTTTAGAGCCGGGAGGATGTCGTTCTATGGATTGGGACTCAAATATTCCCTTAAAGGTAGTTCGAATTATGTTGCTTGGAAGGATAGGATGGAGGTAGCGTTGGAAGACAACTAACTGGAGGAATTCATAGACAATGATATTTGTAAGCCTCCAACAATCGATGCTCAAGCTCTGGCAGAGTGGAAGAAATGTGTGGAAAAAGAGAGGAGGATCATATTAAAAGGAGTTAGAGATCATATTATCTCAAATATCCACAAGAAGGATATGCCATATGAAATGTGGCAAGCCTTGATAGACTTGTTTCAGAACAGAAGTGACCATAGGAAGTTGGAATTGAAGGAAAATCTTTGGAAGATCAAGATGGAGAAGGGAGACACAATACCATATTACTTGAGCAAGTTCACCTATTGTCGGGATGAGCTTGGGAGCATTGGTATTACAATTTTTGAAGATGATATGATTATCCTAACACTTCTAGGCCTTCCTAAGGGCTAGCACAGCTACCAGGATTCAATAAATGGGTGTGAGAATCTACCAATGTGGGAGTGTTTGTGGTCAGATTTGGTGCAAAAAGAGATAAGGTGGAACACCAGAGATGGAACCTCATCCAATGAAGTGGAAGAGTACTTTGTATTAGTCAGCAAAGGAAATAAATCTAAGGTAAATAAGTCCCAAGGCAAGGATGGAAAGAATAAATACTTGCACAACATCGAGTGCTTTCACTATCATGAATTCAGGCACTATGCCAGAAAATGTCCACACAAGAATGCAAGCAAGAAGGAGGTTGTAGTAGCAACAATAGGTGAAGCTCTAGCTACAAAATTCGAGCTTGATTTTACTCGCATTACATGCATGGAAAGCACAGTAATGGGAATCATGTGGTATCTTGACAGTTGTAATGCCCCACTTAAATCTTATCGTGCAAATTTTATTAATGTTTACATTACCTGAAATATTGAGAAATATTGGTGAATACCTTCATTTTGGAAACTATAAATTTATTTACTAATATAAAATCCATTATATCTATTTTATTCAAATTCCCAAATTGCCTTGGAGAGGAACTGTGAGAGGGTGATGGGAGATTAGGGTTAGGGTTTAGGATCAGACGACCCCGAGCGGACCTGATCCTGGTCAGGGTGCAGGGGATCTCGTATCCACCTGCTGAATGATAGACCAATACAACAACATATTAACTAAGGGAAGAAGGATCCAAGAATAGGATAGTCTGGGAGAAAAATCACTGATGTGAGCGGGGGGGAGATCGCCTCCTACAAGGCGATTACAATAGGAGAATCAAGCCGAAATGGAGCAAACGGCAGAGCTGGGAATCACAGCAAGGACGCGCTGATAATGGGAGTGGTATGGCAAGCTATGACAGGGAACAAATGTCTACTGCGGGAAACAAAGTAACCCAGTTTTGTTGTTCCAAATAATAAATTGGAGGAGTACAGGGGATATATGAAAGACCATGCACTCATCTGCAAGTTTGTAGGAACATGGCCATCTGAGAAACATCTGATGAAGTGGATACAACATAGGTGAAGCCCAAAGGGCATATAGATCTTAAATTGGGGGCAAAAGTGTTTTTTCACAGTAATATTTGCAAACTTGGAGGATAAGGAGATGATCTTTGAAGGGTGCATACTTCTTCGACAACGCAGGGCTCTTCATGAGGCAATGGGAAGAATGCTATAATCCAGAAAATGAAAAAATTCTAGTAGCACAAGTTTGGGTCAAACTATTTGGGCTCCCAATAGAGTTCTGGGATCCAGAGATTCTAGAAGGAATTGGGAACTCAATCAGGACCTTTGTGAAGGTAGCAGAAGCCACCAAGAGAGGCAGATATACATCTTATGCCAGAATTTGGGTCTACATGAATATCACAAAAACGTTGCTAGATCATGTTGAAATAGAATATCATGACGAGGTCTGGCAACATCCAGTTGATTATGAACACATTCCTTTCAGATGTAGACGATGCCATGAGTATGGCCATTTGTTCAAATATTGCCCGATGAATGAAGTTGATACACCAACAGATCAGGGAGATGGAAAGGGAAGTATGGAACAAGAGAGGAAGACTAACAAAGGAAACAGGGGAGGGTTTACAGAAGTACCGAGAAGAAGACGAACCCAAAAGGGAAAAACCAAACTAAACCCCTCTCACCTAGAAAGCACTCAGAAAAGCCAAAACCAGTTTGAGGTTCTTCATGAATTAGAAAGGGAAGTGGAAAGTGAAGAAGGGGAAGATGAAATAGGGGAAATCCAGAAAGAGAATAAAAAGGAAGAGAAAGAGCTAAATAGTATGGAATTGGAAAAAGAGAAAGAGAGGGGAGACCAGGTTCAAGAACAGATTCAAATGGAAATAGATCCTCAGCAAGAACAAGAAGGAGAAGAGGAACAGGTCATGAGGAAACTTTTACAGGAATGGAAGCATCTGGATGAACGGTTCATACCAGATGACCAGAAACAAATCTATAAAGATATGTTCCAAAAATACAAAGAAAAACGAGGGACAATGTTAGCAAAGCAACTAGAGCAACTTGGAACACAAGGAAATCAAAACACAGAAACAGGAACCATAGGGAAGGGAGGAAGGAAAAGAGGAAGGAGACCCATGAGTGAGACAATCCAAATGGTGGGAGACATGTTGGTGAATTCAGGAAGAGTTGTGCCATTGTCAGAGGTTTTCCAACAACCCCTCAAACTCTTGAAATGATCATCACAACCTGGAATATCAGAGGGCTAAACAATAAGGGAAAACAAAGATATCTGAAAGAGAGACTCAAAAGAGATAAACCAAATATAATGCTAATCCAAGAAACAAAATTACGAGAAATAAAACTAAAAGAAGTGATGAGAAATTTCAAACCGCATTACGAGATCATTGGTCAAGATGCGGCAGGCAGTGCAGGAGGAGTAGCAATCCTATGCAACCCAGAGGAAGTCCAATTTGAAGACTGGATCAGTATACCTCGCATCCTCACAAGAAGATTTAGAATTATAGGTTCTCAAGAATGGATCCCCTTATCCAATGTATATGGACCCCATATACAGAGTGATCGCAGGTTTTTCCTTCAGAACCTGGTAGTTATGCAGTCCTTGCATCCAACCTCTCCTTGGATAGTGGGAGGAGATTTCAATATGATAAAATCAATAAAGGAGAAAAAGGGTGGACTCAGAAGAACAGAGGCCGACATGGAAGCCTTCGAAGATTGGATAGCAGATTAAAGGCTAGTAGACATACATACAACAAACAGGATCTATACATGGAACAGCAGAAGGGGAGGTAGACACCATATTGCTTCCAGACTAGATAGATTCTTAATGTCAGAACAAATTATAAAATGGGATATGTTCATTGAAGCAATGATTCTTCCTGGAATGGGATCAGACCACTGGCTGATCAAAGTAGAACTTGATATTAAATCTAGTCCCAAGAGAAAACCCTTTAGGTTCGAAGCCTTCTGGCTTGGGGATAAAAATTTCATGAAGAAAGTAGAAGAATGGTGGAAGAAAAGTCAACGGAAAGGAAGAAACAGAATGCAGACATTTCACCTGAAACTAAAAGAACTAAAAGGAAACATCAAGAAATGGAATAAAGAGGAATTCAGACACATACTCAAAGATCAGCAGCTCCTAGAACAGAATATGAAGCAAATCCAACAAGAAATCATTACAGCAGGTGGAAGTGATGACCTAGCCAGAGAGGAAGGGATCTTGATAGAACAAATGGAAGAAAGGTGGAAACAAGAAGAGATCTTGTGGAGGCAGAAATCTAGAATAAATTGGTTAAGAGAAGGGGAGAGGAATACAAAGTTCTTCAACCAAGCCATGATCCAGAGAAGGCAGAGAAATATAATCTTTTTTTATAAAATATGAAGCAGGGACACGAGTTACACAACATGAGGAAATAGAACAGGCCTTGGTGGATCATTTCAAATATCTCCTCACGGAACCCAATGTAGATCGTGGAGAAGCTACTAAAAGAATCTGTAAAGAGATCCCAAGTAGGGTTACTAGAGACCAAAACCTAGCTCTGATGAGGGTAGCCACCTTGGAAGAAGTAAAAGAGGTAGTAAAAGGAATGAAAAAGAATAAAGCCCCTAGTCCTGATGGATTCACAGTAGAATTCTATCAAGCAGGATGGGATTTCTTGGGCCAAGACATACTGGACGTGCTGGAAGAATCAGGAAGAAACCAGAAGGTAAGTACAAGCTTAAAATCTACCCTCTTATCTCTGATTCCTAAAGAAACTAAGTCTGAAACTCCCCAGGGCTTTAGGCCCATTGCCCTTTGTAATGTTATATATAAGATAATAGCTACTTTAATGGATAAAAGACTTAAGCCTACTTTATCTAGCATTATTTCCCCGGAACAAATAGGTTTCGTTGAAGACTGACAAATCCTGGATGGACTGGTGGTTTCCCAAGAAGTAGTGCATTCTCTGAAAGTCAAAAAGGAAATAGGTATGATGACTAAACTTGACCTCTCCAAAGCCTATGACCGTCAGAATTGGAATTATCTGAAAGAAGTTTTAAGGGCCTTTGGTTTCTGCAATAGATGGATTGAATGGATCTCTACTATGATCTCCTCAGCCAATTTCTCCATCCTTGTGAATGGAACTCCTTCCCAACCCTTTAAAGCATCCAGAGGACTCCAACAGGGTCATCCATTGTCCCCTTTCTTGTTCATTATAGCTATAGAAGGCCTAGGAAGGTACATCAGAAAAGAAGTAAGAGAAAGAAAGATAAAAGGAATCCAAATATGGGGTAACAACCTTCCTATTACCAGCTAGAAATTCATAGATGACATTATGTTGTTCTGCACTGTGTCCCTCAAAGAAGCCCGTAGAATTAAAGAAATTCTAGAACTTTTTATGACATCTTTAGGCACACACATTAACAATGACAAGTCTTGCACTTATTTTTTCAACACTGCTGGAAATATTAAGAAAAATTTAACAAGAACTCTGGGATTTCGATCAGGAGAACTCCCAACAAGATATCTAGGAACGTCGTTAGCCCTGAATCCTCTAAGGTTGTCGAATTGGCAACAAACCATTGAGAAAATTTCTAGAAAACTAGCCAACTGGTCTTTTAGAACTTTGAATTTTTCTGGCAAAGTTGTTTTAGTTAAAGCAGTCCATCAATCGATCCCAATATACCAACTATCGATAATGGCAGCTCCTAAAGGAGCGTGTGCAAAGATGGTAGAAATTTTTTAAAAAATTATCTGGGGAGGACTGAAGGATCAAAGAAAATGGTCTTTAGTATCCTAGAAGGATTTGGTGAAAAGCAAGACTTAGGGAGGATTAGACCTTAGAGATCCTTATATTCTGAATCAGGCAATGGGTGCTAAACTTTGGTGGCACTGGATGAATGGAGGAAATGACCACTGGAAAAGAATATGGACAAAAAAATATAATATGCTAAAAAATATAATATACCCCGAAAGGGTCGACAATTTGGAATCTAGCTAGTCTAAACAAAGAAATAATAACTAAACATGATTTTTGGGAAATTAGGGATGGCAACTTTGCCAGGTTTTGGGAGGAAGCCTGGCAGCAAAGAGAAAGACTGAATGGACTTCAAGCTTTAAGGGATATATGCCAAAAGGCAGCTGAGAATGGAATGAATCTGGTCAAGGACTTTTGGAAGGAAGGGAGCCAAGAGGAAGTATGGAGAAGCTGGAAGAGTCCGGAAGAATGGATGGATCAAGTTGATGGAGAACAAAGGGAGTTATATCAAAAGGAAATGCAGACAAGGAGAATACCTATAAGACCTAGACCAGACATACTGAGATGGGGTTACACAGTAAAAGGAAATTTCTCAATTAAAGAGGCATATCATCTCTTAACTCCTAGAGAACTGGAGGATATGACAGTCAATTGGAAACAAATATGGACTAGTAATTGGTTGCCAAAAGTGGCCCACTTCTTATGGCTAGTAAGCAAAGGCTGCATCTTGACCTGGGACCAACTCCAAAAGCGACGCATACATGGCCCCCCCAGATGTAATCTTTGCAAGTAAGGACAAGAAACGCAGGAACACCTCCTGAACTCAAGTAAAGCAGCTCAGCAACAATGGGAAGAGGTTAGGAAACTCTTTGGAAGGACCCACAGAGATCAAAAAAGCATTAAAAACACAATTAAAGTATGGGGAGGTGGAAAATTCACTAGCCCAATGGTAAGAAATTCCTGGAGTCTAATAGCAGGGATGAATATGTGGATGATCTGGAAGGAAAGAAATAGAAGAATATTCCAAAACAAAGAAATGACAAAAGACCAAATCTGGGGAAAAACATTGAGTCATATTCGTGAGACCATACTTGCGGACACTTGGAATGTAGAAGACTGGGAAACGACACCAGAAGAAGATCAGATTTTAAGGAAGTTGAACCTGCATCAAGGGATGGTGGCTCCTCAGATGTGGAAGGAACCCAAGATTGGATATAACAACACCATGCACTTCTCTCGCCCCATGGCTGGATTCATAAAGTTAAATTTCGATGGGGCATCCAAAGGAAATCCAGGCCCAGCAGGGATTGGAGGTCTCTTTCGGGATGATCAAGGTAGAACAAAATGGATTTACTCAGACAATGGCGGCATCATGAGAAACAATGAAGCTGAATTGATGGCAGTACGTCAAGGACTGAAGATAGCAATCAGAAACGGATACAATAACCTGGAAGTGGAAGGGGACTCCCAAATGGTCATACACGTAATCAAAAAACTTAATAATGGAACCTCATGGGATAAAGTTACGCAGAGTTGGAGAATGGCGAGTCTAATCCAAGAGTTGGAAATTATCATAAAAAGATTTGAATATATCATTATTAAGCATGTTAGAAGAGAGGGCAACAGAGCAGCAGATTTTCTTGCAAACTAGGGATGCCAGGAACAAGGAAGGAAACTGGATAACATATGGACTATGCATTCAGAGGACTCATATTTAGAGCAGCTAAGAGTGATTCTAAACCACGATAATCATGAAGACACAATTCAAAGATAATAGAGACAGATGGCCCCTAATCGGGATGTAGAAAAAAGTAGGTGAGGGTGGCAGATGGGTTTATGATCATGGTAGGACAACGAGACTAACCCATACATACGACGCCGTCCTTCCAGCCAGAAAAATAAGCTGCATGTCAGCACAATTTTCAAAAAACCATAGTGGGGGAGGTGGAATGAAGGAGATGAGCGGTAGTGGCAGTGGTAGTGGAAGAGGGACAGGGACAGATGAGTGGTATTTTATGAAGGTGGTGAAGTTTAGAAGGAAAGGTAGACTAAGCTGGGAGGAAGAGGAGCAGGGCGAAGTGCAAACGGAAGGAGCTTTCAAGGAGGTTAACGATTCTGGGTATGTTATCTCTGAGACCCCTTCAATCCTTTCCTCTGTCATAATTGGTAAAATGGATAAATTTATTACTTTTGAAGCCTCTGAGGAAGAAAAGGGCTGGTGTGAGTCCGCTTTTCACTCAGCAATGCTTTGTGAGGGTCCATTAGGTCAGAATCAGGGAAGGTTTCTTGATGAAAGGGGGAAGTTTAGGCATGAGAGTAGTCCGAGAAGAAAAGTGGGGGGCTGTACCAACCAACCCACTACAAAGGTACAGGGGGAGACTGAGGAAAGGGATACGAAAATTTCGTCCCTAGCCCAACAATTGATCCAAATGACTGAAGGCCTTCTTAAATTCTTGCATCCCGAAAATGACAAGCATTGTAACACCCAAACAAATGGCGGAAACTGTAGCAGGAGAAGAGGAATAACCACAAAGAAAACTGAGGAGGAAGACAGTGATGCTAAACTTCAAAAACTGATCTCTGTGAATGAAAATTGTCAACAGGATAAGGTAAACAGCAGGATGGCGCGCCCAGGTCGTGGTAGAGGGCATGGAAGCAGAGGACGCCTAAGACAGGGGAATCAAGAGGAATGGCCAGCAAATGCTCCAAGTAACCAAGGCAGAGGGAGAAGATCTACTTTGAAAACAGTCCAAGAGGCTACTAGAGCTTATAGGGAAGGCACGAGTGAAGAAATCCATCAAATTATTCAAGATATGGAGACCAGTGTGATGGAGGAACAATTTGGCTCTGAGACAGAAGGGTGGGCTGAAGAGATCAGTGACCTGGGGAATATGCAAGGAAGGTTGACGTTGTATAGGCAGACTCTTCATATCTACTGGGTGTTAAAATGCCTTCTGGCAAAGGCCCTAGAGCAGGTGGCGAAGGAAATGGCTGAAATTGAAAATGGTGTGCCAAACCTGTAAAAGGAAATGAAAAATTTCAAAGTTATCATGATCAGGTAGAATAACAAGCTGGAGGAAATGCATTAGCAGCTGTCTCGGATGGCTCATACAACTCCAAAGCAGGCCGAACTATTAAATATTCCCATGGATATGGACCTCAATATTGGTATCAAAAAGGAATGATACCTTTCGGTTTCTTAGGTGTTTTAGTGAATTTTTTTACGTTTACCGTTCATGCATGTTAGTAGCTTACTTAGTAGTTTCAGTTGTATAGTGCACATAGCCAGGATGGAAAGACTTGTGAAATTTTGTTTTTGGAATGCATACAACAAACTAAGGTGGCCAACAAACCTAGTTTCCCTCCGGGGTAGGTTGAGGCCACCAACACGATGTATCTGGTCTCTTTGGTTATTATAAATAGAAAAGAAAGGTACTACCTACACTTACAAAAAAAATTCCCAACTTGCCTTCTCAAATTGAATCTTAGGTAGGATATGGTCTCCTTCCATTATTTCAAATTATATATATATATTCATCTCACATTCCCAAATGTACTGTCACATTTACTTGGGAGAAGACATGGTCCTCTCCATTTAATTACCAATATATATATTCATCTCACATTCCCAAATGTACTCTTAGATTTACTTGGGAGAATACATGGTCCTCTCCCATTAATTTCCCAATTTTATATTCACATCACATTTCCAATTGTACTCCCAGATTTGCTTGGGAGAAGGGAAGTCAACTGTAAGGATGGAGGAGAAGTTAATGTCATTAATGAGAGGTGGTTGAGGTGGAGAAGAGAAGGAGGGTATAAAAAGGGAAGGAGGAAGGGAGAAAAGGGAATATGGGGGATGCTAAGTCTTGCTTTTGATTTTGAGTTGGCTATGATTTTGGGAGAGCTAAGGGAACCTATGGAGGTTTCTTGGGCCTAGAGTTTGGAGGGATTATTGTTTATCCTGGTCTGGATTATTCATCTTGGACACACACTACATCTGGTTGGACTTGGGCTCGGAGGGCTAGGGAACCTGTGGAGGTTTCCTGGGTTGGGAATTATTTCCTAGTTGGCTAGGAGGTAAATCTAGTTTGGTTATTCAAGAGAAGTGTTTCAGCAGGAGCAACAGATCAAGGGCATCTCCACCAGCCACCAATACAGGTATTCCTCTATGCATAGATTACTCATGTAAATTATTGAAATGAAATGTTCAATATAAGTTATAGGGATTAGAATGTAAATGGTAAAATTTTCATTGTTTGAAAGTCTTGTCAGAAAGTAAATTATTGCCTCTTATTGCATTTAAATTCTAGAGAAAATAAATCTATTAGAAGACCCTAGGATAGGGCTTTACACATGGTATCAGAGCTTTGGTTCGAAATCTAGACCCAAATCCCGCTAAACCCACAATTTATACTTTCCACAAGTCTCCTTGTCATTTGATGCGAATCCAACCCATGGCTACTGGCCTTTACTTATGCCAGGAGTCCGTATTCCATTACACATGGCAAGACTTGCTAGCCTTTTGTAGTGACCAAAGAGAATGCATTCCTTTTCCTAAGTATCTTGCAGCACTAAATCCAATGGCAGCCTTCAGGAACATAGCCTGCCTCCTTAATCTTTTCGGTCAATCTTTTCAAGATAGCATAGATTTTGTCCATTCTGGATGTGATTTATCTCCTGCTAGGAATTTATCCACCTTGTTTTTAACCTCAATCCAACTACAGCCTAGCATTTTTCTTAGACCTCTATCTTTCATCGTTTTCCTCATATTTGCTACATTATCCCAACGACCATTTGCAACATAAATGTTTGACAATAATACATAATGTGCCACATTTTGAGGCTCTAACTCAAAAAGGTGTTGTGCTGCATGCTCCCTAGCTCTATATTAGATCTTGCTGCACAAGCACCTAGCAAGGCTCCCCATACATGTGCATTAGGCTTTACTGGTATTTTGTTGATAAACTTATATGCCTCATCCAGGCATCCTACATGGCCTAGGAGATCAACCATGCAAGCATAATGATTCACAGTTAGTGTAATGTCAAGGTCATAAATCATAACATCAAAGTACTTCCATCCTTCATCCACAAGGCCTGCATGGCTACATGCATAAAGCAGACAAGTAAAAGTAACTTCGTCTGGCTTCATACATGTTCGTTGCATTTTTTCAAAAGTGCAAGAGCATCCCATCCCTTCCCATGCATCACATATGCTGAAACCATGACATTCCATGAAACTAAATCCTTTTGAGATGATTTGTCAAATGGTTGGCATGCATTCCTTATACATCTGCATTTGGAATACATGTCTGCAAGGGCACTACATGCAGTAGCATCAGACTCAAACTTCCTTCTGATTACATAACCATGAATCGCCTTTCCTTTCTGCAGAACTGCTAAGTGAGCACACCCTAGGAGAACACTCGCAATAGTAACTGAATCAGGTTCCAAACCTGTCAATTGCATTTGATGAAAGAGTTTCAAGACTTCATCACCTTGACCACATGGTGCATATCCTGCAATCATTACAGTCCATGAAACCAAATCTCTTTTAGACATTTTATCAAACACCTGACGTGCATCTTCTAAACATCCACATTTTGTATACATGCCAACAAGGGCACTCCCAGAAAATCTCATCCAACTGAAACCTGTGTCTGATTATGAAACCATGCATCTCCCTACCTTGGTGTAAAGCTACTGACTCTGCACATGCTATAATAATATTAGATATAGTATGCAAGTTTGGCTGCATTCCTGCCACCTGCATATCCCGAAAGAGATGTATTGCATCTCTGCCAAATCCATTTTGAACATGCCCTAAAATCATTGTAATACATGATATCACTGTTAACACCCAGGTTGTTCCCTATGACTCCCAAGGGAATACGACCGGGGTAACCACTAACCAATCTTTGGATTACACTGCCTAGCCACACTGTAATCAGAGAGGGCTCTCTCTTTATAATTTGTCTCTATTATGATGGTGTTTTAGGCTAGTTATTATGCTCAGGTTTTTGGTTTATGTTTTGGTTGAGGGATATCTTTCTGTACTTGAAGTGTGCAATCTGCAGATGAGTTTATTTCATTGGGCAATGGAGTCTGTGGCTACAAGTGTTTTAGAAACCTTGAGGTGATTTACTGAGATTACAGGGCCAATTAAATATTTCATATAACAAAGTTAGATTATGATGGTGACATGTAAACAACCAGTGAAAAGAATTTAAGAATTTTCCACTAAAGTTGGGGTTTGGGGAAGAGATAGATGCCTCAGGAGCAAACTTGAATTCCTGAAAATATTTATCACAGTGAGAGATATAGCTTGAAAGTGTAGGAATTAAGAATTACACCTTATTTACTCTATCTGGAAGAAAACATTTATAACAGCTTAGATTGAGTCCAGGGTAATCTGCGATTAAATCCTGGAACTATTCTTTTACTTAGCCATTAAGTGTAAAACACAGAAACATGAAAGAACATGAAAGACTAGAAAACATATAACACAGAGGTTAAAAGAAGACTTATTGTGCTATGAAACATGCAGGAATCCTGTAACAATCAGCCAGCCACCACAGTGCATCAAGGAACACAGAGCTTTGGAAATTCCATCCACCTTTTGTATTATTTCTCTGAGAGTTATACAGCAACAGAAGTATAGAAATGAAATCAACAACAACCCTTGCAAACTCATGCGAAGGGGACTTTATAGAAATGTTTATACAAAATATCTCAGGCATTGAGTCATCTGAGAGAGAAAATATCTTCATTACTTCGTACAGAAAAGTAGAAAAGAAGTTATTGCAGCTTTGAATGCAACATAACTGCTCTTTTAAGTCTGTCAGAGGATATTTTGACCTTTGGGGGTCACTGAGTCGATTGGAACGCTTTGCTTTAATGCTGGAAAATGTGTCTTTACGTTTGCTGCGCTGTATTTTCTCGGCCCTGCCACCTGTGACTGTGCTTGCTGCTGTGGTGACTGAATAGCCCTGCTAAGTTGGCTCAGCCTTTCATCTTTCCTCTGTATCCTTATCTACCAAAATTTTCCCTGTGTATGATTACTTACAAATTGGACAAAACATAACATTACAGGTTCTGGCTTGATAATATTATCTGTGTCAATTTATTCCAGACTTCCTGTGTGGGCAATTGGTGCTTCACAATTTCCTCTATGGTTTCATCTGCTTCTGTATATTTATAGAAATTTGGAGGCACATCGAACAGATGATTGATCTCGTTCATGATAAAAAACAGGTTTTCCACCCTATTATACAGAGTCTGCCCTGATGCTGGCCCTGATTCTGCTGAAGTGCTGGGTTGTCCTGCAATTTGACTTGAAGCAAAGGCATTGACCCTTTTAGCATAGTTTTCATGGGTAATCAGTCTTCCCACACTGCTTAGTAGGCTGGGGAGGCCTCTGTTTTGCAATACCTGAAACCTGTCCATGAACTTGTTGATTTCGGTCTGCATATCTTGAGTTCTCCTTTCTAATGTTCCAACCAGGTTTCTTAATGTCAGGACCCTTTTAACCATTGAGATTGTCTCAGTCCTGTGAGAAATTCCCATGGTGGCCAGTTGAGAGCTTGTCCTGTTATTCAATATGTTGATCATTCTGTTGGCAGCATCAGGCATGTTGCCAAGGCTTGCTCTTGCTCTGTGTATTTCCCTATTTGCCTTTGTAATGAGCACTGACTGCTCATCTATGGTTTCAATGAATTGCCACTGATCAGTAATTGACTGGCCAATATTGGCCCACAAGACTGTTTTGAGCTCTGCTGTCACCTTATCTAGTGTGAGCTCTTTCTCAAGCTCAGTTATTCTCTTTTTGAGATCTTTTATCTCTCTTTCCTTCTCGGCCACATTCTGTTTGCTCTTATCATATCTTTCATTTATTTTAGCCAAAGATTCTTTGGCTTGATTGAGCTCTAACATTTGAGCTTCCAGGACTTGAATTTCATTTTGAAGCTTCTGCATATCCAGACTATGAGTCTGCTCTATTGTTGGTGCAGCTGTCGATGTAGTTGGCGCTGTAGGTTCTGTTTGCTGAGGAGGAGGAGCAGTAGTTGGAGCAGTTTCCTCAAGGTTGATTACTTCAGGAGGAGGCTTGGAGGTTTGCCCTTCTTCTCTTTGTTTCAAGGCTGCCTGTAGTGCTGCTTTTGCAGCCTCCGATTCTCCCAACTTTTCCTGAGTTTGGATTAGCTGCTTGTACAGAGATATCAACAAGGTTGTGACCTCTTGATCATGTCTTTGCTGGGCAACATCATCTGTTTGAGGGTGAATTGTGGCTGGGAGTTTGATCTTTCTCCTCAAGGCTGCCATGTCTGCATCCCTCAGTTTTAATATCTCTTGTATGCCCTTGATATCTTTGGGATCATGCCCAATTTCAACAATTATATCTTCTAAGGACCTAATTCTGTTGTCCTTAGCCTGTGATGATGCCCTTTCCAACTCTAGCTGAGAGGCTGTATTGTTAAGGCTATTTTGTAGCCTGTAGTTATCCAATGTTTGGTCTGCCAAGGAAGCATAGACCATCTCACCCGTTTGCTTATGCAGTTCTATCTTGTCCATTGGGTGGATATCCTTGGCAAGGACTTCCAGGTTAGTCCTCAAGTAGTCAGAGGCAGATTGGGGCTGCACTGCTGTTGGCATAAAATGACTCATGATCATTTTGCCTTCCTGCACATCATATGCAGACATGAGTCTTTGTTGATTGGTGGGAGCCATGTTTAACAAATGGTTATACAGCTGTATCTTGATGGGCTCATTTCTCCTCTTAATGTCGATGAACTGCTGTTTAATGCTGGGTCCACCTTCCCTTTGCTGATTTGAGGAACTCACTTCTCCTCCCATTGCTCTATCCTATTCCTGTTGAAAGGAACTTGCTGATGCTTCCCTGCTGGGTGGGACCATACCAGAAGACTGTCCTATTGGCATTTCTTCCTCTGAGAAGGGATTAATTCTCTGTCTTTTCTCCCCATGAGTTGCTGATGTTGTAAGGGGAGTCTCTCTGTCCCTTTTCCTGCTTGTATCCTCCTTTTGTGGAGTTTGGAGGATTGATGCCTCAACTGAAGTTTCTTGCCTTGGAGGCACAGTTTGTTCAGTGGATTTAGGGGCTTCCACTGTTTGCTCTTGCTGGACAGGCTGTTCCTGCCTTTGTTCTTCCTGTTGTTGCTGTTCTTCTTGCTGCTGCACTTCTCCCTGCTGCTCCATCTCTTCTTGTTGCTGCACTAGGGTTTCCATTTGCTCTTCTGTCATAGGAGGTGTTTGTTCCACCTGCTTTTCTTTGCCTTTGCTGGATGTCTGTGGAGTATTAACAGAAGCTTGCTGATGTTTTGTTGAGGATGAGGCAGCTGCTCCAAGTTGTCTTTTATATGAGAGGGGGACCTGTCCACAAGTTTCTAAGTCAGCTTCTTTTTGAATATTTCTAGCCTCTCTTTCTAGCAGCTCTTCACTAGTAATCTCCTCTTCTAGGGTACCCTCTTCCCAGCTTAATGCATTGGCATACTGCTCAATCTCAGGCAGCCTCATATGTGAATAGGTACCCAATTTGTATCTTATCCTCCTTAGGGAAACAAAATGATTGGGGTCATAGGGTATCCACTCAAAACTAGTTTGCAGTTTGAGGGCCTCTAGGATACTATTTGCCTCTTTCCATCCCTCCTCTTTTTTGTTATATAGGAAAGGGCCCAGCTGGCTCCTTACCTTCAACTGCGCCTTCTTGTTCTTACTTTGGAAGTGGAGGTAGTCGGCATTCCCAAATTGCCTGAAGTATTCTAGGGCAAAAAGTCTCATAGGGACATACCTTGGCAGCCTATAAGGCTTCAACTCACAGCCATATACTCTGATGACTGTGTGGTCTTGGTAAAAGTACCAATTACCAATGCTGTAGGTTTTGTTTAGATGGAGAATTCTCCTCATGTCATCATTTAACCTTGGAGGAGAAACACCATACAATAATGTCATAGCTGGATGAATGAATAAGTCTATGAACTCACAGTATGTGTATGGTGATACAGAGGTGCAATGAAAAACAGAGGTCCAAAACACAACTGACCTTGGGTTCCCCTGGGCATTAACTTGCTTCAGGGGAATGAGGAAACTGCCTGGTTGATAAAACAAGAATAGATGGTAAATGTAGGAAGTGTATCTGAACAGTCTTTCCCTTTGCAGATTCATCAGCTGGTCATGGATCCTATCTGCAATATATGTGGCATAGTCATAATGTACAGCTGGAGGCTTTCCAGGAGAGAATATAGACAGCATCGCCATTATAATATCATCCACATCCTCCACTCCCCTGAACCCTAGGACATAGCTGATCAAATCCACTAGCATTCTGCCCAATTCATTTAAGTATGCATATCTAATAGGAGGAGTTCTGATGGCTTCAGAGCCTGGTTGTACAAACAGCTGGTTGATTTTGATGATCTGGTCATTTGACAACTTAGTCCCCTTCTTTATCAAGTTCTGCATGTAGAGGGGGGTCAATGGTTTTGCAGTGTGGAAATGCAGCATCTCATTTATGCTCTCTGGGGTGATATGGAACAGAATTGAGCCTGTGGGGCTGAGGACAGCTCTTTGGCATGGATCATAGCACTCCTGGCATCTGTGGATCAATTCTGGCATAGGATTTACCTGGGGGAGGTTGTAGATGGGCAAGTTTGAGTCCCAAATCCCTAGGATATCAGCTCCACTAAGGTGCTGGGATTTCAACTCATTTAGCAACTAAATATTGTATTTAGAGCCTAATGGAAACCAATCCAACATTTGATAATCCATATCTCCCAGAGATTTCCATTCTAACTCCCTATGAGGGGTATTGAGAGGCTTGATGTTCAGTGCAATTGGAGTTTCCATGGCCTATTAAGCTTCTGACTTGCAGGTGAGCTGGTTGAAGTGAGCAGAACAACACAGAGGTGATTACTTGTAATGAAAGTGTGAATTTCAGGGACCAGAGGGTGAAATGAGCATACAGCAATTGAAATACTGTTTGAATTATGAATAAGACCAATGTCTGGTCTCACTCTGTCTTTTGTGGCAGGTTTTTAATGGATTGACCAACTGTCTCACGATTGCGCGAGCAATTTACAGTTTTTGATAAGAACTCGGGAAATCAAGGCTCAGCTGGTGGTTTTCGAGCTTGCAATTGGAAATAGAGGCTTTGCAGAGGGAATTTGCCGGTAAAATGATGAGTTTTAGTGTCCTTTGAGCCTTCTGAGTAATTTACAGACAATTTAGGCGTATGGAGGATAAATGATGAGAAATACCTGGCAAACAGCGAGCAGTGGTTGTAAATGTGGGCAGAATTGGTGCTCTGGAGGTCTCCAGGTCGATTCCAGCGGGGTGGCGCAGTTTTGGACGTAAAAGACCATGCAGCGGAAACAATAGCGAATGAGCGAAAAAGTATGCAAAACGTGATTTTTGGCCAAAATATGGACCTTTTGGCAATTTGGCGCCTTTTCTCGGATGACGTCAGCATGACGTCATAGGGTGGGGTCAAGCTCGGATGACGTCAGCATGACGTCATCGGGTGAGGTGGCGAGCTGCTATTGGTCCACGGGGATGATGCGGTGGCAGACACGCTGGCACAGGGGCGGACAAAAGTACTGATGCGATGGCGGGGTGGCGGCGACGTGGCTCTGACGTGGGCATGACGTGGGACCAGCAAACCGGGCAGTAATTGCAATAGCGGTTACGGTTTTTCTCGGACCGCTTACGATACGGCCCCGGTTTTGTCAGAGGCCGCTCCGAGAGACCCGAGAGGGTGACGCGTGGCCGAGGACTGACGTAACCCTTCGTCATTTTCTCGGGCGCTAACTGTCAGGCGTGGGGGAGAGCCGTCGGATCACATGGGTCCGATCCGACGGTTGACGGAAGGGCGATGTGATCGAACAATACGGAGGGGGGCGGGTTTAATTTATTATTTGTTTTTGAAAGCTGCGCCCGGCGGAAAACATTAGGATATGGGTTTTTGTAAGGTTTTCAATGTATTTTGGAAAATCAAATATATGCGCCGAAACTTTGGAAAAGCGGTAAAAGGTGGGTTTTTGGGTTTTTTCATAATTTCAAAGGGGTTATGGGTAGGAGGGGTTTTTACAAGGTTTTTTCTTTACAATCAAAGGCTTAATGGGTGGAATGACTTCAAAGAAGGGAGAGGGGTGAGGTTTAGGTTCATCAAAGTGACCAGATGCCAATTTGATCCCTGACAGAGAATTGATTGGCTATAATGCCAAGGGGAGGGATATTTATACAAAATTTGGGGTTTATACACCATGGTGTTAATAATATTAGGGGAAAGGTAACATAGGGGATTTACATAGTAGAGTTAGAGTTAATATGGGGGGAAATGTGAATGAGGGGGAAGTCACTAAGTTTATTTGAAACTTACTTAGTTTAGGGAGTAGATCAAAATGAAAAGAGCTTTAGACAAGAAATGTGGCTTCTAAAAGATTTAAGAACCACCATGAAACCATAATCTCTTCCATGAATCTCAGCTGATGAGGGAGTGTTAGTAATGAAATGGAAAGGGGAAGAAGGGAGGTTAGACATGCTTCTTGCTCGCTGCAACTTGATGAAGAATGACACCTTCTGCAACCCCAACTGCCTACCCATTTATTTGCCTAGCATTTTTTATTTCTTCTTGGAGGGTGCACTTGGACTTGCAGACCCTTACTTGCCTTTTCTTTTCTTTGGCTTTTTCTTTTGTTTTTCTATCTACTTCTACCCTTATTTCTTCCAAGGTCCCAGATTAAGCTGTTGGGAGCCTTTTTTCTCTACCTAAACTACTTGTCTGCCAAGATTAAACAGTTTGGACAGACTCCTTTCTCTATTCTACAACTGAAAATTTAAAACATGACATGATCCATATTAGACTGTTGGACCATCCATCAAAATTTGAGTCCATACCAAGCTATAAGCACAGATTGGATTCTCTTGGAAATATGTGATCTTTGAATCATCAAAGCAGAGCATATTTGGACCTTTTCATAGCCAATCATGAAATATGAAACCTATTGGTATAGGTAGCTAACAGTGGCTCCACATGGGGGTGGTGTTTCATTTGAAAGACCAAGAACAGCAGGTCAGATTGCCTTGCTCCTTGACTGCTCTTGCCAACTTTGAAGTTTGATGCTTTAAAAATGCCAAAATTGTGTGCTTCTCTCCTTGGTAGACTTCTGATTGTATTCACCTTTCGCTGGTAGTTTAGGAAAACTTTAAGAAATTGCATTTCTACATGTTGACAGAAAATAACATATACATCTGGATATGTACAAGAAAACTCAGGGTGCACTTTATGGGTGATATTCAAAGTAGTGCTTCAGCATCCTGCCATTCACAGGACCTTCATCCAAATCAGTTTCATTGAGACTCTTAAGGAAATAAGTGTTATTTCCTTGTACTGCTTGGACTGCAAATGGTCCTCTCCAAAGGGAATCAAATTTTCCATGTTTTCCCTTATCCTCTCTTCTTGAATCCCACTTGAGGACTTTGTCACCAATGTTGAAATCTTCTGCCTTAGTTCTTCTATCAAAGGCCTTCTTTAATTTTTCTTGTAGAATTTGAACTCTGCTGAAAACTTGGTCTCTAGTTTGATGTAAACATATGATCTGATTGATTCTTCTTTGCATATCATTTGGTTCAGCTTGGCTTTCTTGAAGAAGTTTCATAACAGGCACTCCTAGTGATGAAGGAAATTTGGCCTCTAATCCATAAACCAACTCATATGGGCTGGTCCCAATTGATCTTTTTGTTGTTAGTCTATCTGCCCATAGGGCATTGACAAGCTTCTTATGCCAATTCTTTTTGTTCTCTTCTAGTACTTTCTTTATGATGTTTACCAGACTTTTATTTGATGACTCAACAAGGCCATTACCTTGGGGATAGTATGCAGTAGAATGGCCCAAGGTGATGTGAAATTTATGGCAGAAGTTCACCATTTTCTTGGATCTGAAAGCAGCAGCATTGTCTGTTATTATTTTGTCAGGACAGCCAAATCTAGCCAATATGTTGTTCTCCAAGAACTGAATGATAGTGGAATCATTTGCTTGTCTGCATGGAACAGCTTCAATCCACTTGGTGAAGTAGTTTGTGGTTGTTAAGATCCATCTATGCTGGCCTGAAGATGAGGGGTGAATTTCCCCAATGAAATCCAAGCCCCATTGTTGGAAAGGTCTTTCTGTTGCAATAGGCCTCAAGGGAAGGGGCAGCAACTGTCTCTTTCCCTCAAACACTTGACATTTATGACATGAGGTGGTGAATTTCTTGACATCAGAGAACATGGTGGGCCAGTAGTACCCAGCCCTTAGTATTTTATCCACAGTGGACTTCCAGTACAAGTGTCCACCACAGTCACCTGCATGAAATTCCTTTATGATATTGTCAGCTTCATTCTCAATTAGGCAGTTTAGAAATATTCCTTCATGGTTTTTCCACAATAAATTTCCATCCATAACACAAAATTTAGAAGCTTTCATTTTTAAAAACCTACATTTAGTTCTGGACAATCCTGGGGGAGCACACAGGTTTTGCAATACATAACATATATCAGAGTACCAAGGGGATTGTTCAAAGGCTACATTGATCTTTGGAGTCGCCAGTTCCGGTTCACTGTCCAGCTGGTTAATGTCTAAGGCTTGGAAATTTGCTTCTGTCATTAATTTGGCTAAGCCTTGCCCTTTTATTAGTTTTGTAGGTTTTATCTCAATGTCAAATTCCAAGATGTTGGCAATCCATTTTCCTCTTCTGCCCTCTAAATTTTCTTGGGTGAGAATGTCTTTGACAATAGGACTTGGTACATAAGCTATAACATGTGAATAAAGGATATAAATCCTAAAGTCTTTAATGGCTTTGACCAAAGCATAAGCCTGCTTTTCCATGATTTGATACTTTAAAGGTGCATCTCTAAGAGCTTTGCTAAAGAAAGCAATTGGCTTCTCATTTCCTTGGTCATCTTTTTGCAATAAAACAACAACAATAGTATGCTGGGAGGCAAAAGAGAAAATGATAAATTCTCTGTCAAACTGAGGATTGGTCAACACTGGGGTTTGGGTAAGGGCCAGTTTTATACTTTCAAAGGCTTGATTGGCTTCAACAGTCCACTTGACTTTTGAATCCTTTTTTAGCATGTTATTTAATAATCTGATTAGTTCTGCTAAGTTTGGGATAAACCTTCTCAAGAAATTGATTTTTCCCAAGAATCCTTGCAACTCTTTGACATTTCTTGGGTGGCGCATTTGTAGGATAGCCTGTATCCTATCTGGGTCAATTCTAATGCCATCTTTCGAAATGATGTGGCCCAACAGCTTGCCTTCCTCTAAACCAAACAAGGATTTCTTGGGATTCAAGAAAATTCCATATTTTCTGCATTTTAGGAAGATCTGTCTCAAATGTTTTATATGTTCTTGGTCTGATTTTGAGAAAGGTGTAAGGTCATCTAGGTAAATGACTAAAAAGTCATGAATCTCTTTGGAAAAAGCAATATCCATTGCTCTTTGAAAAGTTGCCCCTGCATTTTTCAATCCAAAAGGCATCTTTACATATTTGAAAGTTCCCCATGGGGTAGTGAATGTTGTTTTATCTTGATCATCAGGGTGCACCAGGATTTGATTGAAGCCTGAAAATCCATCCAGTAATGAGATCCTTGAGGCCCCTACCACCCTTTGGAGAATGTGATCCATCTTGGGTAATGGATAGTTGTCTTTGAGGGATACTTGGTTCAAGTTCCTTAGGTCCACACACAGCCTAATCTCACCAGTCTTCTTTCTTGTAGGGACTAAGTTGGAGATCCATTCAGAGAATCTGATTGGTGCTATGATGCCAGCCTTGAACATTTTCTGTACCTCTTGTTCCATTGCTGGGAGAAGCATAGGATTGATTCTCCTCAATTTTTGCTTAAAGGGCTTTTGATCAGGTTTGAGAGGGATTGTATGCTGGATAACAGAGGTGTCATAGGACTTTAAGTCCTCATAACTCCATGCAAAGACATCCTGGAACTCTTTAAAGAGGTCAATGTATTTAGGCTTTTGGTCAGGAGGTAAAGAAGCAGACAATTTAATTATTTTGGGTTTGTCAATTGTGCCTATGTTGCATTCTTCAATGGCTGCATTTAAGGGCTGTATTTTTGGTTTTCTGGGGATATCATTTGAATCAAAGATATCCTCTAGGGGGCTTAGGCCTGCTGGTAGAAAATTATCCTTCAGCTCTATGATTTCAGTTTCAGCATTGGCCACTTCCTCACCATTGATTGATTGAATTTGCTGGATGTTGTCTTTGTTGAAAATAGTTGGATTTAGCATTTGTTTTGCTGTTTTAGGTGATATTGGGTGAGTAATCTGTTGAAACTGTATTTGTGATGGACTTGCTCCATCAAGTATTTGTGATTGACTTGCTGTATCAAGTATTTGTGATTGACTTGCTGTATCAATGTCAATATTTAATCCTGCAAATTCTTGCTGTAGGGTTAAAAAATGGTTTATTTGCTTGTCATCCTCAAATACTTGCCAATCATTAACATTGTTTGGAATAGAGGGTCTGTGTTTTACCTCAGCTGTAAAACAATGATGAGGCTCAAAAGGCAACTTGCAGGTACTTGCGAAGGTGGCTAAACTATGAGCATGTAGATTGTGGGTTCTAGGAATTTTAGTGATTTGGAATTCGGAGAAAGGGTTTAGTACCTCAGCAACAGCAGACCTATAAGTCCTTAGTCTTTTGTCATTGGTGACAAAATTTCCCTTCACTTGTTGGATAACTAAATCTGAATCACCCATGATTGAAACCCTGGCAGCTTGTAAGATTTTTATTAACTTGAGGCCTAGTAAAAGAGCTTCATATTCTGCCATGTTATTAGTACATCTGAAGTTCAGTCTATAGGCTCTGCCTTCTGCATGACTGTTTTCTTTATTGTGTACCCAAACTCCAGCTCCTGCCCCTAACTTGTTGACTGAGCCATCAAATTCAAGGAACCATAGAATATCATGTTGGGAAGGAGATTTAATGATCTGTTCATGGGCTGGCAATGTGAGTAGAAGTTGTGGTTTTTCATCTAGCTTGTCTTCTAGGACAGTTTCATCATTTGATTGGGTATGTTTGATATTTAGAACAGCAGCAGTATCTAGTGTTTGATTGACTGTTGTCTCATGGGTGATAATTCTTTCATTTGAGTCTTCCTCTTGTATGAGTATCTTGGTGTCAACCTCACCTTTTAAGGGAGTTGTGGTGTCATTGAAGAGAATGTATGAGTCTATGTCTGAATGGACAGCATATATGGGAAAGTTTTGAGGCTTTTCTTCACTGCTGACCATGTATTTCATGAGTGTTTCTCTGTACAGTCTTTTTGGTTGCCCAAAAACAGAGATAGTGGCATATGACATGTCTAATTGTAGGGAACCTTGGAGTTTAGCTCCCCAAGATCTTGATAACAACATCCCATACTTAGGTGGAATATCAGCAACTACCACATCCATTAGGATTGTCTTGTTTGGGTACTGAACCAGAGACACACATAAATCTTTTATGAGACCTAGACACTTGACTTGGCTGGAGTCAAAGGAAAACAGGTCCTTGTATGGTCTTGTTATGTCTAGATTCAATCTTTCCATGACTGCTTTTGGCATGAGATTGTGAGAGGCACCTGAGTCAAACATTGCATTATGTAATATTTTATCATGAATATGTAAACTGACATAGAAAGGTAATACCCTTGTGACTACCGTTTTTCCATCCACTTCTGGGCCAAACAGGAGTTCTGGGGTGTCATCCAGCACATTGACATCATCTTTGTTGCTAGTGAGTTGAAGGGACTTCTTGATCTGTAGTTTATAGATGTCATGCTTGGCTAGTTCTGAAAGCAGGATAGCTATCTTTAGTTTGCCAATTTCAGTCTCTAGGTCAAAGGGTTTTTCAGATTGGGTCTTGGGGTTATGGATGACAGTCCTTTCCTTGTTCATTAAATCTTCTTCTTGATTTTTATCTTGACTTTGGGACTTGCCTCTTTTACTCATCTCTTGGGGAGTATCATTCAGATTAGGCTGAGAAGGTGAAGTGGCCACAGGGTGCTGTTTTAAAGACAGTGGTTCAGTGATTTCTTCAATAACCACTTCTTCTGCAGGTGAATTTATTTTGTCATTAGGCTCTGTGACTATGACTCTTTCAAGCTGCTGATTATCCTTTATCTTTTCAGGCTGGTTTACATTCACAGTTCTGCTCCTTAGCTTGTACTGTTTATGGACTTCATAAACAGCAGTGTCATAGCCTTGTTTAAAGTCAAAGGATTCACCTGATTTAGTTTGGAACAGTTTGATTTCATCGTCCTCATGATCTTCTTGTGTTAAGAAAACTTGACTTTCACCATCTAGACCCATTAAATTTATCTCAGGAGCTTCATTGGGCTCTATTGATGTGGAAGTTTCTGCATAATTTTCTTGGAAAGGGGGTCTTATGTCTTGGTCAGCACTGGTCTTGCCAACATTTGGGTTTTGAGTTCTCCTAAAATTTGGATTCCTAGGAGGGTTGTTTTGTGGTGGTTCCCATGATGATTTTCTTTCAACCGATTCCACTCTATCACCCAATCTTTTCATTCCAGTGAGAATTGCATCTAGCTTTTGATCAAAGGCAGAGGGTTCCTCTTTGAAAGCAGTCCTCTTTTCCAACCTTGCCCTGTTTCTTTTTGCAATTAAGTTGGCTTCCACTGTGACAGCAACCCTTTGGGCCTCTGCAAGGGATTGAGGATCTCTTTCCTTCAATTGATAGGCCATGTCAGGGTCAAAACCATCAGGGAATTTGTATAAGGCTAAATCAGGAGGAGGTCTTAGATTTTGTGGAATCGCGTTATATACATTGTTAAATCTTGCACAATACTCCAAAACAGTCTCTTGGGGACCTCTTTTGATAGTGTCATATTCCCCAAGTATGTGCAGAGGATCTTTCTTCTTCTCCCATCTACTAGTAAAGGCTTGATACAGTTCTTCAGGAGTTGTAATGGAATTTGCATTCAGGGATCTAAACCAAGTTCTTACATCCCCAGTTAGGCTTTGAACAAACATCCTCATTCTGACACTGTCATCATCTATTTCATAGGTCTCAAAATGGTCTTGCATCCTCTTAGCATGCTGGACAGCTGTCAGAGGACCATTGGAGTCAAAATATGAGATTTTGGTTTGGTAATCTTGGGGTAGAGCTGCAGCATTAGCTGGTATCTGCAAAGGTGCATATCTGTTAGCCATATTTACAGGGTTTAGAGGATTAACAGGGGCAGCTGGGATAATAGGAACAGTGGGTACCACAGGGGTGACAAGTAGGGGTGAACCTAGTGTGTTGGTCAAAGGGATATGCGCAGTGGATGAAGATGTGAGAGGAGGACTTTGAGATGTGGATGGTGAACTAGGGGAATTAGGGGTAGACCGGAAGAGGACCTTGCATGGGGTAGAGATAAGGCTGTGATGATCTGAATCTGAGGTTAGATCAGCAGGCTGTTCCTGCCTTTGCTGCCTCCTAATGTTTCTAGGGATGGTATTCGGATTATCAACAATGATGGGTGGATTAGGGTCAGGATTTTCCCTAGTATGCCGCGGATTTTTCTTGGGAGCCAGCTTCTAACTGTTTTTTAGGATTTTATAGGAAGTTTTTTTTTTTTTTTTTTTTTTTTTTTTTTTTTTTTTTTTTTATTTCTGTAAGGACTGGATAAAGATTTTGGAACGGCTATATATATTTCAAAGCTGAGATGAAGATTCACTGAAAGAGCTCTTCCCTAAAACTGTCAATGTTACACAGAAACAGTTTTGAAGGCCTCCTGACTTGTTTCAGGCTTGATTTCAGACTTTGAGGGATGTATAGAAATTGGGAAATCCTAAGAATTCCCCAGTGGAGTCGCCAATTAGGTTAACACCCAGGTTGTTCCCTATGACTCCCAAGGGAATACGGCCGGGGTAACCACTAACCAATCTTTGGATTACAGTGCCTAGCCACACTGTAATCAGAGAGGGCTCTCTCTTTATAATTTGTCTCTGTTATGATGGTGTTCTAGGCTAGTTATTATGCTCAGGTTTTTGGTTTATGTTTCGGTTGAGGGATATCTTTCTGTACTTGAAGTGTGCAATCTGCAGATGAGTTTATTTCATTGGGCAATGGAGTCTGTGGCTACAAGTGTTTTAGAAACCTTGAGGTGATTTACTGAGATTACAGGGCCAATTAAATATTTCATATAACAAAGTTAGATTATGATGGTGACATGTAAACAACCAGTGAAAAGCATTTAAGAATTTTCCACTAAAGCTGGGGTGTGGGGAAGAGATAGATGCCTCAGGAGCAAACTTGAATTCCTGAAAATATTTATCACAGTGAGAGATATAGCTTGAAAGTGTAGCAATTAAGAATTACACCTTATTTACTCTATCTGGAAGAAAACATTTATAACAGCTTAGATTGAGTCCAGGGTAATCTGCGATTAAATCCTGGAACTATTCTTTTACTTAGCCATTAAGTGTAAAACACAGAAACATGAAAGAACATGAAAGACTAGAAAACATATAACACAGAGGTTAAAAGAAGACTTATTGTGCTATGAAACATGCAGGAATCCTGTAACAATCAGCCAGCCACCACAGTGCATCAAGGAACACAGAGCTTTGGAAATTCCATCCACCTTTTGTATTATTTCTCTGAGAGTTATACAGCAACAGAAGTATAGAAATGAAATCAACAACAACCCTGGCAAACTCATGCGAAGGGGACTTTATAGAAATGTTTATACAAAATATCTCAGGCATTGAGTCATCTGAGAGAGAAAATATCTTCATTACTTCGTACAGAAAAGTAGAAAAGAAGTTATTGCAGCTTTGAATGCAACATCACTGCTCTTTTAAGTCTGTCAGAGGATATTTTTACCTTTGGGGGTCACTGAGTCGGTTGGAACGCTTTGCTTTAATGCTGGAAAATGTGTCTTTACGTTTGCTGCGCTGTATTTTCTCGGCCCTGCCACCTGTGACTGTGCTTGCTGCTGTGGTGACCGAATAGCCCTGCTGAGTTGGCTCAGCCTTTCATCTTTCCTCTATATCCTTATCTACCAAAATTTTCCCTGTGTATGATTACTTACAAATTGGACAAAACATAACATTAAAGGTTCTAGCTTGATAATATTATCTGTGTCAATTTATTCCAGACTTCCTGTGTGGGCAATTGGTGCTTCACAATTGCCTCTATGGTTTCATCTGCTTCTGTATATTTATAGAAATTTGGAGGCACATCGAACAGATGATTGATCTCGTTCATGATAAAAAACAGGTTTTCCACCCTATTATACAGAGTCTGCCCTGATGCTGGCCTTGATTCTGCTGAAGTGCTGGGCTGTCCTGCAATTTGACTTGCAGCAAAGGCATTGACCCTTTTAGCATAGTTTTCATGGGTAAGCAGTCTTCCCACACTGCTTAGTAGGCTGGGGAGGCCTCTGTTTTGCAATACCTGAAACCTGTCCATGAACTTGTTGATTTCGGTCTGCATATCTTGAGTTCTCCTTTCTAATGTTCCAACCAGGTTTCTTAATGTCAGGACCATTTTAACCATTGAGATTGTCTCAGTCCTGTGAGCAATTCCCATGGTGGCCAGTTGAGAGCTTGTCCTGTTATTCAATATGTTGATCATTCTGTTGGCAGCATCAGGCATGTTGCCAAGGCTTGCTCTTGCTCTGTGTATTTCCCTATTTTCCTTTGTAATGAGCACTGCCTGCTCATCTATGGTTTCAATGAATTTCCACTGATCAGTAATTGACTGGCCAATATTGGCCCACAGGACTGTTTTGAGCTCTGCTGTCACCTTATCTAGTGTGAGCTCTTTCTCAAGCTCAGTTATTCTCTTTTTGAGAGCTTTTATCTCTCTTTCCTTCTCGGCCACATTCTGTTTGCTCTTATCATATCTTTCATTTATTTTAGCCAAAGATTCTTTGGCTTGATTGAGCTCTAACATTTGAGCTTCCAGGACTTGAATTTCATTTTGAAGCTTCTGCATATCCAGACTATGAGTCTGCTCTGTTGTTGGTGCAGCTGTCGATGTAGTTGGCACTGTAGGTTCTGTTTGCTGAGGAGGAGGAGCAGTAGTTGGAGCAGTTTCCTCAAGGTTGATTACTTCAGGAGGAGGCTTGGAGGTTTGCCCTTCTTCTCTTTGTTTCAAGGCTGCCTGTAGTGCTGCTTTTGCAGCCTCCGATTCTCCCAGCTTTTCTTGAGTTTGGATTAGCTGCTTGTACAGAGATATCAACAAGGTTGTGGCCTCTTGATCATGTCTTTGCTGGGCAACATCATCTGTTTGAGGGTGAATTGTGGCTGGGAGTTTGATCTTTCTCCTCAAGGCTGCCATGTCTGCATCCCTCAGTTTTAATATCTCTTGTATGCCCTTGATATCTTTGGGATCATGCCCAATTTCAACAATTATATCTTCTAAGGACCTAATTCTGTTGTCCTTAGCCTGTGATGATGCCCTTTCCAACTCTATCTGAGAGGCTGTATTGTTAAGGCTATTTTGTAGCCTGTATTTATCCAATGTTTGGTCTGCCAAGGAAGCATAGACCATCTCACCCGTCTGCTTATGCAGTTCTATCTTGTCCATTGGGTGGATATCCTTGGCAAGGACTTCCAGGTTAGTCCTCAAGTAGTCAGAGGCAGATTGGGGCTGCACTGCTGTTGGCATAAAATGACTCATGATCATTTTGCCTTCCTGCACATCATATGCAGACATGAGTCTTTGTTGATTGGTGGGAGCCATGTTTAACAGATGGTTATACAGCTGTATCTTGATGGGCTCATTTCTCCTCTTAATGTCGATGAACTGCTGTTTAATGCTGGGTCCACCTTCCCTTTGCTGATTTGAGGAACTCACTTCTCCTCCCATTGCTCTATCCTGTTCCTGTTGAAAGGAACTTGCTGATGCTTCCCTGCTGGGTGGGACCATACCAAAAGACTGTCCTATTGGCATTTCCTCCTCTGAGAAGGGATTAATTCTCTGTCTTTTCTCCCCATGAGTTGCTGATGTTGTAAGGGGAGTCTCTCTGTCCCTTTTCCTGCTTGTATCCTCCTTTTGTGGAGTTTGGAGGATTGATGCCTCAACTGAAGTTTCTTGCCTTGGAGGCACAGTTTGTTCAGTGGATTTAGGGGCTTCCACTGTTTGCTCTTGCTGGACAGGCTGTTCCTGCCTTTGTTCTTCCTGTTGTTGCTGTTCTTCTTGCTGCTGCACTTCTCCCTACTGCTCCATCTCTTCTTGTTGTTGCACTAGGGTTTCCATTTGCTCTTATGTCATAGGAGGTGGTTGTTCCACCTGCTTTTCTTTGCCTTTGCTGGATGTCTGTGGAGTATTAACGGCAGCTTGCTGATGTTTTGTTGAGGATGAGGCAGCTGCTCCAAGTCGTCCTTTATATGAGAGGGGGACCTGTCCACAAGTTTCTAAGTCAGCTTCTTTTTGAATATTTCTAGCCTCTCTTTCTAGCAGCTCTTCACTAGTAATCTCCTCTTCTAGGGTACCCTCTTCCCAGCTTAATGCATTGGCATACTGCTCAATCTCAGGCAGCCTCATATGTGAATAGGTACCCAATTTGTATCTTATCCTCCTGAGGGAAACAAAATGATTGGGGTCATAGGGTATCCACTCAAAACTAGTTTGCAGTTTGAGGGCCTCTAGGATACTATTTGCCTCTTTCCATCCCTCCTCTTTTTTGTTATATAGGAAAGGGCCCAGCTAGCTCCTTACCTTCAACTGCGCCTTCTTGTTCTTACTTTGGAAGTGGAGGTAGTCGGCATTCCCAAATTGCCTGAAGTATTCTAGGGCAAAAAGTCTCATAGGGACATACCTTGGCAGCCTATAAGGCTTCAACTCACAGCCATATACTCTGATGACTGTGTGGTCTTGGTAAAAGTACCAATTACCAATGTTGTAGGTTTTGTTTAGATGGAGAATTCTCCTCATGTCATCAGTTAACCTTGGAGGAGAAACACCATACAATAATGTCATAGCTGGATGAATGAATAAGTCTATGAACTCACAGTATGTGTATGGTGATACAGAGTTGCAATGAAAAACAGAGGTCCAAAACACAACTGACCTTGGGTTCCCCTGGGCATTAACTTGCTTCAGGGGAATGAGGAAGCTGCCTAGTTGATAAAACAAGAATAGATGGTAAATGTAGGAAGTGTATCTGAACAGTCTTTCCCTTTGCAGATTCATCAGCTGGTCATGGATCCTATCTGCAATATATGTGGCATAGTCATAATGTACAGCTGGAGGCTTTCCAGGAGAGAATATAGACAGCATCGCCATTATAATATCATCCACATCCTCCACTCCCCTGAACCCTAGGACATAGCTGATCAAATCCACTAGCATTCTGCCCAATTCATTTAAGTATGCATATCCAATAGGAGGAGTTCTGATGGCTTCAGAGCCTGGTTGTACAAACAGCTGGTTGATTTTGATGATCTGGTCATTTGACAACTTAGTCCCCTTCTTTATCAAGTTCTGCATGTAGAGGGGGGTCAATGGTTTTGCAGTGTGGAAATGCAGCATCTCATTTATGCTCTCTGGGGTGATATGGAACAGAATTGAGCCTGTGGGGCTGAGGACAGCTCTTTGGCATGGATCATAGCACTCCTGGCATCTGTGGATCAATTCTGGCATAGGATTTACCTGGGGAAGGTTGTAGATGGGCAAGTTTGAGTCCCAAATCCCTAGGATATCAGCTCCACTAAGGTGCTGGGCTTTCAACTCATTTAGCAACTGAATATTGTATTTAGAGCCTAATGGAAACCAATCCAACATTTGATAATCCATATCTCCCAGAGCTTTCCATTCTAACTCCCTATGAGGGGTATTGAGAGGCTTGATGTTCAGTACAATTGGAGTTTCCATGGCCTATTAAGCTTCTGACTTGCAGGTGAGCTGGTTGAAGTGAGCAGAACAACACATAGGTGATTACTTGTAATGAAAGTGTGAATTTCAGGGACCAGAGGGTGAAATGAGCATACAGCAATTGAAATATTGTTTGAATTACGAATAAGACCAATGTCTGGTCTCACTCTGTCTTTTGTGGCAGGTTTTTAATGGATTGACCAACTGTCTCACGATTGCGCGAGCAGTTTAGAGTTTTTGATAAGAACTCGGGAAATCAAGGCTCAGCTGGTGGTTTTCGAGCTTGCAGTTGGAAATAGAGGCTTTGCAGAGGGAATTTGCCGGTAAAATGATGAGTTTTAGTGTCCTTTGAGCCTTCTGAGTAATTTACAAACAATTTAGGCGTATGGAGGATAAATGATGAGAAATACCTGGCAAACAGCGAGCAGTGGTCGTAAATGTGGGCAGAATTGGTGCTCTGGAGGTCTCCAGGTCGATTCCAGCGGGGTGGCACAGTTTTGGACGTAAAAGACCATTCAGCGGAAACAATAGCGAATGAGTGAAAAAGTATGCAAAACGTGATTTTTGGCCAAAATATGGACCTTTTGGCAATTTGGCGCCTTTTCTCGGATGACGTCATCATGACATCATAGGGTGGGGTCAAGCTCGGATGACGTCAGCATGACGTCATCGGGTGAGGTGGCGAGCTGCTATTGGTCCACGGGGATGATGCGGTGGCAGACACGCTGGCATAGGGGCAGACAAAAGTACTGATGCGATGGCGGGGTGGCGGCGACGTGGGCATGACGTGGGACCAGCAAACTGAGCAGTAATTGCAATAGCGGTTACGGTTTTTCTCGGACCGCTTACGATACGGCCCCGGTTTTGTTAGAGGCCGCTCCGAGAGACCCGAGAGGGTGACGCGTGGCCGAGGACTGACGTAACCCTTCGTCATTTTCTCGGGCGCTAACTGTCAGGCGTGGGGGCCGCTCCGATATCAATGAGAGCTGTCGGTTCACATGGGTCCGATCCGACGGTTGACGGAAGGGCGATGTGATCGAACAATACGGAGGGGGGCGGCTTTAATTTATTATTTGTTTTTGAAAGCTGCGCCCGGCGGAAAACATTAGGATATGGGTTTTTGTAAGGTTTTCAATGTATTTTGGAAAATCAAATATATGCGCCGAAACTTTGGAAAAGCGGTAAAAGGTGGGTTTTTGGGTTTTTTCATAATTTCAAAGGGGTTATGGGTAGGAGGGGTTTTTACAAGGTTTTTTCTTTACAATCAAAGGTTTAATGGGTGGAATGACTTCAAAGAAGGGAGAGGGGTGAGGTTTAGGTTCATCAAAGTGACCAGATGCCAATTTGATCCCTGACAGAGAATTGATTGGCTATAATGCCAAGGGGAGGGATATTTATACAAAATTTGGGGTTTATACACCATGGTGTTAATAATATTAGGGGAAAGGTAACATAGGGGATTTACATAGTAGAGTTAGAGTTAATATGGGCGGAAATGTGAATGAGGGGGAAGTCACTAAGTTTATTTGAAACTTACTTAGTTTAGGTAGTAGATCAAAATGAAAAGAGCTTTAGACAAGAAATGTGGCTTCTAAAAGATTTAAGAACCACCATGAAACCATAATCTCTTCCATGAATCTCAGCTGATGAGGGAGTGTTAGTAATGAAATGGAAAGGGGAAGAAGGGAGGTTAGACATGCTTCTTGCTCGCTGCAACTTGATGAAGAATGACACCTTCTGCAACCCCAACTACCTACCCATTTATTTGCCTAGCATTTTTTATTTCTTCTTGGAGGGTGCACTTGGACTTGCAGACCCTTACTCGCCTTTTCTTTTCTTTGGCTTTTTCTTTTGTTTTTCTATCTACTTCTACCCTTATTTCTTCCAAGGTCCCAGATTAAGCTGTTGGGAGCCTTTTTTCTCTACCTAAACTACTTGTCTGCCAAGATTAAACAGTTTGGATAGACTCCTTTCTCTATTCTACAACTGAAAATTTAAAACATGACATGATCCAGATTAGACTGTTGGACCATCCATCAAAATTTGAGTCCATACCAAGCTATAAGCACAGATTGGATTCTCTTGGAAATATTTGATCTTTGAATCATCAAAGCAGAGCATATTTGGACCTTTTCATAGCCAATCATGAAATATGAAACCTATTGGTATAGGTAGCTAACAATCACATTGGGTTCTAATCCTGCAGCTTGCATTTGACGAAACAGTGCAAAGGCTTTGTCCCAGAAGCCCTCACAAACATAATACACAACCATTTCATTCCATGATACCACATCTCTTTGACGCATTTTTTTTCAAATCCATTTCGTGCATCCTTGATACTCTTGCATTTAGAGTACATATCTATTAGAAAATTCGCCACAAAAAAATCCGATTCAAAACCACATCTCACAACATAATTGTGAATATTCTTACCCTATTCCAAGGCTTGTAGTCTGGCACACGCTTTAAGTGAAAAAGGAAATATAAATATTGTAGGCCACATACGAACTATTTCCATTCAACTAAATAATGCAAGTGCTTCTTCATAATGCCCATGCCTGGCATATTCGCCAATCATGGCAGTCCATGAGAAGATGTTGCACTCAGACCTTTTGTCAAGCACTTTGCATGCATCCGCCAAGAGGCCACATTTAGCATACATCAGAACAAGTTTAGAACCCAAATAGTTGTTTATCTCGATACCAATTCGATGATGTGGGCATGGATTTTCTTACCATATATCAGAGACTTCATATTGGTGGAAGCCTGCAAGAGGGATGCGTAGCTATTGGAGTTAGCCACAATGTCCTGTTTTTCCATGAAATACGGCATCCCCAATGCCTCCTTCAATCTGCCAGCCCTACACAACGTACCCATGTCACCAAAGCCTTTGCTGGCAAGACAATGGAACTCTGTTTCTGTAATGGCTTCCTCTCGGATCAGAGTAGTTAAATTCACAAAACCTTTGGTACTCCAATGCCGCAGCGTTTTATTTGAAAAACGCATTGAAACACTTTGCATTGATCAAACAATACATAGCCTTCATATCTATTATATCTTACTTTAACTATGAAAATTCATCATAGTAGATTTTGTATAGCTAGATAAGAGATATGAATTCTACAGCGCCATAGGGGCCGTGGTGATTGTGCAAGGGATATGGGCAGGAGCAGCACATATGCATCAGGTTTTACCAGATGCACCACTTGCTTTGCGCTTGGGTGAATATGATAAAATGCTCTGTCCTGAACAAAGTGTTCTGTTATAGCAGAAAATAAAGGCTATTTGACCATCCTACCCGTTCATATAATCAAATTAAATACCCTTGGTGTCCTCCTCGAAAGATAGAAGCCTTCAATATTTTTCCCTTTCCACACAAGCATGCCAAAATAGCCATGGGACAATGGAACACCAGTTAAAGCACATTCCAAAGATGATCCCCTAAATTATAATATACTTTGCAAATTATTTTCTGCAGGCCAATAGATATCTTGACCTGCTTCAAAAGAGTAGTGACAACAGCCGCTGCAGGATTCTTCTTTTTCAAACCCTCTTTCTGAAGAAGCATTAGAGCCTCACAATTACACTCATAAGTAATTGCATCTGCCAAGCCATGAATTCGATCAATTCTCAAAGACTTGCTAGAGAGCTTAGAAAATGTAGGATCCCCATAACAAGACTCCAATGCTACAATATCTAGGAGAGATTATATTACTCGAGGAGAGACTATATTACTTCACGATCCATATGCATCCATGTTGGATAGTGCCTCTGTAAATAAAAGATGTGATACATGTTTTCAGTTATGTACAAATCTAAAAAGATGTCCTATATGCAAAACAACTTGGTATTGCGGTGGTACATGCCAGGTAACCTCAAAGACGGTGATGGATAATTACAATTTGGTTGAGGCATTACCAAGTCATATGTCTGATTTTAATGAGAAACAATTAGTTCTATATGCACAAATGGCCAACCTTGTGAACATCATTAAACCATCTGAGGAGTTGAATTTAAAGGAAATTACTCAAAACTTTTGCAGGGTGAGCCTTAAGGACTTTTGTAACCTATCAATGTCTATGTTCTATTTGATCTAAAGATAAAAAGGAATTCTACATTAGGTTTCTCATTTTCAAGGCATATAAGAAAAAAAACCAAAACCAAAACCATAGCCAGAACCCCTACTCTTTATGAATTTATACCAATGGGAGGAGTCTCGTTATGTATATAGGTCACCTAATAGGTGTTTTAGGTTTGAGGTATGAGGTGTTGGTAGGTAGGTAAAATCCACACGACACATAACAGAGCACCAACAATGTTTTTAACCCGTGATCTAGCCTATGATAACATGTTCTAAAGTTTAAATTTGTGGCTAAAAAGTAACTTGGCATAACTTGAATTGATCTATTACATGGGTTCTCTTTGGACTATATAGAGTGTGGTAGAAATGTTAGGAATAGTGCTAATAAGTCTTAGATATCGTGCAGATTTTGAACAAATTCAAAATGGTGAGGACGTGAAGAAACCAAGGACCCGGAGAGTCGTGACAAGGGCCTCCTACAAATAACCCATTACTGTCACCAGAATTGACTCTCACCATGCGTTCCCTAGAAGAAATTAATGAGACCTTAAGGGGGCGCCAAACAATTGAAGTGGAAGGGGAACACCATCCATCAGGGTTAGGAAATCCCAAGGGATCTAGAGGCTACGATAGAGGACCTCCGTTGAGGACATTACGTGGGAGCTCCAGAAGATTAAGCTCCCAGAGTTTGCAAGAGGTCGTGCCAGCGAGTGTACAGAAGCCTGATTAGAAGGAATGAGAATTTGCTTCGCACTAAGGGATTACAATTCAAATTCCAAGGCCAAAATAGAAATATTCCAACACAGAGATAGTGCTCTGAATTCGTGGGGTAACTTGGAGCATCAACTACACCTCACTCCGGACACAATTACTTGGGAATTATTTGAGGAGAGGTTTAGGAAAAAGTACCTGCCAACGTATTATGAAGAACAGCAAATAGGAGCCTTCCATGCCCTGATACAGGGAGGTCATACAGTGGAAGAATATGAAATTCGATTTATGGAATTGGTCAAGTATGTCTCCTACATGGATATTGACCAGTGCCAAGTGGATCGTTTTATGTATGGGTTGAAACCTAAGATTAGGGTAATCGTGTGGATGTGGAAACCATCCTTAGTTGCAGAAGCTGTAGAATAGGCTCATTATGTCAAAGAACACTTACAATTAAAGGGTGAAGGCAGGGCCATCTTTCCACACCAAACAAGGTTTATAGGGAAGACCCCTTGTACCTTCCAAAGGGGAGGAAGTCTGAGGCCACCACCATATGGAAACAGGGTTATACCTACAACACTGATAGTAGGGATTTCAATGGTCTCTAGTGTAGCTTCACCCACAGCTTCAAGAGCGCATACAAATCAAAGTCATACGCAAGGAGCAGCAAGTGGGGGCAGGGGTTCTAGGGGAAGAAACTCTTTCCAAAGAACTCCACAACATTCGGTTCAAGGTCCACCACGCATCACTTGTTGGGGATGCAAAGGACCTCATTACCAGCGGGACTGCCCTAATTTACAAACTGCTAACAATAGAAGAGAGGGAAAAGAACCAATGGGGAGAGCAGGTAGCCACCACCGAATATATGCAGCAGTTGACAATCAGTAAGTTGAACACCAATCTGCCGTGGTAGAAACCTCAGGAATGATAAACAAAGTAAAAGTTAAAATTTTGTTTGATTCTGGTGCTATAGATAGTTTCATTTCACCATTTGCATTATAAAAATGTGGGTTGGCAGCTTATGAGTACGATGAATTTAAAAAAGTTGAGATGGCTTTTGGAATAAAACAAGAAGTAGGGCCTAGTGTTGACCAATGTCAGGTAAACCTCGGGGTATGTATGACTAAGTTGAAGGCGTACGTCACAACATTGGGGACATATGATGTAATTATTGGAATGGACTAGCTAGAAGCTCATCGAGCTTTGGTAGACTGTTTCAAGAAGAAGGTGATCTATTTAGATGATGAAGGTAGGCTAATTGATATTTTTGGAATCAAGAGGGGAGTGTCCCTACAATTCATATCCATGATGAAGGTAAAACGTTGTCTCAGACAAGGTTGCAAACTATATTTGGTCGAGGCTGTAAGTGACCGGAAAGGACCTTCCTTAGATCAACATCCAATTTTGTTAGAATTCAAGGACATTTTTCCAAAGGAATTTCCTAGATTACCTTCTGTAAGAGAGATTGATTTCACCATCGACCTAAAACCAGGTGTAGAACCAATATCTAAGACACCCTATAGGATGACAACTCCAGAAATTTGTGAGTTCCAGATGTAGTTAAAGGAGCTCTTAGAATTGGGATTTATCAGACCTAGTATTTCACCTTTGGGTGCACTAGTGATTTTTGTCAAGAAGGATGGTTCCTTGCGGCTATGCATAGATTATAGAGACTTAAATAGAGCCACAATAAAGAATAGGTACCCTATACCTAGAATAGATGACATATTTGATCAAATGAAGGTAGCAGTGGTCTTCTCAAAGATCGATCTACGATCTGGGTACCACCAATTGAGGATTAAGGAGGAGGACATCTCAAAAACTACATTTCGAACTCGGTTTGGGCACTATGAGTTCGTAGTTGTTCCATTTGGTTTAACCAATGCACCAGCCATATTCATGAGCCTCATGAATGGTGTGTTCAAGAAGTACTTGGACCAATTTGTGCAAGTCTTCCTTGATGACATTCTTGTGTATTCCAAGAATGAAGAGGAGCATGAAAGGCACCTAAGGGTGGTGTTGACTTGCTTAAGGGAAAATCAAATGTATGGGAAATTTTCAAAATGTTCCTTCTTTCAGAAGGAAGTTCATTACCTTGGGCACATAATTTCAGGAGAAGGGATTTCAGTTGACCCGGAAAAGGTGAAGGCCATAATGGATTGGCTAGTACCAAAAAATTCCCATGAGGTATGTAGTTTTATGGGGCTAGCAGGGTATTATTGCAGGTTTGTGGAAGGGTTTTCAAGGATTGCAAAACCCATCACCACATTACAACGAAAGGGGGTCAAGTATGAATGGACAAATGAATGTGACACTGCATTCACAAAACTAAAGAGGTTACTAACTAGTGCACCTGTCATTCGAGTACCAGACATGGGAAAATTCTTCACTGTCTGCACTGATGCTTCGGTGCAAGGATTGGGTGTGGTATTGATGCAAGAAGGTAGAGTAATAGCTTAAGCATCTAGAAAATTGAAGAAACATGAAGAGTTATATGCTACCCATGACTTAAAATTAACAGTCGTGATGTTAGCCTTGAAGCTCTGGAGACACTACCTCATTGGGAGAAGATTTGAGTTAAGAACAAATCATCAAAACCTGAAGCATCTCTCCACTCAAAGGGAATTGAACGCCAAACAAAGGTGGTGGAGAGAATTCATGAGTGATTATGATTTTGAAATCTCATACATCAAGGGAAAGGAGAATGTAGTGGCGGATGCACTAAGCAGGAGGCCACGAACCTTCTCCCTGGTAGCCTTAAAGGTAAATTTAAGGGAGCGTGTATTGGAGAAAATATTTGAAGATAGTTGGTATCTAAAAGTCATCTCAGCCATCCAGAATGAGAAACAGATAGAACCAAAGTTTGAGGGATATGTCCTTGAACCAGATGGGCTATTGAGATTTCAAGGGAGAATGTACATACCTAAGGAAGGGGGAATAAGAAAAACCATCCTCGAAGAGTCTCACAAAGCACCCTATTGTGCACATCTTGGAGTAAAGAAGATGTACGCAGACACGAAGAAACGCTTCTTTTGGGCAGGCATGAAGCACGACATAGTCCAGTTTGTCGCAAAATGTCTTGAATGTCAGTGAGTGAAGGTTGATCATCGCTATCTAGTAGGACTCCTACAACCACATGACATCCCTACATCTAAATGGGAGGTAATTTCCATGGATTTTGTGGTGGGTTTGCCACTCACTTTATAGATGCACAATTCTATATTGGTTATAGTTGATAAATTGACCAAAAGTGACCATTTCATCCCAGTAAGAGACACTTACGATGTTACGGATGTGGCGCGAGTGTTTGTAAATGAAGTTATTTGACTACACAGGTTGCCCAAAAAGATCATTTCTGATAGAGACTCCCGATTTACATCTAGGTTTTGGACAAGTTTGCAATCAGCACTAGGGACTCAGTTGAACCTGAGCACTGCATATCATCCAGACACAGATGGGCAGACTGAAAGAGTAAATTAGGTTCTGCAGGACATGCTTAGGATGTACATCATGGATAATCAGACTCAGTGGGAAAGGTACTTACCATTGGTAGAGTTTTCCTATAATAATGGTTATCACAGTTCAATCGGGATGCCTCCTTATCAAGCTCTATATGGAAGGCCTTGTAGGACACCGTTGAGATGGGAAAAGTTGGAGGACCGAGTAATAGTTGGCCTTGAATTAGTTTAAGAAATGGAGGAATAGGTAAAGCAGGTTCAGCGAAGGTTAAAGGAAGCACAGGATAGACAGAAGAGTTATGCGGATTCACATAGGATTGATCGCAGTTATGAAGTAGGGGAACAAGTTTTTATTCATATCTAGCCCAACAAAAGCACCATTCGGTTTGGGAAGGGGACAAAATTGTAATCTCGGTTCATAGGACCTTTAGGATCAAGGAGAAGATTGGACCAGTTGCCTATCGTCTTGTACTACCACCCCATTTGCATAAAACTCATGATGTTTTCATGTATCTATTTTACAACATTATGTTTCTGATGAACCTCACAAATTGGATTGGAGGGAGTTGCAAGTCTCGGACATGGGAACCATAGTGGTCGAGCCATTACGCATATTGGACCATAGGGTTTGACAGCTCAGATATCGCACAATGGACCAAGTTAAGGTACAGTGGGACAAGTATAGCCCAGGATCTACTACTTGGGAGGATGCAGAGACTATGCGTCATGACTACCCCTCACTTTTTGAGCATCTGTGATGCCCATTTTTGACATAGACAGCTACCTATGTTAAGGTTCTATTTTTCAGTTCCATGTTTTTTTATTTATGAACATTATGTAATATTAATGCATTTGGTTGAACACGTGAAACTACTTAGGTTTGATTTGGATGATGGAAATTTTTTATGTATGACCTAATGTATGACTTACTTGGTGATGATTTATCTAGTGCATGACTTATCAGAGCTATTGTTGTTTCATGTATGGCTAAGTGGATATGATTTATCTAAATAAATGACTTAGTGAAATTATGATTTGTTTCCAGTATGAACTAAAAAATTGACACGTGGATACTAGACTTAGTAATGTGATGATTATATGTCTTGTTGTTATATAAATGCATGAATGAGAGCTAACCCATAGGGGGAAAGAACTATATGATAGTTGAGATCTACTTTTCCATCTAGGGAAGGTCGAGACATCTCATGGGGAAGGTATAATGCACATCATTCTATTACATTTGGCATATACTTGATATGCACTCTTATGAAATGACTAAAATGAAAATGACAAGTGGCAAGACTACCTGACTGGATTATTCGATGACAAGTCCAACCAGCTCTGTAGTGTGGTTCATGTTAGGGCATTAACCCTAGTTGTGAAGGAGGGGTGGAGGCATTTCCCACCCTGTATCCTCAGAAACCTAGAATTGTGGGAGGGCAGTGGTGGACACGCTCCCCTAAACATGTGATGATGATTGCCAGTTGCCTGCTGGGGAAGTTAGGTCGATGTAGTTAACGCTTCCACCATGTTAGTTTTATCAGTGGTTAGTATGGCCATTGCCACTGATAAAGCAGCAGAGGATGAATAGGGTGGGAATGGAAGTAGGTCAGGATGGATAGGAGGATATAGATTAGTTGGAGACTCTTGATGGGAAGTAATGTCATTGTCTGACTTATCAAATTTTACTTCTATAACTCTCTGGTTTGTTATGCTTTCAAACTCCTTATATCTTTTCATTTTAACTTCGGTATGAAGTTTTCTGAAGGAGGGGTGTATGTAATGCCCCACTTAAATCTTATCATGCAAATTTTATTAATGTTTAAATTACCTAAAATATTGAGAAATATTGGTGAATACCTTCATTTTGGAAACTATAAATTTATTTACTAATAAAAAATTGATTATTTCTATTTTATTCAAATTCCCAAATTGCCTTCTCAAATTGAATCTTAGGTAGGATATGGTCTCCTTTCATTATTTCAAATTATATATATATTCATCTCACATTCCCAAACGTACTCTCACATTTACTTAGGAGAAGACATGGTCCTCTCCATTCAATTACATCTCACACTCCCAAATGTACTTGGGAGAAGACATGGTCCTCTCCACTTAATTACATCTCACATTCCCAAATGTACCCTCACATTTACTTGGCAGAAGACATGGTCCTCTCCATTTAAGTACCAATATATATATATATTCATCTCACATTCCCAAATGTACTCTCAAATTTACTTAGGAGAAGACATGGTCCTCTCCCATTAATTTCCCAATTTTATATTCATATCACATTTCCAAATGTACTCCCAGATTTACTTGGGAGAGGGGAAGTCAACTGTAAGGATGGACGAGAAGTTAATGAAATTAATGAGAGGTGGCTGAGGTGGAGAAGAGAAGGAGAGTATAAAAAGGGAAAGAGGAAGGGATAAAAGGGCATATGGGGGATGCTAAGTCTTGCTTTTGATTTTGAGTTGGCTATGATTTTGGGAGAGCCAAGGGAACCTGTGGAGGTTTCTTGGGCTTGGAGTTTGGAAGGATTATTGTTTATCTTGGTTTGGATTATTCATCTTGGACACAAACTACATCTGGTTTGACTTGGGCTCGGAGGGCTAGGGAATCTATGGAGGTTTCCTAGGCTAGGAATTATTTCCTAGTTGGCTGGGAGGTAAATCCAGTTGGGTTAGTCAAGAGGAGCATTTTAGTAGGAGCAGCAACTGAAGGGCATCTCCACCAGCCGCAGGTACAGGAATTCCTCTATGCATATATTACTCATGTAAATTATTGAAGTGAAATGTTCACTATAAGTTATAGGGATTAGAATGTAAATGGTAAAATTTTCATTGTTTGAAAGTCTTGTAAGAAAGTAAATTATTGCCTCTTATTGCATTTAAATTCTAGAGATAATAGATCTGTTAGAAGACCCTAGGATAGGGCCTTACAACAGTGGTTCCTTGTTCCGTATGACAGGGAATATAGATCTCTCCAGTGGCTTGGAGAAGAAAGACCTCAAGCAGACCATTGAGTTTGGAGACGACGGAAGGTATAGCACGGCCAAAATTAATATTGTTACTTTTCAAAGGGAGTTTAACTCCCCTCTTAGGCTCAAGGATGTGATGTATTTACTAGGTCTAAAGAATAAGCTTGTTTCTATAATGGTATTAGAAGATGCAAATACACTGTGATATTTGCCAAAAGAAAGGTTTCCCTTAGACACATCGCAATGGGACAAGTGAAGAAAATTGGTGTGCGATTCAATAACATATATGAACTTGAGGTCGAATATCCATGTAAAGCCTTGAGGAGCAAGGAAAAAGTTAGAGACTTGGTAGTTGAGAGGGAGCATAATTCACCCATAAAATGGAACCTCAGAAGTAGCCTGAGCAGGTTGTGGAGCAACCAGAAATGGAGAAGCAGCGAGGAGATGGAGAGAAAACATCCACTAAAGCAGAGACCTATAGTAGGGGGGGAACTTTGTGTGAATTGGGTAGAGATATCACATGCAACCATACCTGTATGTGTGAGGTGGGGGGACGTGAAGAAATAGTCCCAAGAGTTGTAGAAATTTGGGTAGGGTACATTGAGGTGTTTTTGTCTCATGGATCATTACCTTGATACGGGAGCCCATAGTATCTAATAGAAGGAGGATCAATGTTAGCCAGATATTAAGGACTACGGAGGAGTTTTGATAGCAAAGAGGGAGGCTCAATAACAAAGTCAACAACAACATAGTTTTCCCAGTTGATAGTTGTAGATTGATTTAGTGATTATTTTTATTTATTTTTTGTTCTTAGTTACAAATGTTGTATCAGTAATAGCAACAGTGAGAGGTGTTGCATGGAATACATTCAAGAGGTGTTGGATTGGCGTAGATGTGAATTCCTTTCTTGTTTAGAGTGAGTGTTGAGAATGCAACAAGAAAATCCTGCTTTAATTTTGTCCTTGAATTAAATTAGGAATAAAATTATAATTCCACATCACAAGACAACTTGTACAAGTTAACTATGTTAATTTGACTTACTTGGCTCAGTTAATTCGATTTGAGGGTCTATCATGAGTCATGTAGCGTGTCTCCTACTTTATAGGAGCCTTCGTTGAGTTTATTTTGAGTGGTAATTAATTTATTCAGTTTAAATGGGTTAAAGTTAGTCAAACTAGTTCTAACTGATGGAGGAACTAGTAGGAGGTCAGATAGTAGGATGTTGCTTAATGTGTTCAACCAATGAACTAATTATTCACTCATAAATAACTCATGCATGTTAGATATGAGTGTTACCTAGTCGAGATTGGATTTCAAGGGCAGTGTCCAATCAATTGTATAATAATCTAAATTGTATATCTGGTGCATGCAGTCGGAGGAAGAGCTTAAAGGAACTACACAATGCAATGGATGAAAATTACAATTAAATAGGGGCCTAATTCCTCATTAAAAGCACAATGATTTTGGAGCTTGGAAGGCTATGAAATTGGTTGAGTGTTGGCCAATGTTAGCATAAGAAGTTGTGAGACATATAGAGGTAGAGTAGAGGTTGCTCGAGCTTGAGAAAAATATTGTAATATTCTCATATTTTCTAACTAATGCAATATACAGATAACAGGCATTTTCAGTTGGGTCTTTCTCCGGAAAATCATTTTGTAATGTGTTGATTGAATTCTTTCTCTTGTATGCTTCGTGATTTCTCGATCGATTAATTGTTTCCACTAATGAGTAGAGTATATTCAATTCTTTTGTTTTAGCATATTACATAAGAAGTTTAAATCTACAAGGAATTTCTACATGGTATCAGAGGTAGATTTGTAGAAATTTCTACAATTTACTACATTTTCTATAGATTTCTTTGCGACACCATTCGATACCCTAGCGAACTTAACCTAGAATTCGTCCTCAAGTGGTGGAGTTGATCATGTTGAATTCACAAAGGAATCCTCTATCCAATGGCATATGAGTTTGACATTTTTTAATTCATATGATATCTTTCATCTAATTTCTTTTGAACCTAATGCTTGAAATGTTTTCGGATAATTTCAAAGGTGCTGAATAAGAAATCAATAACATGAAATATCCAAAATGAAAAAATGAAAAAAATACCAACCTCTTCATTTATGAGTCTTCTTCAAAATGGTTCTCTTCACTTTCATTTTTTTTAAATAGTAGAAAACAATATTACATGAACATGACTATCTAAAAAATGAAATTGAAATATTAATTCACCAAATTTGAAAAATAATAGAAAATATAAATTTGCATAGAGAAATAAGTTTTTAAGATGCATACCCTATTTCTCTCTATGTAGATCATTCTCATATATATTATCTTTTTTAAGTACACATTTTAGACTAAGTTATTCTGTGTGAACACAAGTATACCTTTTAAGATGTGAAAAAATTTGCAAGGACAAGAATTTCATTTAATGGAGAACTGACAGATTATACGAAATTAAATTGTTCTAAAAAATATCATTAGGACAATAATATAATTCTCCATAAATTAGCTTTTTACTCTGAATCAAAATTTACAATGCCTATATGAATTTTGAGGTCTTCAATTCGATAACAGAGTAAAATTTTGAAATTTCATCACCACATTTGGGCCAAAAGTGTAACCCATCTTCATGCATTCGCCCTAAAGACATGGGGGAAATATTTTCCACCGAAACAAGAAAAATCACATGTTTTTGTGAGTTTTGCAATCGTTTTGATGGATGTAGATTTGATCAACATGAAAAACACGGGTACATGAAATGATGAAAATATGTCCTTCTTAATGCAAAGGGACCTCATCCAATTTTGATGTGGCAAGAGTTGTACGATGAAGAGGCCATCATTTCACTTGATCATGATAGAGTCTCCAATGTTGTAGGGGAAGGTATGAGGCGTTTATCATTAATGGTTTCATCTATAAATTGAAATCTTCAACATAACTAATACATATTTTGTATTTTGGTTGTAGGTGATGTTTTTGATGTCACTTCCCCCTTTGGACACAAAGAGTGTGGCCTATTATTTGATGCAATGCACACAGGTGAAAAGTAGGTTGGTGTGACCATATGAAGATGGAAAGTTCACATACCAAATTGGTGACATGGTTACGATGGGTCATTTTCTTGAAAACGTTAGAAAACAAGGTGGTCACATCATTTATAGAGATTATGACAATCATGAAATGAAGATAGTGGTTATAGCTACTTGCTCAAGAAACAAAGATAATGTGTCCTACTATTTGATGTGACACACATAGTGAAAAGCAGGTTGGAGCGACCATATGAAGATGGATCGTTCACATACCAAATTGGTGACATGGCTGTGTTGGGTAATTTTTTTGAAAAGGTTAAAAAACAAGGTGGTCACATCATTTATAGATATTTTATGCCTGAATATATATCTTTCCAATACAATCATCTAGTCATATCATTTTACATCATTCTTATAGAAATCAAAACAAAGACAGGTAAACCAAGGAGATGGAAGATGATAGATTTTGACCATGAACGTATTATGGAGACTTGCATTTCTATCACCCACTGGCTAGATGAGTGTATGGTAACACCAGAAGAAGATTATACAGTAGTCAAGTGTAATATAATCTAGTATAAGAGATCAACATATGAATTTTGTAATTTAGAAATGTCACAATGAATACTTTTGTAATTTTATAATTTTGAATGTGAATAATATTCATAGAGAAATGTTTCCCTCTGGGATAGGATGGATTCATAATGGTGTATATATGTTATATAACCTTTTGATTCCTTGAGGTGCTTAAGTTTCTAAAGTTTTCCTAATTTCAAGGATGTTTTATTTTTATGGATATGGTCCTTATGTGAACCCCATAGATTTAGAACCCAGAAAGATCTAAAATTTAATTATAAATTAGAATCAAGAGGGATTTAGAAATAGATTTATATATATATATATATATATATATATATATATATATATATATATATATATATATATATATATATATATATATATATATATATATATATATATATATATATATATATATATATATATATATATATATATATATTTTAAAATCTCATTTATAGAATTCATGTTGAGCATGGAAGATATTTTATAGATATACACGTAATGGGTTCCAGAAAATCCATTTCAGCATCTAACAACCAAGATGAAATAATATTGTTTTGCTTAAAATCAAATTTCAACTATCTAGGTTATGAACAACATTGAAATATTTTTATGTTATTAATAAATAACATGTGTCGGTTTGATATAAAGAATGGAAAGAGTCACATGCATTCTTCATATTGGATTATAAAAAGTGCAAAAAATAGAATAACCTCCAAATAAATAAAATTGCATAAAACTTATTTGTAGTTTACATCTTGACATATTTTAAAATTGAATCAAACTCATTTCAATATTATTTGAGTTTCTTAATTGAACCTTAAGACACAAGGAATTGATTTAAATACTTGGATAGGCAAGTAAATTTAGGAAAGTTCATAACATTATATAAAATTATAGAAATGTTAGAATTTAAAATAATTATTATATAAAACATATTTGTTGTTTGCATAACATCTTTTAAAATTGAACAAAACTTATTTCAACCCTATTTGTGGTTTTTAATTGAACCTTGATATAAGGAATTGATTGAAATACTTGCAAGAGTTGACCATGCAATGGTATATGGGATGGTTGCAAAAATTCCTATATATAACATACATTTTTTCCCCAAGGGAAAATCATAATTTTATTCATAAAGAACAAAATTACATATTTCAGATGCTAAAAAAACCAACAAATCCATGTGCCCAAGACAGAGAAAAACTCACAAAATAAATAACACTAATCTACTGTTTTCTACCCTTCTTTTTTTCCACTTTCCGCCAACCAATAGAGTTGGGAGTGTGAGATAAAATAGTCAATTGACGCTCTTCTACATTTATAGATATTTCTTTATCAGAATCTGAAATTTCTGAAACATGAATTCATTTGATTCCACTCGCTTCTTTTATAGATGGGATTTTCTCAATCAGGTGCTTCTAAACTAAAGGGATTGGAACTAAGGAATAATTTTCTCGACCTCATTCTTCTGTGTGATATCCTAGGAGTTATTTTCAATAATGTTTGAAGTGTTCTATGGGATTTCTTCATCCTCTACTTCTGCTTCCTATGATTCTAAAAAATTCTAGCCCTTTGGGATTTGGGATTATCTCTTTTTTCTTTTAGTGTCTTCCTTTGCTTGAGGACATGCATTTGAAGATAATAAGTTTGAAGACATATACGGCAATGAAATGTCATATTCTCACAGTCAAGAGGTTGGGACCACCGTAGATTGTTATGAATAAAAATGATGCAATCAAGTAAACCTTTAATAAGTTCTTCCTCTACACAGATCCTGGAAAACGTGGAAATTTATTTTAAGACTCTATCTGCATCCACTGTTATTAATTTCTCCAAAGAATTCCCTATCCCTTTTACTAGTTTGTCATGTAAAAAATGCAAGGGTAGATTATGTAACTAGACCCATACCCATTTTGGAGACCACCGTGGTATTTTCATCAAAGTCTAAATACCGTGGGATCATCAATGTACCTGCATTTCCCCAGGACCATTGTCCCTCTTTTAATACATACTCCATATCTTTTGTTGTGTCAAACTCTAGAATAGAAAATCCTCTCGAACATAGGTGCATATCATAGTCTTCAGTCCAAGTAGAGGAAATCCATTGATATAAAGTCTTTGACTTGGGCTAGAAACCATTAAATATGCATATAAATTCTCTTGCATGGAAATCAAAGTAGAGCTCATTGACCTCTGAAAGGTTGACTGTCAAAGTCAGAACCTGATTCATCTGCTCTACAATATAAGGACCAGGAAGATTAGGGAAGTGTTCTGAATTTTTGTGTGGATCAGTTCTTCCTTTAACTACATCCTTGAAAGAAACTAGGCCTCTGGAGCTAGATTCAGGACATCCTCCAAGCAGTCTCATGTTAAGAATAATGATCGAATCAGGTACGATTCCATAGTCCTGCAACTTGTAGTCCTCTTGTAAAGATTTCCCTCCATCAATAAGATTTGGAGGGTTTCTGGAATACCCAAATGTTATTGAATCTTTTTCTTAATTATTTGAACCCAATCCCATATATAGACTCATATGCATACAGATTTACCTTTCAGGGATTTTATAAAAATTTGGAGCGGATCTCCTTCACGTAGATCTGGGATTCTCGACATCCAAGTTCCATATTTTTTCTTTCATGACTTGAAAATTCAAGGGTGGATTGGGGATCTGAGAAGAGTTTACTAGATAATGGAAGAGAAAGGATTTAAGAGCCTACTCACCACTGAATACATCAAGTATCCAATCCATTCGATTCCCAAAATCTCATATATCTAAATAAATCCCATGTGTTTTTGACGAGATGAGAGCCGCATTATCTATGATGGGAGGTTGATTCTAGTTTTGTGACCAAAGTTTCTTGAAAATCATGTTCCCTCAACTTCAAATAAGGCCCAGTTGCAACTAATCAATTTCTCTCTGTAACTACAAATCCCGCCAGTCATTTTGATCAAAACATGCATTACATCAAAATGCATTGTTGTAGAATCCTTTGTTAGTAGTCATGCACACTACATCATCATTCCAATGGATCCATTACATACAGAAGCACGATATCGTGATGGATGGACCTAGATACATATGTGATAGTGAGGAAATCATCCACCATGAAGCCTTTGAACCTTGAATTATGATAACTGAACCAAATCCAACAAAATAGAATGTATCTGTCCATAGATCCATGTGGGCAAAAGCACAATTAATCCATAAAATGGAAATTACTTTAGTATTCATCAAACTAACCCACAAAATCTTTTTTTTGATGAGAGAAATCATGTTTGTGGGATCCCATCCCATGAATTTACTTTTACAGAGATTTCAACCAATCAAAGACCATGGATCTCATAATTAGATATGCCCTCAATGACATCGATCCTGTAGGTCCCACGCACATAGCTAGAAACCCTATCAGAACTCATTATTCCTAAAGAGAATTATATAATATACATTGATTGCGCTAAAATGAACTTTCTATAAGCCAATATGAAGCATATATGTAATTATTTCTATGCTAAAAATAAAATTGATATTTATGATATATTTTAGTTTATTTTATGTATCAAAGTGACTTGCATCATGTAGTAATATTGTAATTATTTTGATAGTTTACAGGACATCTTTTAAAATTGAATAAAGCTTATTTCAATCTTATTTTTTCCTTTTAATTAAGCCTTGAGATAAGGAATTGATTGAAATTCTTGGATATTCAAGTAAGTTTAGGAAAGTTCATAAAATTATAGAAACATATCATTAATTCTTTAAAATAACATACATTGGTTGTGCACTAACATACACTTTCTACAAACCAATATGAAACATACATGTAATTCTTTCCATGTTCATTATTAAATTGATGTACACATGATATATTTTAGTTAATTTTAAGTATTAAAGTGACTCTTATCATAGTAAGATGGTACTTATTTACTTAGCCTACGAAACTAGAAATCAAAATTATTATTATGTAAAATTTTACTTCTTGAATGTTCTTAATTTAAGATATTAAGATAAGGCATTGATTGGAATATTTGGATAGGCAATTAAATTTAGGAAAGTTAATAAAATTATATAAAATTATAGAAATATATTATTAATTATTTTTTGTTATATTAAATTCCAATTTACATTACTTATATCATGTTAAATCTCTTGTAGATAATCTCAAAAGAGACAAAATTGAATAAAACTTATTTGAATTGTCTACCAAACATATTTTAAAATTGAATTTAAAACTTATTTCAATCCTATAATTTGTGTCTTTTAGTTGTGTTTTTTTAAATACAAATTGTTATTTTTTTAATAAAAGTTATACTATAGAATATTTTAAACTGGAAAAATAATAAAATAGATACATAAACTCAAATTTAATGAATATCCATAAAAAAATATTAATAAACATCCATAAACTAAAATAACGAATGTATCAATAAACTTTCCATATGAAAATATATACAAATTACATTACGTGAACATCCATAAACTAAAGTAATAAGCATCCATAAACTGAAATAATGTTCATATATGATCCATAAACTATCCACGTATGAAAATATATAAAGTCTGTACATATCACATGTGAATGTGTCCTATGAAATGAGAAAGATACAAATTATCCATTCTAGAATCTGTCACTAGAACTCCTATGTGAGTTCCACTGCACAAAGTAAGCATCCATAATCTGGTACTATAATATAACACATTCGGATTCAAGTTAATTAGATAATTATTTATACAAAATAAAAAATCTATAAATAAATGATTTTGAACCATATTTAATTACATATGAATTTAATAATCTCACTTGGGTCCAAATGCAAGTTAAGTTGGATGGGTGTCTGATCAGTCTAGGTTTGGTGCTCCCCTTCCTGTGGCTCAATATTTTGGGCCTACGTTGATGGACTCACATCATCAACGTCTCCATATCTATAATTTCACTCATGCATCCACATAACTATGATATTGACACCAATCTACATTTGGGCCTTTGCACATAATGTCAAAGAAAAATTATAATTACTCTACGAATTAACTAGCATGCATGTAACTTTAAAAAAGAAAATGTTGAAATCTTAGGAATAAAAAAGTTACGTCAATTGCGAGTCTATGAGACTGTACATAGTGACTCTCCTCCACATGAGTGTCCTGAGGCACTGTAAGTGGAGGTTGAGGTGAAGGAGAATCCATAGAAACATGCACTGGTGAAGACTACTCTAATTGATTAAGTGCCCCCTCGAATGTTCTCAAAACCGCGTCCATGTAGCCAGGTTGTTTCTGCATGTTATCATGAACTTATTAATATAAATGTAATATGATATGAACTTATTAATTAATATAAATTATGTATAATTTGACAATAAGAGTCAAAAGTTATGTATATATTTACCTAGCCTAGGTCACACAGGTCGTGCACCCTACAAGTGTCATAGATGGCATCAAGACACATATGTGCATACAAAGAAAGCTAGTCAGTAGGTAGAATATCGAGATATGAATAATCATATAATGGAATTGGAAGTTTAGGAGGAAACAATGGTGGTATGCACATACCTCCATGCAATGCAACTTGCACACTAGTCAATGTCGTCTGCACGTTATCTGCAATGGTATTCTCGGTATTAGTGAAAATATGTGGTGAATTCTCTAGATTTGTTGGTAATACCACTCCATGATATGGTAGTGGAAACACTCTTGGAGGTGGTGGTATATGTGCAGGGTCCCTATGAGCCCCATCAAAATCATAGCCATGTCCCAAGCCTAACCGATAAAAATCAAGATCTGGTGCTAGTGTAATTTGGCCTCATATGTAGCATGAACTCCACATATATATGTTTTTCAAAGTAAATGGGGACCTGGCCGTGGTGGGGAACTAGCCCCAAGATCCAATGAATTGATCATAAACAAAGGGGGCCACATCAACATTCTTAAAGTATTTGAGTAGAATCAGGCCAAAATCTCTAGCGTGGAGGTATCGAGGGATATTCACTGCCAAAATGTCCTTGGTGGTGATATTCACTGCCCCCTAAGCATCTAGGCCTCTAACCTCTAGCCTCCTCATCTCATGTGTGGAATGTAAGAATTTGCTTCATGGGCTCACCTTGTGGTATGCATCGATCAACATATCGATGCTCTCTAGCATTAAAGTCAAACTACACCCAGTAGGCAACGTAGGGGGGAGTTCACCCAGCTCTTGTGTGATCCATGTATGTTGGGGCCTAACATCATCTAGTGTAATAGTGGATGTAGCATATTTCCATGTATGGATCTATGTTGTAGGATGATCCTCAACTTTTCCCAACTAAGGGTCCTCAAATCATAAATGTCATTTAATAAAAAATGTAATGAACTTTTCATAATAACATATACATTAAATTCAAACACATAAATTGAAGACGATTTAAAAATTGAAGACAATTTCAAGACATAAACACATAAAGTTTAAAGAATATTTTAAAATGTTGGAGGTGTACTTGCAACAGGTGAAGAAGGCCCACTATCAGTAGCATGATCATCAACATAAACACTAACTCTAACACTTCAACTAGTGTCAGATCCACAGTCTATGAGTAGAACATGCACTTTGGTTGGGCTACATGATTTATTACAAGCTCGACCATGTATAGCAAACCCCTCGACACTCCATAAAAAAGTCTTTATAATGTTTGACTTTGAGACATGACATTTAATCGTTGCAAGCACAAGGAGAGAATACTTTTGGTACAACACACTACATAATGAAACAATATGACCTACAAATTAGAAAAGAGTCAAAATGCTTTTATTTACTTGAAATGCTCTTTTCATCATGGATTTAATGTATGTATCAATGATGCATTGTTCAAATTTGAAAATTCACACACACACACACACACATACACACCCACACATAATAGTATGCTACTGAGGCCACAAATTCGCTGAGAAAATAATGGAAATTTTGGCATGATTTTTTCCAAAATTCGGCATAAATTTTGGCAAATCTAGGTTACAGCTCTCAAAATTCGAGATTTTTGGTACCCTAGGTGTTTTTGATGGTGTTGAATCCATTTTGACCATCAAAAAAATATATCAAACACTCCTTTGATGAGATTTTTTGAAAAATAAATCATCGAATTTCAATGAAAAATTAATTTATGGGTGAATTTGTGGCCTTGGTAGATGACGCATATATATATATATATATATATATAGATATAGATATCTGTTATGTGATGTGATGTTATATTTAAAAAAAAATATTTATATACTTATGTTTTATATGTATAGTTTGTTGAAAAAATGTAGCAAGAAAGGCTCAATTTGACTTTAGCCTTAGTCAAATTGAGTAAATAAAATTTCAACATTAGCAAGACAACTTGGGGGCAATTAACTTGTGTGACATGGCTCTTGTCACTCATTTAGCTTAGTAAATTCGAGTTTGAGAGATTGGAGTTCAATTATGCATGTGTGATTGCCAAATTTTAGTAATTCAGTTCAATATTTTCAGTTGTATTCAGTTAACTAACCTCTAACTATTGTTTGACATAGTTGAAGGTCAGTTGTGGAGTGGGACAACAATATAACTGAGAGATGTTATTTAACTAATCGATCATCCCAAACTAGCTAGTGCATGTAAGGAATTCAAGTTCCTCAGCTGAAGTGGAGATAATAAGGCAATATACAAGCATTTGCAAACTAGTTTGAGTGTATAATTGTTCCATGAGATTAGATGATCAATCCTTGCGAATTACACAACAGATTTGGAGGAAATTCCTTAACGACATGGGCTAACCTTCTCAGGAATTGTGCAAGGAAATAAGAGGCTAGGTGAGATAATATTTGGCCAAGTATTGGCTAGATTTTGTCATTGAGAAGAAAGAACAATTATTCTTTTGTAGGTTGAGCTCTGAGCTGGAGTAGGCAATTGTAATAGTTTCTCTATTCATATGATTAATGCAAAAAAGCTTGAAGGGTTTTTTCCTAGTTGGTTTCCCCTAGATATCACTATGTATTTGTGGTTTTTCTTATTGCATGTCTTTGCATGTTGTTCTAAATTGCGAATTTCATTCATAGATCAGTAGAGTATAATTTTCTCTCTTGATTTTATATTAAATTTATTGATCAATTGCAATTATATAAATTTCTACATGGCATTAAAGCCTTAGAATTCAAATTATAACGAGTATTTCGAACTTGTCTCTCAACAATTTTGAATTTGCATCCTTCTTGCAACATTTTGTTCTCTACGATCAAGATGATGTCTTTCAACGGACTAAGATTGAAGTATGCCTTGGAGAGTAGCTCAAATTTAATAGCTTGGAAGGATCAAATGGAAGCAGTGATCAATGGTAATGGTGTGTTACAATATGTCAAAACTAACATTGCAAAACCTCCACAATTGAATTCACACTATTTTGCCAAGTGGAAGAAGGATGTTTCAAAGACTAGGATAATTCTTCTGGAAGGTGTGCAAGACCATGTGGTCTCGAATATCCATGGAAAAGAGAAAAAAATTTCGACATGGAAGGCACTGAGTGAGATTTTTGAAAAAGGCAGTGACCATAGAAAATTGTCCCTGAAAGACAAACTTCGAAACAATGAGATGTAAAAGAATGATAATATTTTGTAGTATCTCTCTAGATTTACACAAGTTCGTGATGATCTTGGAGGGGTTCGTGTAAATGTTGCAAAATATGTCCTGGTGATCCTTGCTGTTGTAGGTCTTCAAAATGTCTAGCACAACTTCTAGGAATCTATGAATGGAAGGGAAAAATTACCGAATTGGGAAAGTTTATGCTCCAATTTGGTTCAAGAAAAGTTTAGGAGAAATAAATGGGATGGAACATCATCCAACGATGAGGATGAAGAGAAATTTTCATTGGTTGGAAAGGGGAAGAAGGGAAAAGGGGAGAAGACACAAAGGAAACCCGAGTCTAGCCAAATTAATGGTAAGAAGAAAGACATGGGTAAGATCAAATGCTTCCACTGCCACAAAATTCGGCACTATGAAAGAAAATGTCCACACAAAAAGTCTACCAAGAAGCCTTTAGAAGGAGTAGCAGGTAATGCACTCGCTTAATAATTCAAGTTAGACTTCATCCTAATAGCATGCATGGCTAACACTATTATGGGGAGTGTGTAGTACCTTCATTTTGGTTCCTCGTTCCATATAACAGGGTGCAAGGAGTTTTCCAGTAGCTTGGAAGAGAAGGATCTCTAAATTCATATAAAAATGAGGGATTATGAGAGGTACAGTGCTACGGGAATTGGTACTGACACCTTTAAGAGGTAGAAAGCCTTGCCTCTTCACCTCAAAGATGTTATGTTTATACCTAGGGTGAAGAAGAACCTGATCTCTGTAATAGTTTTGGAGGATCGTGGTTGTCATATTATTTTTAGTAAAGGGAAATATTATATTAGACACATAACTATGGGGCAAGAGAAGTAGATCAGGGTTCGAGTGAAGAACCTACACAAACTTGAGGTGGGAGAATGTACTACATAGAGAAGTAAGTAAGAGAAAGTGTCGAGGCGAGATTTTTGAGAAATCTAGCACAAGAGATTGGGTCATTTACACCATTGTGTCTTAAATATCATGTAGCAAATTACCATCGGTCTCCCTAAAGGCTCCCTTGACCAGAATAATGTTTGCAAGGGTTGTACATTGGGGAAATATGTCAAATCTACTTTCCATAACTGAGATTGCAGAGCAGATCCAATCCTGGAGCGAATCCACTCTGATGTTTTTGGACCCTTTTCTACAAACTCCACAACCAAACATAATTACTATGTTATTTTTATTGATGATTTCTCTAGAAAATGTTGCATCTTCTTCATGCGGAAGAAGGATGAATTTTTCTCAAAATTTGTTGAGCTCAACGCATTAGTTGAGAAGGAAACTCGGAAGAAGGTGAATGATCTTAGGAGCGACAATGGAGGTGAATTTGTTTCGCATTCCTTCAAATATTTATGTGTGAAATAAGGTATTCAAAGGAAATTGGCATCACCCCATAACCCACAACAAAATAGGGTAGCTGATAGGAAGAACGGGGGCATAGTGGGAGAAACAAGGGCCATGTTACATGATTAGGGGCTTCCATTACATCTATGGGAAGAAGCATGCAATACCAAAATCTACTTGCAAAATCGAAGACCTCATAGGATAATTGGTATGATCACACCAGAGGAAGATTTATCTAGGAGAAAGCCTGATGTGTCTCATTTCAGAATTTTTGAAGCTTCATTTTATTGTTATGTCTGTAAGGATTCGAGGAAGAAACTTGAGCCTACAACAGAGTTAGGATTTTTTTTTAAGATGCACTCAAAGTCCACACAATTACCGGGTGTATTTACCTTCATCGAGGGTGACAATTGTGAGGATATATGTCAATTTGGATGAGAACAAGGCTACGAGAATCTCTCTAGAATGAGATTTGAGTATCCCACCAGAGTCATTGCTTCTATCTCCAAAGGAGGAGGCTCAAGATGAGCTTCAGAAGGTTATGGAGAATCCACATGTAGTGGAGCAAACAAGAGGAAGAGTGGAGGCACCTATTCAACCATAATCTTCTAGAGAGGGGATAAAGAGAACCAAATTAGTTGATATATTGTTGCAAGATTGAAGGGAGAATATGGGAGCCCCCACATTAAAGCACAGGAAAAATAACTCACCTTATAGGTATAATGGGTACATGACTCTCATGATAGAGCTCATTAAGACATAGCCTTCTTCATTTGAATAAAAAATTTCTCAACCTTTTGGGTTAATGCCACATTGGAAGAATACAAATCCATCATGAAAAATAGCATATGGGAGGTGGCACTGAGACGAGAAAGGAAATCAGTGGTTAATTTGAGATGGATCTACAAAGTGAAGCATGTAGTGGATGGGAGAATCAAGAAGTATAGGGCCATATTTTTTTCCAAAGGATTTTCTCAGATAGAGGGAGTGGACTATGAGGAAACTTTTGAACTAGTTGCAAGGTATCCCTCAGTTAGATCCATTCTAGCATTGGCTACATAGATGGGGTGAAAAATGCACCAGATGGATTTGAAGAATGCCTTTATCAATAGTGTTTTTGAGGAGGAAATTTACATAGAGAAGTCAAAAGGATTTGAGACATATGATCAATAGTTGCATGTGTGCAGACTTAAGAGAGCATTACATGGTCTAAAAAATGTGCCCTGAGTGTGATACACTTGGATCGACATTTATCTCAGTGGATTGAGCTTCACCAAAAGTTAATCAAATGGGAACCTCTATCACATTGTGATGGATGGTAAGTTTCTTATTATTGTTTTGTATATTGGTAATTTAATATTGATAGGTGATGAGTAGTCAATCCCCTCTTGCAAAGAGGACGTTGCAATGTAATTTGAGATGAAAGACATGGGCCTCATGCATTACCTCCTCGGGTTGGTTGTATGTCAACATGATGAGGAATTGTTTGTGTCTTCAGGAAAGTATGCTATCGAGATACTTCAGATATTTCACATAGAGAATTGTAAGCCCATGGACACACCTCTAGCTAGTAACTAGAGGAAGGAGAATGTCACTTTAGGTAAAAAGGTTGATGCTACCATTTACAATCATCTTGTGGGTTCAGTTATGTATTTTGTGAACACGTGACCCGACATGTGCTATGCAATAAACCAACTTAATCAAGCTATGGTGAGGCCTACCAAGCTATATTGGAAGGAAGTAAAGCATGTGTTACCGTCCCTCAAAGGCACTACCCAATATGGATTATGGTACAAATGGACAGAGGGAGTGAAGATGCAAGCCTTCACTGATGAAGATTTAGCAGGGAGTTCATTCGACAAGAAAATTGCATCAGGTGCTATCTTCAGTGTTGGGTCCACAACTATTTCTTGTTACAACAAGAAGTAAAGGTCTGTGGCACTCAGCTTAACAAATGTTGAATATATGGATGCAAGTCAAGTAGCATGTGAAGCAATCTGGATGAGGAAAATATGTGTGGGGCTATTCAGTCAGGTGATGGATCTTATAGTTACATGTGGTGATAATCAAAGTTTCATTAAGCGTTTTAAGAATCCGGTATTTCATGATAGGTCCAAGGACATTGATATTCGATATCATCATTTGCGGGACTATGTGTAGAGGAGAATTATGTTGCTATAATACATTCCAACTAAGGAGTAGGATGTTGATGTCTTGACAAAGGCATGGGAAAAAGTTAAATTTGAATTCCATAGGTACAGGATAGGGTGGTTGAAAACCCCTTTCTTGGTAAGAAGGATTGTTGAAAAAATGTAGCAGGAAAGGTTCAATTTGACTTTAGCCTTAGTCAAATGGATGAAATCGAATTTTCCATCAGCAAGACAACTTGGAGGTAGTTAAATTGTTTTACATGGTTCTTCTCACTTAGTTAGCTTCGTAAATTTGAGTTAGAGAGCTTGGAGTTGAGTTATGCATGTGTGGTTGCTAAATTTTAGTATTTCACTTCAGTTATTTTTAGTTGTATTCAACTAACTGACCTCTAACTATTGTTGGAGTCAGTTGAAAGTGAGTTGTGTAGTTGGACAACAGTATAACTCAGAGATATGTTAGTTAACTAATCAATCAACCTGAAATAGATAGTGCATGTAAGGAATTCAAGTTCCTCAACTAAAGTGGACATGACAAGGCAATGTACAAGCAATTATGAACTAGTTTGAGTGTACAGGTGTTGCATGAGATTAGATGATCAATCATTGGAAATTCTGAAATCAATTTGGAGGAAATTCCTAAATAATAAGGGTTAATTTCCCAAGTAATTGCACAAGGAAATAGAAGGCTAGGTCAGCTGATATTTGGCTAAGTGTTGGCCAGAGTCTGTAATTGAGTATAAAGAACATATATTCTTTTGCAGGTTGAGCTCTGAGCTAGAACAACAAATTGTAGCAGTTTCTTTATTCAGCTGATTAATGCAAATAGGCTTAAGGGGTTTTTTTTCCTAGTTGGGTTCCCTTAGAAATCACTGTGTGTTTGTGGTTTTTCTTATTGGATGTCTATGCATGTTGTTCTAAATTGTGAATTTCATTCTGCGGATCAGTAGAGTAGAATTGTGTCTCTTGATTTTAGATTAAATTTCTTGAGCAGTTGCAATTCTATCAAATTTCTACATAGTTATATAATTATAATTATATACTTATATATACTTAAATATATAGTTATGTTTTATATATATAGTTATGTTACATGCCATGCTATGTTATGTTATTGTTATATATATATATATATATATATATATATATATATATATATATATATATATATATATATATATATGAAGTAACTTAATGATATTTAAAACGTTATATGGTTATGCGCTCTGCTGATGTCATGGGAATTTTAGGAAAAATAGTGAACATTATGGAAGTACTAATTTTTAACTCCTTCGAAGATTGGAGATTAGATAAAGGCTATCCTTCAATTTAAAATATTAAAAAGAGAAAAAATTTCTCAAAATGAGTTGTTTGAGGACCTTGTTTGGTGGTGTCACAATAAATAATTGACTTTGCAAATGATTAAGAAAAAAATTTGATTCTTTTATAAACTAAGGAATGATCCTAGTAACTTTAATTATTAATATATGGAGAAGGGCATGGAGCTAGAGTCAAATATGTGGACATCATGATTTTTATAGTAAATGAACACAAAAATCATTCTAGTTAAACAATTTATTTTATTATTCCAAGGAATGACCAATTAATGTTTAATTTATTTTATAAAAACTACTAATTCATAAGTTTGGGTCATCCATACTAGTGACTCTTCAAGTAATGTTAAAGGTCTCTTAGAGATAAGGTATTGAATCACTTTAGGAATCAAATTAGTGCGTTAGTTTGAAGGAATTTAAACATTAAAAAGATAGAGAATGATGCACAACAACATTACCATAATAAGAATTTGAAAACATTAATTTAGTGAATTAGGTGTTTGTGAACATGGCTACTTGAGATCATCCAAATCTATGAAAAATAGTGAACAATGTAGAAGTAGTAGTTACCTCTTTTAACTTGGAAGGGTAGAGATTAGAAAAGGATACCATAAAAAAGGTTTCATTTCTAAGTTTTATAAGATATATGAGAAACATTCATAATAATTTCACACTAGATAATCTACGAATCATGTAAAATATCCAAGCTAAATTACACAACATTGAAATCCCTAACTAAAATATGATCTTAGTATTGGGGTCAAAACACATGGAGAAAATATAAAGGTTTGGCGAAACATGTAAACATCATGGCTTGTTTAGTAGTCATGCAAAAATAAAAAACTAAATGGTGGTGAACTATTTGATATTATTTTCTAAATAAGTAGTTAAATATAAATTTTGTATCCTTGATAATGGTATTAATAATGTTTGCCTCTTGTTTTGGGAATGAAACCTTGGTATTAATAATGCATGTCTCTTGCTTTGGGAAAGAAACCTCTTCAATGCATTGATTCCAACTTCAAATAATTATTGTAATTTTGTGTTTTTCTCGATTTTTTTTTTGGCTTTTGTTTTTTGTGGTTTTAATTTAGGTTGTGGTTTTCTAGATGTCTAGATTTTTTGTGGTTTTTTTTTTATTTGAAATTAATTAATTTATTTTTGCAATTAAGTTAATTTAAATCATGAAAAATTGATAGGAATCATACCTTGTCTTTTAGATGGTGGTAAATTTGATCTCTTAGGACATTAGCAGGGTTGTTAGGTGGCTAGATTGAGCTCCTCCATCTCTTAAACCCTTGGTTGAGCTCCAAAACAGTCGATTGAGCTCTCGTTTTTCTCACAGCTTACGAAAAATGGCTTGCATAGACTGCATGAGGCCTTTTTCATGGGAAATAACAGCTCAATGATGCCCTAGAGCTCGATCGAGCCCATAGCTCGATCAAGATCATGTGTTAACTTGGGTTACATAGGAACTTGATCGAGGATTTGTTTCTAAGCTCTCAAACATCTCGATAGAGTGCTTATAATGGCTCAATCGAGCTCCTTTTTTCCATAAAAATGCACCCTCCCTCTGCCAAAAAGTGTTACCCAGTTCCACGCATTAACCCAATAGTAGAAAAAAAATTACTAAAAATATGTGGACCAATATAAAAATACAATAAAATAAGCCCCCAACACCCCCCCCCCCCACATCCAAGCTCACCCTTCTTTATTAAGATATTATTTATATTTGAAGAAGATCTTCTGGGAAATTTAATTTTCCAAATGAACTATTTTACAACATGGCTTTTCTACTCTGTAAATGACCATGGAATACTATCTCAGTGTCCATCACTATTTAAATGAATCACATTTTGCATTGCATGATTTCCTTCCTCGATGTCACTGCAAATTTAGATAACTTTTTCCTTATCACTCCTTCCATCAAAGATTTAGGTTAGTGTTTCTATTAGATTAATCTTAATAGCATTGTATTGAACAAATGCGTTATTTGTAGGTGTTGATAGTGGGGCAACCTACTAAATTGTATAGGGTAACTTTCCATACTTTGTGGAATCTTGTTAATGCCTTCAGAAACTGTATGAAACATACATGAAATTACAATAATAATTGCTAGATACGATACACAAAATTAAATACACATAAACATTGTAAAACACTATATATAATATGTAAACTAATTGCTTACCTTGATGATTTCTATTATATTACAACTTCCATAGGTGAGGTGTCATTCTTCATGGTTTTATTCGAGTCTTGTCTTTCCCACTGAAAATATGTTTTGGAGGAAGTGCCTATACTCATCAAACACCTCCTTTGTTGAACTTCTTGAAGGATGAGATTTCATCCTAGGACCACAAATTGGACATGCGAATTTTCCCTTTGTTTGAATACCTACAAGATATGTATTAATTCTAGTATTAATTTATACCAAGGAACTATTTGAAATGTATGCATGATATTTCTATAAAATTATATAATATTAGATTTCACAAGTACATTACATATCACAACAATGTGTTAGCTCTAGGGTATCATGAATTTTAATTTAAATATTCCATGGAGTTGAAATTTATTTTCCCCTATTAATCTAGAGTTATCATACATAGCGATGCCAACCCATAACTTTAGTAGTTTGTTAATAAGAGGCTCAATATATACATTCATATATTTAATGTGGTACTTAACTAATTAATTGAAAATACACATAATGACTACTTTGCATACATAGTGGCAAGCTATTTTTGTTATAAACAATAACCTTCTTCCTTAGATGTCAATAATGAGGGAGCACACAATATTGTTAATTATTGTTCTAGGTATTTTTTTACAATAAATTTTAGATCATAACATTTCATTTCTTTGTTTGTTGCATAATTTTTCATAATTTCTCATAATTTTGCTATAAAAAATTCCATATAATGTTAAAAATATTCAAACAAATAAAAAAACCAAAATTGTGATAAGGTAAAATCGCCCATGTCAATATTAAGAGACCTATATTAAATCTTCAAGGAAGCTTTCCAATGAGTTACTAATATTTAACTCCAATGAGTTACTCTTATTTAATCCTAACTCTTTAGAGGAAAATATAAATTTTGCTTGCATTCACATTTAGTATAATTATGATATTTGAGCTCACAAAATTGCAAAATGCTCATACTCAAAGGATTCTATAGCCTACTTTTAAAAAAGGTGTCATGAAGTATTTGAAATATTGTAATCCATATGTGGGGTAGTTAGTTTCAAATTTGGGGGGGAGATTTCTAGCATGTTGGTCTTACAATTCAATTTAGTTAGTGCATCACAAAAAATGTATTGATTTAATTTGTGCGTCATTAAAAATCTCAAACTCACTGACTAAGCCCCCACCATCTTCATATTTTGTTACTAAAAATTATTTTAGAAAATATATATCTAAATTTATATTATATTTAGATAACTATCCTCAAAATGATATTACAAATTATCGACTATGTGATGTTCAGAGGTTGTGGTTCAACAACTATGTGTAGAGGCTTGGTCCTCACAAGTCCCATTGTCCAATCTAGGGCAAGACTATGTACACTTATGAGCTACTCCAGGGGCAATTTCTTGAGATGAAAAAAAATTATCAATCATGTGAAAAATTGAGCTCAGTTCAACATTGCAAATTCTAGTTGGAAATATCCATATAAAAATGAAAATGATTATGAAAATTAAGCATGCTTATGTTTATTATAGATTCAAATCCCAGAAAATTCTAGGAATCCATTCGATCCTAGAATATCTACAATCGATTTAAGCTCAAGGTAAAAGTTATAATAATTATTGATAAAAAAATGAATTCCAAGTAAGGTAAAAAATGACATCACAAATTTTACCATCACTAATACACCATTTTAAAATGGTTTTAAAAAGAGGCTGCAACACTGACATTCTTTGAAAAGAGCGGCTAAACATATTATTGATTAGATTTTAACAAGCCATCTACTAAACTTTGAGAACGGGTTTTGATGATATAGACTAGTATCTGAACAAAAATGAGAATGAGAAGTAATATATTTGTTATTGATGGGATGTTGGAGATGGACCGAAGGTACTGGTGGGGTTGGATGCTATCAAAAGGAATTCCTAGTAGTAACCTTCTATCAGCCCCTATCATATACACTCTAAATCAGAGGGGTTTTTCCAACTTGGCAAGCTTCGAGAGGTGTCCTCAAGCACCTTTGATAAAGCCATGTTGGTCGCATGCATGGGAATTTGGATTCCAACCCATCTAGGGGTACAATGGGAAACATATCGGGCCAATCTCTTCGAAGATGATATAGCATTGCCTCATGGACCAGGCAGATTGGTTTGGGGGTGATATATTGGAATGTGAGATCGCAACCTCCAAATTCTATGAACACTTCTCTTTAAGTCTCAACCATCTCCCTCATGCCAACCTATCTGAACATTTGTGGACTTGGGATCTCCCCATTAAAATCTTATGTTTCTCTTGGTTAATTATCCACAACCAGATATTAACTTGGGATACCCTCATGAACAAAGGCATGGTGGGGCCTGGCTATTGTGTTCTCTGTAAATATGATTTGGAGTGTTGTTTACATTTATTCATTCTATTCTCGTTGCTTGAGACATTTGGAAGGGGGTTTTCTTTCTTTTGGGGATTCAGGTTGGTGGAGACAACTCTTCAATCACAACAAGGATTTTCTCTTGGGAACGCAAATCAAAAGCATACAAGGGCTCTTCTCGTATACGCTTTTTTGGGCATATGGCACTCCAGGAATGAATATATTTTCCAAGGAATCACCCTTGATGTCAGCCTATCTTCTCTTTGTAGTGTGGCCTATTTTTTAGGAAATTGGCCCTTAGAGTCCCAAGGAATCCTTTAGGACAATTACTTTGGTTGATTTGCCCAACTCTTTCCTATTTTTTTATGGGGCTTCATCTCGAGATATTTTTCATTGTGGAGTCTCTCTCCAGGGAGCTCCTATCGATTCATGTGGTTTGGTGGTTTTGGGTCAACTATAGGGAAAAAATTCTTGCATTATGGAGTGCCTTACAAGTAAATTAGTGGCTCAACATTGATAGCCTCTTGGTTATCGAGGATTCTATTACAACAATCAACTAGATTCAAGATTAGAATGACTTATAGGTTCCTTCTTTTTTCAACTATATTTAGAGGATCTAGGGATTAAAGTCTCTCTGCTCAGGGATATCTTTCTAGCATGTTTTTAGAGAACAAAATTTCGAATTTGTCTCTCTCCTACCAGGGAAGATGCATTTTGAACTCTTTTTGGAGGGGGTTGTCCAAAGTCACAGATTTTTTGTGATTTATTAAGATTTCCTTTTTGTTTTCTATCTTATAGGTACCTACGCATAGTTGTCTGATGTCTAGGATTATCCTTTTATTTTTTTTCTTATATCTCTCTATTCTTCTGAGTATGTGGAAATTATATGACTAAGTTCCTTTGAGAACAATATGAATGATTTTTTTTGTAGTTACACAGAGGTAATTTTGTCATTTTCAGATTGCAGTAGGTTATTTATTTTAAGTATGACAAATTCCTTTTATTGCACAAGAAATATGATGTATGTAAAACATTTTCTTAACGGAAGTGTTATGTTTTTTTCTCCTGAAAAAACCATATAAAATAGGAAATTTTTCTTCACTATCTATACACTACAAGACTTCCTCGGCAGTGGCACTCAGAGACACTGAATCAATCTAAAATAATTCCAAATGTCATGAAACTTGACTCCACTAATATAAACTCTGCATGTTGTGTTGATACAAAAGCATTTTGAATGACCTAATGTTCATTCCATTGCAAAATGCCATCCTACCATAGAGATGTGTAAACAATCTCAATATACCCATATACGGAATCTGAAAACATAATATCGCCCTTTGAATTTCCATCTATAAGGTTCATCCTGATTCCAAGCTCGATGGCAGTATGGTCTATGAAGTCTCAGGCTATGCACAAACATTGTCGTAATATGTGAAATTTCCTTCAAAATGCATGTCTCTTGTGTCAGAATCTGGGGTCACTTTAGAATTCACTTCTGCTATTACACCTTGTTTAATTGAACCCATCTCACTATTTCCCTTCTCCCCAACATCATCTGCTTGCCCAGTTGATCCGATTTCATCTACGATGACCCTGTTCATCCTCTCATCTTGGAGTTGAATCTTTGTATGTGTTTCTTCTTGATTATTACGAATAACATCCATATTCTCGATCTTCTAAAGTAAAGCCATGACAACACTTGGAATAATGCTTACAATAGTATATATGTCAGATTTGTTTGTTGGTTGTTGGAATTTTGTTAAGATATTTTCTCAATAATATTCTCCTTGTTTATAATTTTTTTGGATCTCATTAGCACTATTTATGTGGCTTGCATTTTGGTCTTGATTTGTAATATACGAATTATTGTGTATGAAATATGTGTCCTATGTATGTTCCTCTAATTTTCTTGTTGGTATTAGAGCCCATATGGGTTTGAGTCCCTTGAGGGAGGGGCCATAGATATGTGAGATTTAGTACATTCTATCTTTTGTAAATAAGTTAGGATAGAGGAATGACTGATTTGCGTGTAGAAGTTGCAGAGTGTTGGATCCTTGTTTTGTACGTTTGTTTTTGTTGAGAAAAGTAGTTGTGTGCTCCATCCTAGATAGAATTGGGGAATGAAGAGTCATGTTGATTATCATTTGTGTTTGCACTTGGTGTGACTGTGTTGCACGTGGGTGCGATAGTATTGTGAAACAATAATCTCTTTCTTGACTTCCTCGAAGGGGAGGAGCGAAGGGATTCACAATGGTGGGATGATCTCTAGTCAAAGATGTGATAAAGGAAACAACAAAGGGATATGATCAATTCGTGGTGAAACTGATGTGAAAGTGAAGGACAACTTACTTAATGAATCTTTCTGAGCCAAGAGGAAGCTCATTTATTGACGGTGACGACACTTGTTTTCTACAATGATAAGTGTAACGATAGTACCCTCTCATTGTTGGGGATTAATCAGAATAATGCAGTGCCTCCAAGAATCGGTAGCTCACAGATTGCGACTTCAATCCCGCCACATTAAACATTACAGGCTATATATATCAAATCTCTTGGTTCAAAGTCTCTCTCATTATCTCTTGGTTCAAACACTCTCGCTTCAAATGAGCACATCAAAAAAATTATTTTTTGAATGGAGCATAGTGGACACTGACTGGTGCAATGTTATTAACATAATGGATAGGCATGGAGGGCAGTGGACACCAACTGGTGAAATGTTATTGACATAATGGATAGCTCATGCACACAACCTTCCTCTCCAAGCAAGTTCCAGGCAAGTTCTCAACATTTGAAGCTCTATCAACGTTTTTATAGTGTCTTCTCAGATAATATGAAATTGAGGACAACATTGTGAGCCTGTATGGAGAAAATTTTGGATGCTTGCAACTAAAACTATTTCGGTTACTTTGGCAGTGGGGTTTCCAGCTATGTTGTAGGTGTTCACATCATTTCTATGCTTTGATATCTTTGGGGCAAAAACATGATATTAACCATATGGAAAAGATGATGGAGGTGCAGTTATATAAAAAAATTGGTTTCGGTTTGAGTTGTTGTTTGTGGTTGTGTAGTAAAATTATATGTATTTTTGGTTTAGAAATTAAAAAGTGCATAACCAATTATTGAGCAATGTTGCATAAATCAGATTAATGGTTCTTGGTGCTCAGAAACCCCTGAACACATTACTAGTTTGATTGTGTTTATATTGTTATGGTTTGTTGTTCTTGGCTGTTGCAAAACCTTGAACAATGACTATAGGTTACTTTACTAGATCCATGTGTGTTAGTAAGGTCAAGTTGTTTGATCATCTTTTCAACACATTCAGTATCCACACCTCCATCATAGCCCCTGAAGGATAGATGAAAGCGAAATATCTAACAGATTGTAGTTGGTCCATGTTATGGTTCATTACTTGAAAACTCTTATCGCAGAAGCCTCAACGAGCGAGTTTGTTAACACTGTTGATCACGCAAGTTCATCAAAGATGGTCAAAGGCGTTTATGTTTTAAATGGAGTTCAAGTGACAACTCCAAGATGATGTGGTGAAGAAAGCTCATTGTTTGTGAGATGCCACAATGGATATGAGCATGAAGAACATATCTAACTATATGTAATTTATGATTCTTGTAATATTTTTTGTAATATTATAATGTAAACGTTAAAAGGGAGACTTGGAATAATGCTTACAAGTATATATGTAGAATTTGTTTGTTTGTTGTTGGAATTTCGTTGAGATTTATTTATTGGTTGTTGGAATTTTGTTGAGAAATTTTCTCAATAATATTCTTTTTTCTGAAATCAATTAAATTTCATAAACACTATTTATATGATTTATATTTTGATCTTCATTTATAATATATGAATTATTGTGTATGAAATATGTATCACAATATATAAATTATATATTGTGTATGAAATATGTATCATAAATCTGCTCCTCTAATTTCTTTGTATAACATTATCATGCACCAACCTTCCGGCATTGGTTCTCTTTGCCTCGGGCAAAACCAATCCCCAATTCCAATAGTCATCCGGCCCTCGCTTATTTTGAGAAGCTAGTGAGGCAGCGACATATCGGCGAACAAAAAAAACAGTGATTAAAGTAAAAACATAATAACACATGCAAATAGCCTCCTTTATATAAGCTATCCTTTTACTTCAAGCTATGATAGACGTCAAACATCAATTGGTCAATATTTGTTTTCTTTGAAGGTTGGGCAGATGTAAAGCGTTAGCTGGTCGTTTATATCTTATACCGGTTTAAATTTTAATCTTCCGGCTAAACACAACCGGGGAAAGACTGAAACTTGTCAACAAGACCATAAATAAACCGATGTACTTTTCTTCTCAAGTCTTTTCTTTGTATGGACAAAATTCTCAAATGAGGTGAAAGTTTCCTAACCCTAACAAACCCGATGTACTTTTCTGCTCAAGTCTTTTCCTCTGATTCGGTATTTTCCACAGAACCCACCATTTTGCCCGTAAGGCAAATTTTTCATCAAATAAGTTTTTTTTGGGTGGAAATCAATTCAACATTACCAAGAAGTCGGCCACATCCAATATTCAAAAACTTCAAAACTGTAATAAACATTTACAAAAAAAAATTTACTGGATCTTTTCTTCAAAATTGTACCAGTAATTCCATTGTATTTTCGGACAAAAATGTCCCCTGTTTCGTTCAAAGAGACTTCCTAGAACATACGTAAAGCCACTCGCAATCAAACTCAGGTTGGTACACACGAAGGCCACTCGATAACATTGAAAAAGCGGAATTAATTTTGAATTTAAACTGATCACGTTCGTGATTCAAATCTCGACACGTTCGGCACTCTGCCATTGGCGCCAGTCGTGCTTTTCCCGTGATGTCAAGATCCGACATCTTCTTGTTTCATTTCGTCTTCATCGCGAAGTTTCCAGTATTCTTGCTTATCTTGACTAATTGTGGAAATGTAAATCAACTTTTTCTCAATCAGTGGCAGTCCAAATCGGGTTGCCGAGGAACGCACCTAACTTGACAGGTCCGACACTCTAAGATAGCCGGCCCCGCGCCAGTCGAGCGGTCGTGCCTTTGTCCACAAGTCCATACCCGCCATCTTGTAGTTTCATTTCACCTTCGCCATGAAGTCTTCGTATTTATCATGACTTGGCTTCGAGACTTTGAAGTGTAAATCAATTTTTCTTTCAGTCGGTGGTACGAGTAGACAATATCAACGGCAGGGAAATGTAGAGCATTCAAGATTTTGTACTTTTATTTTTATATAATTTAGTTGAAATAGGGGTAAAAATAGTTATTATTCGCAGCTATGAATCACTTTATTTGAAATGTTCGGTGATGGTTTTGAAAAAGGAAGACTTCCATTTTTATCTATTATCTCTCGATTTTGGATAATTGACCTTTTATAAGATTCAAGAAACAAAATTAGTTTTTTTTTTTTTTTTTTCAAACCAAACAACCCATTTTTTTTATCAAACATATAAAAGACCCACTTTCAAAATTTTCTATCGTTCTTAGAAAAATCTAGACCCCCAAAGAAACATCAACAAGGAAGAATATAACCTTGCTCTAAATGCTTTAAACTCTAACTCTAGCATTGTGGTGCTAAAAGAAGACAAGGGAATAGCTAGTGTCATTAGAAAATACTAACTAAAAAAATGATTGATCATCTCAATAATAGTGGTTGTTACGAAAAATTAATTAAGAATCTTTTAAAGAAAATAGCTAATGAAGTTTGTAGCTCAATAAAAGCTATCAATATTTATGAAAACAAGGTCGTGATAGAAAGCAATCTTTATACCTCTAGAATTTATGGTGCTCATAAGATACACAAAGATAGGGCTCCAATTAGACATATAGTGAATACTATTAGTGGTCCTACATATCATCTTACCAAATACCTAGCCGAAAACTAAAACCCTTAGTTGGTAACATTGATTCATTTGTTAAAGATTCCACCCATTTTATCAATGAAATTAAGAATATCAAACTTGATAAAAATGACATTTTAGTAAGTTTTGCGTTACTTCACTATACACCAATATCCCTATTGAAGGAACTATGGAGGTTGTCCATAAAATAATTGATTGTGACACACCAAAACTTATTGAAATATGCCTCAAATCTAATTTCTTTAGTTTCATGGGTGAAGTGTATGAAAAAAATTGTGGTGTAGCTATTGGCTCTCCTTTATCTGCCATTATTGTTAATTTATTCATGGAATATTTTGAAACTAGGGCCGTAAAATCTGCACCCTTGAAACCTAAATTGTGGAAAAAATTTGTAGATTCCACCTTCGTCATATGGCCTCATGGACATTAAACATTAGAAACATTTAAATAACACTTAAATAGTCTTTCTTCATCCACAAAATCCACCATGGAAGTGGAGGTCAATTAAATAAGACTTAAATAGTCTTTCTTCATCCACAACATTCACCATGGAAGTGGAGGTCAATGCGAGCCTCCCTTTTCTTGACATCCTTATCACTAAAAATCAACATGGTTCCATATCCCACCAAGTATACTAAAAAAAGACCCATACCGAGCAATATCTTCATGCCACTTCTCACCATCATCCCGCCCAAAAACTTGAAATTCTAAAAATTTAGCAACAAGAGCATAAATGAAAACACTTGGAAATGGAGAAAACACATCTTATAAATGTGTTTTTGAAAAATGGATACAAAAAAAATCAAGCAATCAAGGCTTTCCATAATGCAAACGAAGGAACTAATCATAAAAGTAAAATTTTGGATAACTTTGTTGGCGAAGTGAACCTTCCATACGTTCTTGGGACCACTGACAAAATTGCCCACATCTTAAAAAGAAATAACATTAGAAACACCTTCAAACTTTTAAATACCATCTGCATTCATCTCAATTCATTTAAAGATCCCATTGACCCAAAATGCCAGAAAGGTGTTTATTTAATTCTTGTTGTCATGGAATTCCATACGTTGGGGAAACTTGTCGATCTCTATCCATACTAAAATTCAAGAACATTTAGCAGACATAAAACATAACTGGTCTAAAAACTCTGCACTAGCACAACATTGTGATAAAACCCAACCTCAAATTTGTATTGAAAAACTCGCATCCTTGCTAAAATTGATCACTACTTCCACAAAAAAATTAGGAAACCCATAAAGATTAATAAATATTCTAAGAACCTTAATATGGATTATGGATGGAATATAAGCGAAAATTGGATTCCTACTTTAACATCTAAATCAACATCTTCCAAAACCCCCTCCACTTAAATCTCATTAATTAATATTATTCTCCTTTAATCTCATTAAATATCATTTTCTAGCTAAATCATACATAACTAGAACCAACAACAAATATATTAACCATGTTTAATAATCATCATAATTGGTTATTAAATAAAAAATATCATAATTAAATATGTGTTAAAAACATGTTAATTAATGCTTATTTCTAATTAATACATAATTATATTTATATAAACCTTTATTAATTAAAATTTAAATCATATTATATAACACATTTTATAATATATTAATATCACCTTTTCTTTTCCTTTCAGATTTTTATTATGGGTTATTTTTAACCTATTTATTATAACTCTAGGTTTGATTAATTTTCTATATTTCTCTATATTCTGAAAATGAACCATAATTGTGAGTTAAAAACATCAATCACTAAACTAACATGAATATGATAGATTTAGAAAACATGAGAACAATGGCAAAAATCTAAAATCAGATTATTTTTTCCTTTTAATTATAAAAGGACTTATAATTACCCACTTCTAGAAATAAATAAAGTTTGATCTACTTTTTATTAATGCTCCCTCTTGTCAATTTCATTTTATTGGGCAATTGACTTTGGATTGAAATTGATATTAATGCGGGTTATTTCTTTTTCAGGAAGAAAAAAAAACGTTGATTTGTAGTATATATTAAAATCAATACATGTAATCTATGTGCATTATTTCATTTGATTGGGCAATTGACTCTCAGTGAAATTGATGTTCATGTTTGTTACTTAATGAAATTGATAATTTCATTTGATTGGGCAATTGACTCTGAGTGAAATTGATGTTCATGTTTGTTACTGAATGAAATTGATATTAATTCTGGCTGCTGTAGTGTTGATTTCATTTTAGTGCGTAATTGGCTCTCAATTGAAATTCATATGCACGCTTGTTAGTGGGAGTTTCTAATAGATATTAATACTTAATACTATAACGTTGACTTTATTAATTAAAAATTTAAATAAATAAACATGTAACCATTAATCATTATACTGTATTTAAATATTTTTAAATTTTAATTTTTTTAATTATCTATATTTTAGTTATTTAAAATCTGATAAGGAAGGGTTAAAATTGTAAATTTAAAGAAGTTTGGAGAGTATTTTATTTGTTTTAATCTCAAATAATTTACAACATTAACATCACATCAAGGTACTTATCTCTTTCCTTGAAACAATTTCAAGGCTCCTCAGAAATTGTGTTGTTGTTCTGAAACTCATGCCACACTTTCCAACATTCTCTGCCTCGGAAATAATTCCTCTGTTCAAAATTTTTAGTCTTAGAAATCATGTTGCAGTCAGTATCTCAGCTCTAAAATTCATGCCACTACCAACAATTTTTCTCCTCTGAAATCATGATAACCACTCTCAATACTACCTTGCTTTTTGCACCCCCTCATAAAACTTCTCTCCTTAATTTTTGGGCATTTGTTAAGACTTTTACTACCCTAAGAATCATGCCCTTATATAAGCATTTAATGCGTTGACCCTATATAGATTTTTGTGCGGAAGCTCCTCGAATTCTAAGTTGAAACATGTGCCTTCTCCTCAAAATGTGTGCTACAACACTTCCTAGAAATGTGTGCATGTGCTTGCCTTCATAGCCTCCTTTCTTTGTCCTCTCCTCCTTACTCTTCTCATATTCTCCAATACTTGCACATGAAGAATGAGAACTCGCCTTTTCCTTTCTCTCTTTCTACTCTCATAATGTTGAGAGAACCCTATCCCTAAGATCGAGGGTTGAGATTAGATCCCATCTCCCCTTCATCAAGTGTGTAGATCTAATCTCCCATTGACCCCCTTTTTATGTCTCCCCCTTCATTAATGAGCTTCCCTTGTCACTTTAATAATTCTACGTTGTACCATGTATTTTTTCTCATAAAGTTACTTTAAAAACATAAAATGACTTTAATGATATAGAATATTATGTACGTTTTGTACCACATAAAGTGACAAAAAAGTCACATGACTTTAATAACTCATAAAGGTGGTCCACATGTGTTCTCCTAGGCCAAAGGAAAAAAGCACTATGAAACACCTCCTTGCTACCCTTTTTTCTCAACACTCCCTCTTACTTATGACGGTGTTTCTCACTACTCCCATCTTATTTCTAAAATACACATGATTTTACCTTGGAAATGACTTGGTGAGAATGTCTGAAACCTACTCCGCAATGGATATGTACTCAAGCTTCACTGCTCCTCTCTAAAAACAATCATGGATGATGTGGTACTTCATCTCAATGTGCCTTGACCTGTAATGTAATATTGGATTCTTTGTGAATTTAATACAACTTTGATTATCATAATATATCATAGTCGGTGTTAACCTCTGACCAAATAAGCCACACAACAACCTGTGAAGCCAAATCACCTGGAAACTTCCCTGATTGGCTACAATGTACTCAGCCTTTGCGGAAATAAATTCCATTGATCTCTATTTTCTGCTGAACCACAACATCATAGTTGAACCCAACTTAAAACAACACCAAAAAGTACTCTTCTTGTCACTAGAACTTCCTGACTAGTTTGAGTCTGTACAACCTGACTCCATCCCCCTTTATATAGTCCAGTGCATAGTCCACTGTGCCTGGTAGGTATTGTAAGACATGTTTCATAACCACTTAGTGCACTCTCTTGGGCTCCATCATAAACCAGCTCAACATGTTGACCATGAAAAAAATATCTAACCTAGTGTTGAGCAAATACATCAACAAATCGATCAACTAATGATATATAGTGGGGTCTACCAACTTGAAATTTGAAGCATGTACCTTCTTCTAGTTGATAATGAGAGGTGTCGCCATAGGTTGTAGTCCTCCATATGAATTATCCTCAATATGTCACCCACATACCTACCCTAGCCCACAAATATATTCCCATCCTTGACTTAGTGAAAAAGATGAAGCCACAGGTAGAGATGGAGAAAGCGAAGGTCTGAATATTGATTCAGAACAAAGAGCAGCTCACCTCATTCATCGGCAACACACAAGCCTCATATGTGCGGTTCTACAATATTTTCGATGTCTTGGTGAGAAAAAACCATATCCATTCTATTGGCTCCCTCACTGATGCTAAACCAAAGAACCAAGTCGGGCTGGAGATCGATCAGTACTTGGAGCAGCTAATACAAGAAGCTGCCAGGGAATACTTGGAGCTAAACACATAGAACATGCAAAAGTACATCAGTGGTCCTGTCAAGATCAAGACAATGCTTCCCATACTTTAGAACGAGTTGGACATGGGTTCCAAGAAAATATACTCGGATGCCATGGAGGGTAGAGTCAACTTACAAAGAGACATTGTTAAGCAGTTTGGGGACACCATCACATAGTACCAAGCTTGGCACTAATATGTGACCAAGAAGTAGCAAGTGGAGGTTACTGAGCTGGAATTTCCCCAAACTCCATAATCATAGTGTTGTGTCTTGTTAGGTTGTCTCTACCATATTTTTTCTTATATGGGTACATGTGGAAAATGTAATATTATTTTTAACTATGTTGTAAGTGAAATTCCAAGTGTCAATATTGGAATATGAAATGCCACCGTGTAATGTACTGTGTCATTTAGTGAATAAGTTGAAGAGTCATGACGTTAGTCAAAAGGTCACAAAGGGGAGTTGAAGAGTCACCCCCTATTGTTATAAATAAAACCACATAACTCATGTTAGAGGTTTTTGGGAGCCAATCGTTTGGCTAAGCTTAGGCTTAGAGAGAGCTTGGGAGTATTGTGAAGAGCCTTGGCTTATCCATAGCGTAGAGAGAGTATACTTCTTTGGAGGAGTAGGTGTTCTTGACTGTAATGTTCCACTATTTGGGCAAGTGGTCGTCAATGGTGTATGTATGGATGTAACATTCACTTATAATAATAAAATCAGAGCCATCACACTTTCATGCATATGTTGTTAATATAGTAGGACTATTCTCGTTGTATTCACAATGTATCTTATTTAACTTACGCATATGCTTATGAATTACTTTGTATGCATTTATTTGAATTTTTTTGAATGCATGTTATTGGATTTAATCATCACTTTAACTTGTGGACTATTATGAATTTTATCTTGTGATGCCATTTCGCTCATGTGTTCCTTTAAATCTGCGTACTGTTACAGGTTTCCAAGGGATACAGTTCCTTTTTCCTTCGTGTGTTGGAACCTTCATGCATCGTGCTTGACGCTTTGCAAGGTCACACACTTTCTCTCACCTGAAGTTATCATATTTTCCTCTGCGCATTTCCGTAGTCAAGGCATTACATTACCACCCACTGCTGTTACTCCTACTCCAAATGGTGTGAGGTCTAGTTGGGACTTCATATCGGGGAGATCCCATGAGTGTTGCCAAGTCCAACACCGTCAACATGATCTAAGATCAAAGCAATTAAAGGAAGTGATAAAAATCATCAACAATAAAGGATGGCTAATGGGAAATTTGAATAACTACATGGATGAAGGTAACAACCAACCAAGGATCAAAAAATTTTTCCCTCAAAGGTTGTTGGCTCCCAAGTATTTAAATCATTTCTATGGCTATTTCTACTCTTGTAATAATTTTGGTCATAATGTTTTTAGTTGTCTAAGATATTATGTTAAAAATGATCATATTAGAAATAGAAGTAAAGGTCCATACTGGATCCCAAGTAGTTGAGATATCTGATCCACATATTCACAAAGTAATAACCCCATAACTAACAATTTATTTGCTCATTTTCTTAATCATATTGAATATTATATTTGTAAGAATTATGGGCACAATGCAATTGAGTGTAAATATGGAAAGATCATACCTCCCTCTTAGAACGAGAAAACATAACAAGGAGCTAAACTATTGAAGAAAAATAGGAAGAATGAAGTAGAAGAGTGTGGATTTTCACTCTCTGCTCGAAGTCAAGGAAACCCATGGCATATTGTGAATGGGTATTCATTGCACACAAAACGAGATAAGGAAAATGCAAATAGAGGAACAAATCAATCTAAGTACCAACAACGACGTATTAATATAAAAAATAAAATAATCATTTTATTTGGAGGAATGAATCAACCAAATTTTTATTTTTATCATAAAGTTAATCATAGTAAAGGTAAAATAATGAATTCCTCAAGAAGGCTCTCCTCATGTAAATATAAAAGGAATAAATTAGGTAACTCCCATAAAGGTGAAAGCTACAACTCCTTTTCTCCCCCAATGGATCTCCCTATAGTCTTCAAATATGAGAGTCTAGAAACCAAGAAAGTGATTACAGAAGCATCCAAATTAATCCTCCAAAGATAAATAAGAAAGAAGAACTCATAAGGACATGGAAAAATAAAGAGGTGATGAAGGAGAAATTAAATATAGTTATTTGGTCAATACAAAGAGGACTAGTGGTATGTAGATAGTAGATGTTCAAATCACATGTCTAGAGACATAAACATATTCCTCTCTCTGAAGGAAATCAAAGGAGACAATGTCATTCTTGGAAATAATACATCAACTAGATTTTTATGGTCTTGACATTGAGAAAAGGAACGCTAAATGTGTATTGATTTTTGAAGTTTTAAATGAAAATATTTTTAAGTGTAATTCAAATCACTAATAACAAACATGAGGTCATATTTTCTTCTAAAGGTTGCAAAATAACGAAAGAAAATTCTAGTAGAATATTAGCAACAACAACAAGGACCTCAACAAATGCATGTGTCCTTAATAAAGGTGAATCAAAATATTGTAGTATGAGAGTGTTATCTCCCACAACTTATTAGAAAAATAAAAGTCAGGGACAACAAAATCTCAAAACACATAAAGAAGATAGAAATCATTGAGAATGAGTTGTAAGATAAGAGTTGTGAGTGGAAAAGACCATTGTAGATATATTAGGGAAATAAGTAAAGTTCATTTGGTTAGAAATAAATATGAACAAATGAATTGCAAAGATGATGTCAGAAGATGGTGTCACAATCTAAGACAGGTCCACAGGGATATCTTATAGGAAAAAGGAAAGAAGGGAGATGTAAAATTTTGACAAGCATAGTTCCATGTTAGGAGGTCAGAGAATATTAGTAAGCAAGATTAGGGGAACCTACAACATCAATAATAACATGCATTAAGGGGAGAGTTCATTGCTCAACAAAAACATGAAATGAAATGTTTGCAAATCTTATATGTTTTATCTTATTTCATTTGTATAACCGGCTGACACAGCTAAGTTCAACAACCATGAGCATAAACAACATTTCATTTTAGGGCATGTGAAGCATTCATCTCTTAGTACAACAACTAGTATGCATTGGCTCATTTTTACAACATTAGAAATACATATTGATCAATTTGTATAAAAATGGAGATCTCTTAGTATTTGGATCAACCATTAGTGTAGTAATAAAGTTTGGAATTTGAAGAAACTTTAAGTGTAGAATGGTACATTAGTACAACTCATTTAATTGGTACCACAATAGAGGATTTGCATCAATAGGAGAACCACAAGTTTAGGGGGAGAAAAGTGTAGTACAATGCACTATGAAATGGAAAGTTTGCATGCTTCTTATGTCTTCCCCTATATATCCTCAATTGGTATCACTTGATTTAAGTGGGATAAATAAATATATTCAATAAAAAATAAAACCAACGACCATTGCCCAAGTGAGAGAGTGATATAAAATGGGAAGTATCTAAATCCAATGTAGGTCAACAGGGGGAGAATAATTAGTAACTTGTTATATCCCTTTAGAAGGAAAATCGATAGAGGGGGAGGACTCAAACCCTTTTCCATTGATGCCAAAGGGGGAGAGTAAGAAAACATTGGAGATGAGATGAAATGTGGACAAATATATTGAAGATGGAGAGTGATCAAGGGGGAGAGTGCTCAACCAATGACTCTTGAAATGCAAAATAGGAGAGTGAGAAACAATTGGAAGTTCCTTCAACATGTTACTTCATCCTAATAGGGGGAGCATTTCCAAGTGGTGTTGTTTCCATTAGTGACCAACATTTTTTGGTGGTGTTGTCATCAATACAAAAGGGGGATATTGTTGAGCATGTTGCCTATTGTTGTCAATGATTTCAAATCTAAGTCATTGATGTCAAGTAATATCAAGTTTAGGGGAATCTTGTCGAGGTTCCCATGAATGATAATTAGGTTGCTATTGATGTCTTGGTTGTTTATATTAACAATGTTATAAGCCTATGTTGGCTTCATTATTGTTGATTGGCCTATCTTTGAAGGAATTTTTTTATGTAGGTGACTTTCTCATAAGCACATGAAAAGTGCTTAGTTGGATATTCCTCTCCAAGATATTTCCAACAATATATGTCACTTGACCTAATTCCCAAGGAATGAAGAGAAAACTCAGTTTGAATCGTTGCAATTCAAGCAAAGTTCTTGTAAGAGCCCTGGTGAAAATTGCATGTAAGAAAAGTTAATAAAGGAAAAATCCACGGTTGATGGGACACTTATTCCAAGCCAAATGTTGTGCAATAAATTCTAGCGTGGGTGTTCCTTTGATTTATTATGCCTAAGGAAATTCGCAAAGGAAATGGCTAAGGCTTTGGAAAGGAAAAATGGAATTTAGGCACATTCATTTAAGAAAATAATGGAAATTAGTAGAAAAGGAAGGTGAAAGGTCAGAGATTGTATGTGAGGAGGAAATTGAAGGAACATACAGGAAAATGAAAAAAATAGAGGCATAATTAATAAAAAGGCTTATGGGGATCAATTTGTAACCTTTTGTCAGTTCAATTTTGGAGCTCTCCCATTATTATCTCTCTCACTCTCACTCTTGGACACTTAGAGTTTTCTTGGAGAATTTTGGCAGTGCATATAGAAAGGAAAAGAATACAAGAGGACACAAATATCAAGCAAGGAAGAGCAGTATAAAGAAACGACAACAATATTATTTGCAGGTATCTATTTTCATGTGTATTTTCTTTGCTATATTTGGCATGCATGGTATTGCATGTGGTTATTTCGTTGTTTTGGAATGGGTTTTTCCAGGTGTGATAGTGTTTTCATCCTAGCCTTGCCATTTCCAGATAGCCATGATGTGATGGGGTTCTCATGTTTTGGTTGAGCTGGATTGACAGATGGATTTGAAGCTGAGTGAGGTGGATCTTTGAATGATCGATCACCTGGCATAGTGGTACCTGTACCAAAATATGAATCACGGTAAATCCACTGGCCTAGTAACCCCTGAGGCACACACTGGGTTGCAGTAAATCCAAGATTGTGTTGCTTCAGTGGGCCTAGGAATCCTTTCTAGTGAATGATAGGATATATATAAATCCAAGAGGTGGATTGCTCTTTGTTGGGCCTAGTAATCGTGGGTTAGGATATGCGAAAAAGGCTGGAGGGTGGATCTTCTTTACGGCCTAGTGATCAAGTGTGGATTGTGGTAAATCCTGAGAGACTAGGAGACAGGAAAATTCCTCATGATGTCGGTGGACAAATACGGTGGCATCCATGCCTATTTTGGCCTAGTGATCTGGTGAAGATCATGGTAAAGCCTGCTATTACATGTTTATTGTGTTGGCCTAGTGATCTTGGATGGATTAGAGTAAATCTTGGTTTCTATTGATGAGGTTGAGGTAGTTTTGCCTTGAGATGCCCTAGTTGGTTATTTTGGTTTGAGTCCCACATTCATGCTTGGAATATGGCACAGGGGTGAATGGTTGAAGAGATATTTGGCTCAGCCATTCTATGGTCGGGTGGAACATGGTAGTCTCAGCCTGGGTTTGGATTTCGCATCATCAATATGAGGTCATTTCTCCTTGTATTTCAATGAGTATTATACCGATTTATATGTGAATCATATGGCTGTGATTTCTTTGGTATTTATGTTTCTATTATGCTAGTTATGTATGTGTTTTATGACAATGGCTATATATGGTTCTCATCATGTTTTTACTTATAAATGAATGAACAATGTATCTATGACCTAATAGATGACAATGAAACAAATGATATAAGGGAACAACCCTCCATAGAAATTCTCAGATAATTATGAGACCCCTATGCTTAAATATATTGTTTACACCTATAGATTCCATATTTATGATATGTTTAACAGAAATCCTGACATGGCTAGTAAGGTTTCGATTAAGGTCTTGTTCAATTATTTACATTGGCATCATTGTTTCCTTATTATCTCTCTGTTATGAAGGTGTCATTCAATTCTGAGCAGTGAGTTGGGCTCTGGGCCTGAAAAATTGGCTCAAATCCCGGGGATGCTGGCACATCACTGGGAAAAATAGTCCTTGGATGCTAGTATGCCTTGGCATGAGAGCATCCAGAGTCTCCTGGATGTTATCAGGTCCATATCATGGGAGTGTCTGAGGGCCAAGTGGTCTAAAACCTTAGTCGAACCTAGGGGCTAGCTAACAGAGTGGTTGGGATAATTCCTGGAAGTCTTGTAGCTGATGTGGAAGGTTTGTATGTTGTGTTTCCATCGATTCCACTTCCTTAAGGTCACATAGCAGGTTGAATCTAATCATAATATCCTCTCATCACATGTTTACCCCGATTAGATGATTACTTGGGTAGATGTGAGAGGAGGGTATTACAGATGGTATTAGAGAATGGTTCAACCCTCACACTAGATGGCCAGTGTGTTGGTGATGAATTCTTGTCATTCTCACGTGTTAATAATTATTCTGGTCTATGTGCTTGTTTCATATGCATGGTGTTAGCCATGGTTGTATTGATATCGCCATGTGAAAGAGGATGTTGTTGTTATGATGTATGTCATCATGAATGTATGATTGGTTACATGTTGTTTATGCTTGTGTATTGTCGATATACATTGGTATGGTTGTTGTTGTCATGCATAAGGTCATGGTATGTGTAGCAAATATGGTTATGGATTGATGCATGGACTCTAGCTAGACTGATGGATACATGGTTATATGTTGTTATGATTATGTTATACATGTGTCATGCTGATTCGATGATCTTGCAGATGATATATCATGCCCGAATTATGCTAAGGTATGTTGGCTTATTGTGATTTGGTTGAGATGACATAATATTCCTTATAGGAAAGAGATTAAACTAACTAGCAAAATGATAGACCACAAATACTCTCCCCATGAATCAAGTGAGCAGCATTGTGTTGGGCACTCTTATGATTTGGCAGATGCATTGAGAATATTGAATGAAGAAATAAGGAGTTGTAAGGAAGACAATGAAAAAATCATACAAGAACAAGAGAAAAAACCAGAGGTTAATGCTATACTTCCTTAAAGTTTTTCAAAATTGCAGTGAAAAGGGCCACTTCAAATCAACCATGGACATGAGGAAAAAAATAATGGGGCATATGGAAGTAGGTCTTATCATGTTGTTGGCTTGGTAGGGCCCGACCTAGGTTCAGCGTTAGTTAGCCAAAAAAATCCCCACACTACTGGCCCTTTCGGCATCAACCTGCGAAGTGTGGACCGAAGTCTCACCCGAAGCAGTATGGGGGGATGCTAGAACCAAGTTTCTGCATCCCGAGATGGTCGTGATGTTGGTTTATTCCTTTTATTCCTGCTTTTGCGCAAGTTGCCAAGTTCTAGGGCTCTGTCTACCTAGCCCTTTATTCCGCCCTTCAGTGCCTTCGCGAACAGGTACGATTGGCCTTCACGCAGCCCTACCCTGCGGTTCAGGTACTTTCGCGCTGCTAAAGCAATGTAAAGAATATTTTTCCAAGTTATCCTTAAGTGTCTTACTTATCTTATTAAACAACCACAGTTAGCGATGCGTAAACAAATATCCTTAATTGTGTTCAATTATCCAACATAATTACATACATTCACGCATCACATAAACATTATAAATGAAATTCATACACAACATGAAAAGATGCATTAATAGGAAATAAGACACAAAATTTGTAGAATACTTCTCTTTATTGATATCTTCAAAGGATTAGAGACTCTATCCGCCCTGCACACACAGTTGCAAGGGTCCATGCACTCAGCTGTGGACTTCTACCCTAGGCCTCTGCGCACTCAGCTGTAGAGCCTCTACCTACACTAACACCCGAAACTTAGACTTCTCTCCTTATCGCTCAAGACTTCATCTACAACTCATGAGTCATTAAGACTACTTAGAGCTTACTTTCTTTGCTCTTTTTATATAATCCCGTGGTCCACAAACCATGGGTAGATATTTACAGCCGAATTTACTTTACAAAATTTAGGGCTAACAACCCTTTATGACTCATGACACCTTCGCACTCTGTGACCACAAAATGCTGACACTTTACAATTTTATTACAAAATTCAACCCAAAACATGGGCTTTTAGCCCCAAAACTGTCCTTGGGGGATCCCATTCCCAACAGGCCCCCAACACAAACATCATGACTCACCCTCAAGTCACTTGGCAAGCATGGAGATCTTAGTGCGAAGACCTTCCAACTCGACTCGTATGACCGCAACCTCAGATGTGCACTGTGCAGCTGCCTGCTTCACGTCTTCAACCATTTTTTTGGTCACCACTCCTAAATTGTCGGTCTGAAGCTTTTGCTGAGTTTCTTGTAGAGTTGAAATCTTTCCTTAAATAGAGGCTATGACCATGTAAGCCTCATCCAACCAAGGCTTCAATCATGCCTTCAGCACTGCTTCCTTATGCAGCGTTGCATCCACCTGATCCTTCAGCTGCTTGGCCTCCTGCAACTTCGCCAATCTCTGTGTGAGTGTGACGGTTCGCGTTATGCCTTTGACTTCATCATAGCACTGTTGTAGCTCATGCACTTCTATTTCTAGTCACTATACATTGGGGTCCTCCTGCAAGCTTGTCAGGACCTCGAACGACTGCTTAAAAAGTTGCATGCAGTCTGCTACTACACTATCAACCACTCCTACTGCTTTTGTGATAGCGGTCACCCACTGCTCCTTTACTTCTGGTAGATTTGAAGGCTGGGCCTTCAACTATAACTTTGTGATCTACAGGTTCAACTCAAACTGAACCCTCACCATCTCGGTACAAGTGGCACGCACCCTCGTAGCCAGCTTACAGATGCGCACCTCGACTGGTTCCTCCATAGGAATGGCCAACTCTGGGACCATTTAACATGCCTCCTCGACGACCTGCATAATGCGCTTGTTCTAGTTGGTCGTCTCGGTCACAAAGACGATGGCAGAATCTCGTTGTAGGTCCATCTTCTCATTGTTGATCCACTGCTCACTAATCACCTGGAGGGTGCGCTGCTCAAGGGCCTCCAACTCTGCAATCACTCCATCCTCCAAGAGGTGGAGCACTTCTCTAGGGAGTGTTGCCAAATTCAACCCTACTCCCTTTAGGGCACTAACAGTGGGACTGTCAGTTTTTTTCTCCATGGTCAGTGCTCCATCATGTAGCACTATCACGCTAGAGGCCTTCACGCGCAGCATCAGTGTAGATACCAAGGCTGGTAGACACCATGCCAACCTGCGACGCGCGGGTTTGTAGCTCCTACAGACGTGTCTAGATAGCCCCCAAGGCTAGTTTCTACTGTTGCTTAAACTGTTGTAGGGCCTTCGTGGTGACATCCCGCACTGTGTCATTGATGTCATGCAAATCACGCTCTGCTAGCGTGATTGGGTCTAGTGATGTTATATTAGCCTTTGATTTCTTCTTGGACCCTCCTTTCTCCTACTCCCTTGGATGCTTGATGCAGGGATATCGCCTGTGGGTCTGCGCTGTGCTGTTTTGTCTACTCGTTCATCTCTTCCTCTATCTCAGGTGAAGGTGACCTCGCGCCTTTGTTAGAGCCTCACTCTGTTCCACCCATTTTCCACTCCATCTGCTAAGCGGCATCGCGCTCCGCCTAGGCCATGTTAGCGACCTCCTTCTTCCTTTTCTCGGCTAGCTACATCAGCTTTAGCTTGGCCTCCTCCTTCTTTCTCTGTGTGGCAGACTTGCTCCCTCCCACCGCCAAGTTTGTTGTAGAGCGCCACTCTACCAGCCATCGGTCAAGTACCACATCAATGGCATCATCCGTTGCCAGGTAAGGCAAGTCATACCATTTCTGCAAAGGGTCCTTCTTCGCCTTGATGGCCACATGGTGGAAATCTGTGTTGAACTCTACGTAGCCATACAGGTAGGCGTACACCGCACGGCAGTCACAATTTTTTATTAATATCCATGCGGATGTTCATATCCATCAAGATCCAAAAGATCTTGTTGTCCTTGATGCACTGCGCATCCTTGGTTGCCCACAACGAAGAGTACTTCACTACTTCTAGTAGGTTTGGCGCAACCGAAGGGAATTGGTTGTCCTCTGGCAGTTCCCATGCTACTTACACAATTGACAGCAAGAGCCACACATAGTGGAACGTCTTGCTGAGATCTTGTGCTTCGCGATAGTTTGCTAGGAACTCTCTGCGAAGATAGTTTGACTAGTTGAACTGGACTTCTTTGGCACACTTGGCTACTACCACGACAAGAGGCACCAACACCTTGTTGGTGCCACACTTACTCATCACCTTCCCTGCTAAAATCTGTGTAGCCACCTTTACAACAGGCTCATAGGTGCTAGATATGGCATATCTATGTGACTTCTTTACCAGCTTAAACTTCTCTTTCATGGCCTCCATGAGGGCCTTCTCACCACCTTTTCTGTCAAATATCATGGCCAGATTTTCTCCAGTGTAAGGCAACTACCTAATCCTATGGATCAATCTGTTAGTGATGGGTATTGGCTCCTCCAGCCATAGATATCCATTATGCACCAAGTATAGTAGTTGTTTGATGACAATATTGTAACCGAGGTGTGGTTGTAGTGTGGCACCCAAAGCAGGTTGAGCAAGCCTGCCTTGTCTACTCCTTTGAGCCACCTCCGTGGCTCCAATGTGGTCATTCTAGTGGTTGTATTGATTATGTGGCACATCAGCTACTTGGTCGCTAGCTGTGAGAACTTCTCATGATTAGCAAAGTCCCAGTCCTCGAGTTTTAGCAGAGGAACTAGCCCCAATAACGGTCCTTCGAAGACAATTTCATCCAACAGTAAAGGGGTTTGCAAGTGGACCTTCGTCTCATCGATTTCGTTTGGTACCTTGGTCTTTCTCTTCCATAGAGGGACATACTCAGGAAACCAAGTGATAGGGTCAGCAGCCTGGGCTTCAACTTCCTCCACATCTTCTCCCACATCCTCATCGTCCATCAGAATGTCTTCGAGTTCTTCCTCCTCTGGCTCTAAGTTGATGGATTTTCCCTTCTCCTATGAGGTAGGCTTCGGTGGTTTTCTTCTTGGCGATGCACGCACCGGTATTGCAAGTTGCTTACCCTTTTTATCCTTCGCGGTCTCCTTGGTTGGGGTTGGATTTGGCCTCAGTGTCCTTGGTGATTTGGGGACTTTCGCTAATACTTCGGCAACCTCTAGAGTAGGTACTTTTTCCTCCATATAAATTTCTGCCACCGACTCCTCTGCTTCGGTATCTATAGCTTCTGTGGGCACTGACATAATGTTCTCCACGAACTCCTGTGTCTCCTTCGGCAATGTTTCAAATATTGAACTGGCTATCAAAAGTTCATAGAGCTCATGATTCATGTGCACCTGAGAGCTCAACAACTCAATTCTCAAAATGTCAAGTGTTTTTCGCTGGACAACCACTTATAATTTATAGTGCATATTTAATTCCAATCCAACCATTGTCCCCAAATTTGGTTCATTAATGTCGGATTCGAGGCAGATTTTCAACGATCTGCCCCATAAATTTCGTCTTAAATACCGTTCACCCACTCCATTTGGCCACATTTATACCATCAAATCGTGAACAATGACTTTCACGGTCACCTTTTGACCGACCTGTGTAATTTCTCACTAGGTAGGGCAGCTCCCTTCACGCTGCCACGAAACTTGTGACACTTCCTTGCTTCATACAATCCTCCAATCATGCAGCTCCCGAACCTAGGCAGTGTAGTTTATAGTCTCGTGCCTCCTTTCAGCTGCCTGGAGTGCTAAGACTGTGCTACCTTCATATAGTCACATGGTTGGACCGCAGGTGTATGGCTTCAAGCAACCACTATTCACCTTTCCTGGGAAGGGATCTTCATTCAATTTGACCAGCTACATCGCTCCTTTGTTAGTAATCTCCTTAATGACATAGGGCCCTAACCAATGCATTCTGAATTTCCTTGGAAATTTATCAAACTTGGTGTCATATAACAAAACTAGGTCATTTACCTTAAAGGTGCACAGCTTAATGTGCCAATCATGCCATGCTTTTTCGTGCTTCTTTCAGACCTGTTGGTGAAATCCAGCTAGAAATCTATCTTCCTCAAGCTCAACCAGCTGCGTGAGCCTCTCTTCTAGGGCTTCACGATCCATCATATCTGTGAGTGCCGCTATGCGTAAACTAGGCACAATGTATTCCATGGGCATCACTGCTTCAACACCATATACAAGCCTAAAGGGTGTCTGCCCAGTCCATTTCTTGCATGTCATCTGATACGCCCATAGTCCTGCAGGTATGCATACGTTCCAATCACTTCGTTGAGCATTGCAAACCTTAGCGAGAACGTTCTCTAGAATTTTATTGAATGCTTCCACCATCCCGTTAGCTTGCGGGTGATAAGGTGTGCTCTTCTGATGATATACTTGAAATTCTTCCATCAGCACACTGATCGTCTCATTCAAAAAGTGCGTACCGCGAACACTCATCAAAATCTGTGGACACCTAAATCACGTCAGTACATACTCAAAGAGGAACTTCGTAGCAGTCATTCTTGTGCAATCCTTTACAGGTTGTGCCTCTACCCATCAAGTCAGATACTCCATCGCAGTGATAATGTACCTTGCTCCTGTCTTTCCTTGGGGCTAGATGTGTCCCACAAAATCTATCACCCATTTCTCAAAGGGTTGTAACGTCATTTATGGATTCAAAGGCCATCCCTTCATGATGGCTTGCTAGTCCCTTAACACACATCACACGCTTTGCAGTATGCTTTCGAATCTTGATCGAGGGTTGGCCACTGGTGGGTTCCAGTATTGTAGCAATAATGCTACAACTCCTGGAGCTTCCTTCTCTAATTTTATCAACCCGGTAGTTCGTAACAAACTTGGAAGCGACGGTGTTGTATGCACAAGTACTAGCTCTTGTCGCAGCTGTCACTTGGTCAGCTGGCACAAGTCCGCTAGGGCTCAAGCCAACTTCTATATGTTCTCAGAAGAAGCTTTCTAAATGATGAACGAAGGATATCTCAAAGGAAATTAACCTACTTTGCAAGAATGAACTGAAAGCCAACAAAGCATGGAAACCCTAGTAAACCCTAATCTGACCAGCTTAATCCTTATGATGCAATGGTGGGAATGCAACTTCTACAAATGATGCCATTACTTCTAGTGAGATGAGATGCATGAGTTTAAACTACTTTCATCTGAAGAGAACATGTTTTTGTATTTTTGCTCAAGTGGTTGGAGTTATTATGACTGTGCTTCTCACTGGGTCTTGACTGTGCAGGGGTAGTTCAAGGGGAGGAAGGCTTGGGAAAGGTCAGGAGGATTCTGAGAGGTTCCAGGGGATCCCTAACATCATTCCACAGAAGTTCACAATGTTCAAGTGCTTGGCAACCGTGTTTGCAGGCTTCTACAGGATGTCTGCAGGGGATCCTACAGGAAGCTCGGGATTTCTACAGGAAGTCTGCTAACTTCTACAGGATGTTCTGCAGTCGGAGTTTTGGGTGATGGAGGAGTGAATGAGCTGTAAGGGTGGATAGGTAGGATGAGAGAGGAGCTTGTGATGGCCTATGGACAGAGAGATGAGATGGGGAAGGTGTGTGTAAAGCTGGTTGGTCGATAGAAGGGTAGAGGCAATGGAAGGCCGAAAAGGTGAAACAACGTGGATAACAGAAGAGATGGTGGGAAAATGATCTAGCTGGGAGGTAAGGGGATGGCTTAGGCACGGCTGATAAGGATAAGGACGTGATAGAGTGGTGTTGCGCAGTGTAAATGGAACAAATCACCTCTGTTTTGCACAAAACGGAGAATTCATCAACCTATTCTAACTGTTGTATCAAAACCCAAAGAACAGTGATTGAAGTTAAGATAGAAATCGTGCATGGTGCTGGAAGAAAAGGGTTATTGCTCAAGATCTAAATGCATGTATACTTCTACCAATGGAAATATGACTTTAAAGCTTGCATGAACATGTAAAACTGCGTTTTTTGGTGGTTGGCACGGTCTACACTCCCAATCTCTAAACAGAGGTGGAAGTGAGTGTACGATCAACCTTTTCTTGGAACTCTGATGAATTCTAATCCTCCTACTCTAATCTAAGCTGCTGAAAGCATTTTATCCATAAACTAACCTACTTAATCACATCAAGCAATTTGAATCAGCAGACTGTGTTTTCCAAATGCATGTCAAGGCAGAGAAATGAAATGCTGAAAGGAAAGACAAGTAACAATACAAAGAAAAGGAGGTCTATTGCTCTCAGGTTGGGCCCTAACCTGAGAGCTATAGCTCCTCTAAGAACTCAGAATTGAATCCAAATCTGCCTGCCTTTTATTAAAAGATCATAATCATGAGTCTAACAACATGCCAAAAATGGCTTACAAAGAGCAAAACAGAGCTATAGCTCGTGATTCAAAATCTACAACAAAGGTTCAAGAGTCTTTCGAAGGCTACAGCCTCAATATTTATACATGATGAGGGCCAAGCTGGCCTCCTCAATTAGTGGGGCTTGGCTATCCAACTAAAAGTAAACTGCTGTTCCTGTAGAATCCGTTGGCTGCCCTCTAGCTCGGTGGTGATAGCTGTTGGAGCTCAGAGTTGGGGTGGAGATCACGAGGAAGGTCATTCAAGGCTGTGGACAACCTCCCTACAAACCCACAATGCCACCTTGGTTGTCTCCTTGCCTCCATCTGCGTGGTCTTTGCTCCATTTAATGTCAAAAAACCTGAAATAAACGTGTATTAGCCACATAGGCATAATGACCGCCCTTCTTCCTACAAATAACATGAATATACTAAGAAATGATGCATAAGTGATAAAAAATGAAGGGTTGAGCAAGGTGAGTAGGCCAAATGAGCCCAAAATGTTACCAAAATTTGGGGCTCATCATCACCCCCCAGCTAAAATATTTGCTCATCCTTGAGCAACTAGTCCAACTCTTCATCCTTCATTGCCTTTACTGCTACCCTTACATCCCAAGCCTCTGTAGTAGTGTCCTCCTTGCTGATATGAAACCCAGCCCTTCTGTTTACCTCTTCCCACTATTCATTATCATCTTTCTCTGTGCTGCTTTCCATCAATCCTAGCAGCAGTGGTGGGCTGAGTTTAAGGCCAATCCAGCTAGCCTGGAGGTTTTGCATGGATTTCTTATAGAGGGTTACCCGTACCAGAGCTTCCCTCATCCGAGTTGGGGTATGGTACTCTCGGATTTTCAGACTGTGTGCCAATGTATTCCATCTGCGTGTGCATGCTTGGACAACGTTGTCTCCTAACAGTCTCTCCATGTCCTCAAAATGAGCTATGGCTTGGGCCTGTTGATCCATATATCTTAATGAAGCTTGAGGGTCAGTGGACAAATGTTGGTGTGCTGAGATTAGTGCAACTGGATCCCTTGGTTCTGGTCTGATGAGAAATGGCTCGTTCAGCTCTCGGTTCATGACCGTTTTGGCTTCTACTGCTCTTTTGTCCTCATGGTTCAGCCATGAGGCAAGGGCCATTAATTGCATATCTCCCAAGGCCGTATTGGGATCCCATGAAACTACATTAGGCAGGGCTAGATTATGGAGGTAGAACTCCGCTAATTTGGCCTTATCTTCTGATGAACTAGTGCTGCATACTTCAGTGAATTGCTGCGGGTCTTGGAGCTGAGAGATGCCTCTCTGTGCCAAGGTATTGATTTGGAATTGCATCCATTGGTCCTTCAGGTACAAGCCATAGGATTTGGCCGGCTGTCTGCATTGGATAGCATCCATGGCCCAGCTAGCCATGCAGGCCAATTGTGCCTCTTTCTGTTGCAGCTGTTGTCTAAGAGCTTGCACCTCAATTTGTGCTTGCTGTTCTGCTTCCTGTAGAGGTGTGGTTGGCTCCCCAAGACCGGTGTTCAGTTCCTTTTTGCCTTGTTGTGCTGCTGTGGTGTCCTTGGAGGATGTACCTGTCCCTGCCCTCAGCTCCTTCAACTGCAATCTCAGCTTTTGGTTTTCTTCCTGTAGGAACACTCGTTGGCAATTTGCCACGTGTTTAGCCATGGACAATTCACTTCTGGCCTCCTTGAGCTGCTCCTGTAAGGGACCTATGTCCGCCACACCCTTTGACTTGGCTATTTTCATCCACGTGTGTGTACGGACTCTTTCTTCCTCCAATGCAAAAAATAGTGGCACAGTAAATTTCTAAGGTATAATTTTTCCAGCCTCTAAAAAGGTGTAATATGAACTCAGACTTGGCTGAGGGCTGGGCTCTGGTATATGCTCTTTCTCCACTTCCTTTGGTGGTTCTACTTCACCCTCCCTTGGTGGTGATAAGGGTGCTTCCCCTTCCATTCTCTCAGTTTCTTTAAGCCTGGCTAAGGTTTCCTGTAGAGCATCCTCAGCATCCTGTAGCCGAGCTTTTGTAGTCAATTGGTCTAACCTTTCTTGCCACGTAGTTTTCTTCGGGCTTCCCCTCTCATAGGTGACTGATATCCTCGAGGGGGACCTTTCCTTGGGCGAAGTAGGGGCATCTTCAATAATGATCGGGCTGCTGGACGGAGGCTGTGGCTTGCCCGTCTTTATTCTCACACTTCTTCTAGCTTTAAAATATAGAAGGGTCTCCCTCTTTCTCTTCTCCTTTGGCTTAGGAGGTGTGCTAAGGGTGGCCAGCATAGCTGCTGCCTCCCTTGCAAGAATGTCAACTTTCTTCTCCTTGGGTTTCACTTTTTCAGGGCTTCCTGTAGAAGACCCTGTTTTAGTTAATTTCGGGCTTCCTGTAGAAGCCTGTTTCGGTTTTCCTGTAGAAACAGGTGTCACCGCTTTGGTTTGTTTTGCTGCATGAGTTTTTCTTTTTGATTTGGTTGCAGTTGCTGTCGAGGCACTTTTGCTGACGTGGACCTTCTCAGTCTTGTCCACTCTGCTTTGCAATCTTTTCTCTCTTGCCGTCAAAATGGGTGTGTCATCTTTCTCTTTGTCACCCTTTTTCTCTTGTTTCTTCTCTTGCTTTTTCTTCTACTCCGTGGTCGGGGTCTTCTGGCCTCTTTCTTTCTTCGCTGTGGGCACTGACTCTTTCTCCTCACTGCTAGATGAACCGAGCTCTTCGGTCAGCATCTTTATATCACCATCCTTGGTCAAATTTCGGAAGGCTTCCCATGAGAGAGGAACCTTGTATGTGTGGAGTGCATCCTCCACAAGGAGTTTGATGAGTCCATGGTGGGCTACCTGGTCTGGTGTGCCTTCTCTCAACTTGGTGGCACACTCAATCAAAGACTGTAGTAGAAAGTAGGGGAGACTGAGCTTGTTTTCTACAGGTAGATCCATCTGGTGCCTTAATTCAGTGAGTAACCAAAAGTGGTACCCATATACAATGCTAAAACGGCCTTCGCAGGTGATGTACTTCATAATCTGCAGGCTAACTTCATTCCACGGTGGCAGTAAACTGGTTCTACGAACCCCATTTTTGTCTTCTGAGAATTCCTCCTCTGGTGGAAAGAATTCTTTCTTAGCCTGTTGGCCCAATTTCCTTTCTTCTTTATCCCATGGCAATCCCATTGGGAGCTCCGTAACTCGGCTGATGAATTGTGGGGTGAGTTTGAGGCTCAAACCCCTGAAGTTAACAGTGGCCAATGTTTTGGATTTCGGCCTTAGAGCTTGCAAAAACTCCTCTGCCACTTCGTCGTCATAGCCCTGCAATTTGTCACAGAAGGATATCCATTGCGCTCGTGTGAAGAGCTCCACCACCTCAGGATTTTCTCTTAACTTCGTTGAATTAGTGGGTTCCCTTCTAATGAACCCACCTGGCATGGTGAAAGCTGCTGCGTTAGCTGGAGGTGGCGAATGCGGAAGAAATTTGGCCTACTGGGACAGAGCGTAGAATTACGCTTCTGTCATGCATATAATTCACGAAGCTTATCTCCTGAGGACCTTAACACAGCTTAATTACACTGACATCCTGTAGGACGACAGTTCATGCATGGCAGACAAAATTTGCAAAAATTTTCTACGACCAGACTGTAGACGACGATTCTGCCACCCTCAAAACCAATTGCATGGAGAGTTCAGGCTTACCCTTTTTAATCCGCCACCTTTTGACGTGAGGAACCCGATTTCCTGTAGAAACAGCTTTCCTGTAGGAGCAGCGCGCGAATTCTGGAGGATACTGCAGTGGGTCTGCGCTCTTGGTGTTGCTCAACAGGCGTTCGAATGGCCAAAGACTTGGAGTGTCGAGCTGCAGAGGGATCCGGATAATCACTCGAGTTCCAAACAGTGAATGATAAATGCATGGGGTGGCAATCTAGCCGATTAGATTTGAATCGGCGGAATCCATGGCACGGGGGTGAGCTGTCCCTGCCGAACCGTTGGACGATGTCATTCCATCATTCGCCTGCGAGTTCCCTTACTGCCGCATCATTCCCCGCAGATCCGCCGCCGTCTCTTCTGTTAAAACTCGTTTTTCCCGACGGGATGGCTCTCACGTGTGCACTGCCCGTTTCTTTTTCCACGACCACCGACTAGACCATTAACAGGTCAACGTGGCCAGTCGAATGGCCATACAACCGCTCAACCCATTCACTTCACACTTGCAAACATTTTCAAAGTAAAATTCATGCAATTTGACGGAAGAAAGGGTCGAGGCACTTACCTGTGCGGCCGCAACACGATTTTTCGGCTCTTGGACGACGATGAGTGGATTTATTTGCTGCTAGTGGATTTGCACAGGCCCGGAGGTTCATATTCGCAGGCCGCTGACAATGAACCAGATGCTTTGGCTGCATGCGCCTGCGTTTTCATTGCATGTGGCAAGCGTGGTGAATGGTGTACACTCTAGCAGGCTTAACTGTTACGGGACTCCTGCAGGATGTCCTGTAACCGTTTTTCCTCCTCAGGTGCATGCTGCGAGACGAAGGCAATGGCCACACGATCATGCTCACAGAGCTCATGGATGGCTGGGATGGATATGGTATGACATCTCAGCGTTTCTTCATCTTAAAAATTGCTTTCTCTTGATAACTCAATGATCTGCTTTGATGGTGCAGGTAACTTCATTGCATGTCGACAGGGATGGTAGAAAGAGGTGACAACAGTGTGTAAGGGTGACAACAGTAGCTTGCATGCATCCAAACCGATCCTTGGTCGTTAGATCTCCTCATAAAATGAATTCTGGGCCATCCCAAACTTCTACAGGAAGTTTCCTGTAGAAATACAGAACTTCCTGTAGAAAGTTTGCATTTCCTGTAGAAAGTCTGCACCTTCCTGTAGAAGACTTAAGCTGTGATGAAATCGTGCCCATACCTTGGAGGAGATGAGTATTCTTGGAGGAGGTGCTGGTGAGGTCTCCTAGCAGCATGATAAGGATCTTTGGCTTTGTGTTAAAAGACCTCCTCTCCTTCATAGAACACCTGCAACCTGCATGCATTCTCACATTATAAACTTGTTGTCCTTGTCTTTTTTGCTTATTGTTTTTTCTTTTTTTCTTTTTTCTCTTTTTTTGAAAGATAGCAGGGGCGCCTCAATGAGGTTTTCACCCTTGCCATCTGCCTTAAGCGCCTCAGAGAGGTTTTCACTCAAGGATCTTTTTTCAAATCTCTTTTTTTTTTTTTTTTGAAAGACAATAAGGGTGCCTCAATGAGGTTTTCACCCCTACCACCTGCCTTGGGAGCCTCAGAAAGGTTTTCACCCAAGGATCTTTATTATTTATTATTATTATTATTTTTTTTATTTTTTATTTTTTAGATCTTTCAGGGTATGCCCAAAGCAGAGGCAGAACCCTTCTCTATGACCAACACTGATTTCTCCATAGTTTTAATGAACTCTTGTCTTGAGAGAGGTTTCCTGTAGATCTTCAATCGATTCCCATTGACAAGCATGGGGATGGCTTCCTCATCAATGGTCCGAATAAGAACAGATCCATTGTCATGACATTTTTCCACTGCATATGGTCCCAGCCATCTGGTTCTCAGCTTCCCCTTGAAATCTTTGTACCGGGAGTCATACAACAGTGCCCAATCTCCTGGCTGGAACTGCTTGTCATTGAGGTGTTGGTCATGCCACACCTTTCTCTGAAGTTGAACCACTTCTAAGTGAAGGAGGGCCTGCATCCGGTGCTCGTCCAGTCCATTTAGCTGCAATAACTTTTCTTGTTGTGCATGGCTGAGATCTAGGTCCAGCTGAGCTGCCATCCTCAAAGTGTTGTATTCAAATTCAATGGACAGCAAAGCTTTCTTCCCATAGACCAGCTCATAAGGTGTGAAGCTGGTGGTGGTCTTCCAGGTGGTGTTGTAAGCCCATGTGGCCTCAACGAGGCGATCTGCCCAATCTTTCCTACTGCTGCCCACCACCTTAGTCAAAATCCCTTCCAATGCTCTGTTGGTGACTTCCACTTGCCCATTTCCCTGTGGATGATAGGGAGTGGAAGTCCTATGCTTGATTTTGTGGTGAGCTAGTAGGTCTTCAATCAAGTTGGATGTGAACTGTCTCCCTTGATCGGTGACCAGCTCTCTTGGGTAGCCAAATTTGTAGAAGATGTTCTCCCTTAAGAAATCAACCACCTTTTCTTCTGTTGCTGCCTTGATTGCTTTAGTCTCTGCCCACTTTGTCAGGTAGTCAGTGCACACAATGATGTAAGACCTTTGCCTCGAAGGAGGGTTGATTGGACCCACAAAATCCATACCCCACTTCTCAAATGGCTCAAGAGTCACTTGAGGTTGGAGAGGCATCTCATCCCTTTGAGTCGGTTTCCCCATTCTTTGGCATCGGTCACATTGGCTGATATATCTTCTGACATCTTGATGAAGTGTGGGCCAATAGTAGCCTGCCTGCAGGATTTTGAAGGCAGTCCTCTTTGCTGCAAAATGTCCTCCACAAGGCCCATCATGACAGGTGAGGAGGATATCAAAGACTTCCTCCTCCCTTACACAACGCCTTAAGATCTGGTCAGGGCCAAGCTTGAACAGATTGCCCCCGATCCAAGTAAATGAAGCACTTTTCCTGATGATTCTACTCTTCTCTCTTGAAGATAGGTGCGGAGGGAACTGTGCTGAAACAAGGTAGTTTGCTATATCAGCAAACCATGGAGAGAGTACTGAGATAGCAAACAGATGTTCATCGGGCATCTGGTCATCCACTATTCCATCCTCATCTGCAGACAAATCCAATCTAGATAAAAAGTCAGCAACAACATTTTCTTTACCTAGCTTGTCAACAATGGTCAAATCAAACTGCTGCAACAAAAGTAACCATCTAATAATACGAGCATTCACATCTAGTTTATTCATTAAATATCTAATTGCAGCATGATCCGTATGTACAAAGGTTTGATAGCCGGTAATATAATGTCGGAACTTGTTCAGTGCATGGACCACAGCCAAGAATTCTTTCTCGGTTACAGTGTAATTCAGTTCAGCTTTGGATAAGTTTTTGCTAACAAAGTAAATCGCATATGGAAGTTTTTGTTCAACTTGTCCTAAAGCTGCCCCTATGGCTTTGTTCGAGGCATCAGTGTGGATGTGGAAAGGTAGGGCCCAGTTTGGACCTCTCAAGATTGGGGCTGACACCAACTTGTCCTTTAATTCATTCAAAGCCCTCTGACAATCATCAGTCCATTTAAACTCCACATCTTTTGCCAACAGGCCAAACAATGGCGAGGCTAGCTTGCTGAAGCCTTTAATGACTCTCCTGTAATACCCTGCTAATCCTAAGAAACTCCGAACATCCCTTACCTTTTGGGGAGGTGGAACCTTCTTGATGAGAGCAATTTTGTTAGGATCCACTTGTAACCCTTGGCAAGAAATGGTATGGCCTAGCACGGTCCCTTCAGTCATCAGGAATTCACATTTTTCAGGACTAAGGGACAGGTTCATCTCAATGCATTTGGTTAGGACCTTTCCCAGATTGAACAATGCTTCCTGGAAGTTGGACCCATAAGGAGTGAAGTCATCCATATAGATTTCCACCGCATCATGGACCAGCTCCGAGAAGATGCTCAAGACAACTCTCTGGAAGGTAGAAGGAGCATTGCAGATCCCAAAGGGAAGAACTCAGTAGGCAAAGGTACCCGAAGGACAAGTGAAGGTGGTCTTATCTTGGTCTTCCGGGCTGATTTGGATTTGGTTGTACCCGCTAAACCCATCCAGGAAAGAGAAGAACTTCTTTCCTGCCAGTCCATCCAACACTTGATCTATGAAAGGTAGAGGGAAATGGTCTTTCTTGGTAGCTTTGTTCAGCTCTCGGTAGTCCACACAGATTCTCCACTTCCCATTTTTCTTGGGAACCAACACCAGAGGGGACACCCATTCACTATCTGAGATGGGGTAAATGAATCCGGCATCCAACAGTTTTTGCAATTCTTCTTTGACAATGTCCTTAAGGGCTGGATTCATTCTCCTCTGAGGTTGCCTAACCGGTTTACAATCCTCTTTGATGTATATGTGATGGGTACAGACCGAAGGATGGACTCCTTTCATCTCCTTATAGCTCCAAGCAAAAGCATCTAGATGGCTGGCCAACAGGCTACACAGCTCCTTTTCCTGGGAAGGAGATAGGGAGGAGCTGATCTTTAACGTTCTCTCAGAGCCGAACTCCACATTCTTGACTCTGGGAGTGACAGGGTTGGTGGCACAAAGGTCCACTAAGGTGCTGGCTTGGGCATCCTCCACCAATTTCTCTAAGGATAGTGCACTAGAAGGTGGATTCTGAATCAAGGTCTCAATCAAGTCATCCTCAGTTGGGAGGTCTCTTCTAGTGGTATCTAGGGTGCACAGAGGTGCTGAGTACACCTGATCCTCTTCTCCTTCCTCCAACCACAGTGGTAAGTCATGCTCTAAGGAGGGTTGGGCAGGAGGGTATAGGACTAGCTGCTTGGACATAGGACCATTTTTGATGGTCATGTTTCCTGCACGGCAACTTATGTAAGCATCTGCAGTGGCTAACCAAGGCCTTCCCAAAATAAGAGGATATCCAGTAAGCTTTACCTTGGGTTTCAGAACCAAGAAATCTGCAGGGTATTCCCAAGAGTCGACAGAGACCAAGACATCCTCCACAATCCCTTCGGGAGTCACAGTGGAGCGATCTGCTAGTTGCAGGACTGTCGAGGTCTTCCTCAAAGAACCCTGAAGATTGAGTTTGAGCATGGTATCCCTAGTCATCACATTAATGGCAGCCCCCAGATCAATCAAAGTGTGAGGTATGATGGTGCCATTGATGTGGACATTTACTACAGGACTCCCAGGATCTAGGTACTTTGGGCAGATGACTTGTCCTAACATAAGGTCAGACAGTTGTCCTAAGACATTGATGGTTGAAGCATCTCTCTTTCGCCTGCCTGGGTGTTTGAAACACTTTTCCTTAACTAGTTTGTTGTATATTAGCACATCCTTGATGGCTTGGAGAAGTGGTATTTTCACACACAACTGCTTGAGCTCTCCCAGAAGCTCATCCTCCTCTGGGTTGGGTTGTGTGGTGGCTGTTAGTCTCTCAGGAAAGGGTGGAATAGCCTTTGGTTCACTTTCCTGTTTGTCTTCCTCGTCCTCTGGGGGAGGAGGTTGGCGATCTGGAAGAGTCTTTCCAGATCGAAGATTGATCTCCTGGATTTCCACAGCATAGGTAGGGCATGATGTTTCCCCAGTGTATACCTGCTGGGCCTGTCTATTGTTGGGGTTCGGGTTCGGTTGAGCAGATATTTGAGGTTGCCTTGGAGGAGCAGGAGGTAATGGTTGAGGTTGAACTGGTGGTGGAGGAAAAATGGTGGGAGGAGTGTTGTACTGGGGCCTCCACCCCGACTGAGGTGCATTCCACTGAGGTTGTGGCTGGGCATGTGAGTGATATGAATGAGTAGTGGGCTGAGTAGGGTACTGAGGTGGATAAGGCCATGGAGGAGGCATGGGCCAGGAAGGATGAGCAGGGGGACCCCAGGAAGGCATAGGAGTCGATTGGTTGGGGTTGTAATAAGCTTGGGGTGCCCCTTGCATCCCTTTCTGGTAAGGTCTAGGTCCTTGTGGCCTCCTTTGGTTGAGGAAATAGAGAGGTTCAGTGGGGGCTTCTGTCCCCTGGTACATGGCTTTAAGTCCAGGTAAGGTTGGGCATTGATTTCTGGGATGGTCCTCCTCACAAACGAAGCACACTTCAACCGAATGCAATGGGCATTCGTTCTTAGGGTGTCTCCTTGTACATCTAGGGCAGAAGATAGCCAAGGCCCTCTCAGCTTCTTCCTTCTTCTGCTAGATCCTGAATGTGTCCAGTTGCATGGCAATGGTCTGTCTCACCTCACTCTTAAGATCTTCTAATTGATTTGCAAACTCATGCTTGGAGAAAGGGATACCAGCTAAGAGGAGGTTTCCTCTACCTCATTTCCGGGCTGCCCTATAGTGGTTTCTAAACACAGTCTTGATGTCCTCATAAGGCAGTTGGTAAATATCTCCCCCAGCTAACATGTGAAGGGTATCTAAGAGGTCTTCAGGGACTCCTCGGAGCAGGACCAACTTGAGGGATTCAGGGTCAAGTGTGCACCTGGCCCATTTATAGCTAAGTTGAAACCTCTCCTCATAATCCTCTAAGGACTCATCATTTCCCATGGTCATCCGAAAGATTTCCCCCTTGGTTTCCTTGGACCTACAGTAGTCCCGATACTTGGTATTGAAAGCTTGCTGCATCTGAGCCCAAGCGGTGATAATATTCCCAGGTAAGCCCATGAACCAACGTAATGTTGCATCCTTAAGAGTCGAAGGGAAGAGTTTCAGCTTCTGCTCATCTTCAGTATAGTCATAGGTTCGACAAAGGACAGCAAACTCAAACAGGAAGGTATCAGGATCTTCAGTAGTCAGTCCATGGAAGTGAGGTAGAGCGGAGGGACTAATGTTTTTCATTTTCATGTCTCCATTGGTTTCGCGGATGGGGAAGGCACCTTCTATTCTCTCATTTCTCCCCTATTGTCAGCCATAGCTTCAGATGGGATGGTCTCTAATTCTTCTTCTGCTATAGGATCTTCGTATATCTCAGGAGGTTCACCTATAGGTTCTTCTCGATCACTGTCACCGAAGAAGAGAGAAGGGTGACTCAGCGATGTGGTGGGGGTGTTGGGTAAGAATTTGCCTGTTTTATCTCGATTCCTACGAGGCATGAAATGGAAAGGCTTTTTGATTACTTTTGTTTTTTCTTTGGTACCTGCAAAACTGAAACAGATTGATCTACAACTAACTATCTTGCTGAAATAAAATGCAGAATTGAAATGAAAGCAAGAAAGAACTAATCTACTTTGCTCAAATGGAATTGCAGGAATGGAAATGCTAGTCTATGCTTGCAGAATGGAAATGCTAATCTAGGCTTGCAAAATTGAAATTGCGGAATTGAAATGCTAATCTATGAAAGCAGGAAATGTCTATGCTACTTTTGCAAAATGGAAATGAAATAAACTACTTGGCAGAAGGCGAGAGTAAGAAAACAGAAGAAAAGCAACAATTACTAATACTCTGACGCTTCCCCGGCAACGGCGCCAAAAAGATGGTGGGTTCCAGTATTGTAACAATAATGCTACAACTCCTGGAGCTTCCTTCTCTAATTTTATCAACCCGGTAGTTCGTAACAAACTTGGAAGCGACGGTGCTGTATGCACAAGTACTAGCTCTTGTCGCAGCTGTCACTTGGTCAGTTGGCACAAGTCCGCTAGGGCTCAAGCCAACTTCTATATGTTCTCAAAAGAAGCTTTCTAAATGATGAACGAAGGATATCTCAAAGGAAATTAACCTACTTTGCAAGAATGAACTGAAAGCCAACAAAGCATGGAAACCCTAGTAAACCCTAATTTGACCAGCTTAATCCTTATGATGCAATGGTGGGAATGCAACTTCTACAAATGATGCCATTACTTCTAGTGAGATGAGATGCATGAGTTTAAACTACTTTCATCTGAAGAGAACATGTTTTTGTATTTTTGCTCAAGTGGTTGGAGTTATTCTGACTGTGCTTCTCACTGGGTCTTGACTGTGCAGGGGTAGTTCAAAGGGGAGGAAGGCTTGGGAAAGGTCAGGAGGACTCTGAGAGGTTCCAGGGGATCCCTAACATCATTCCACAGAAGTTCACAACGTTCAGGTGCTTGGCAACCATGTTTGCAGGCTTCTACAGGATGTCTGTAGGGGATCCTACAGGAAGCTCGGGATTTCTACAGGAAGTCTGCTAACTTCTACAGGATGTTCTGCAGTCGGAGTTTTGGGTGATGGAGGAGTGAATGAGCTGTAAGGGTGGATAGGTAGGATGAGAGAGGAGCTTGTGATGGCCTATGGATAGAGAGATGAGATGGGGAAGGTGTGTGTAAAGCTGGTTGGTCGATAGAAGGGTAGAGGCAATGGAAGGCCGAAAAGGTGAAACAATGTGGATAACAGAAGAGATGGTGGGCAAATGATCTAGCTGGGAGGTAAGGGGATGGCTTAGGCACGGCTGAGAAGGATAAGGACATGATAGAGTGGTGCTGTGCAGTGTAAATGGAACAAATCACCTCTGTTTTGCACAAAACCGAGAATTCATCAACCTATTCTAACTGTTGTATCAAAACCCAAAGAACAGTGATTGAAGTTAAGATAGAAATCGTGCATGGTGCTGGAAGAAAAGGGTTATTGCTCAAGATCTAAATGCATGTATACTTCTACCAATGGAAATTTGACTTTAAAGCTTGCATGAACATGTAAAACTGCGTTTTTTGGTGGTTGGCACGGTCTACACTCCCAATCTCTAAACAGAGGTGGAAGTGAGTGTACGATCAACCTTTTCTTGGAACTTTGATGAATTCTAATCCTCCTACTCTAATCTAAGCTGCTGAAAGCATTTTATCCATAAACTAACCTACTTAATCACATCAAGCAATTTGAACCAGCAAACTGTGTTTTCCAAATGCATGTCAAGGCAGAGAAATGAAATGCTGAAAGGAAAGACTAGTAACAATACAAAGAAAAGGAGGTCTATTGCTCTCAGTTTGGGCCCTAACCTGAGAGCTATAGCTCCTCTAAGAACTCAGAATTGAATCCAAATCTGCCTACCTTTTATTAAAAGATCATAATCATGAGTCTAACAACATGCCAAAAATGGCTTACAAAGAGCAAAACAGAGCTATAGATCGTGATTCAAAATCTACAACAAAGGTTCAAGAGTCTTTCGAAGGCTACAGCCTCAATATTTATACATGATGAGGGCCAAGCTGGCCTCCTCAATTAGTGGGGCTTGGCTGTCCAACTAAAAGTAAACTACTGTTCCTGTAGAATCCGTTGGCTGCCTTCTAGCTCGGTGGTGATAACTGTTGGAGCTCGGAGTTGGGGTGGAGATCACGAGGAAGGTCATTCAAGGCTGTGGACAACCTCCCTACAAACCCGCAATGCCACCTTGGCTGTCTCCTTGCCTCCATCTGCATGGTCTTTGCTCCATTTAATGTCAAAAAACCTGAAATAAACATGTATTAGCCACATAGGCATAATGATCGCCCTTCTTCCTACAAATAACATGAATATACTAAGAAATGATGCATAAGTGATAAAAAATGAAGGGTTGAGCAAGGTGAGTAGGCCAAATGAGCCCAAAATGTTACCAAAATTTGGGGCTCATCAGCCACCACAACCTTGTGGGTAGAATCTTCTGCATAGTCGCTCTCCCTGCATAATGTCCTCCCGTAGTGCCCCCATGAGTGTCCGTAAGGATACTGCTCCTTTCAAACTCCAGTACATATCATTTCAAGATCTCATTAGACCCGACTTTATATAGATTCCCGGCAATGACAAAAAATTCTACTGTGTGCACTACTAACTCCTTCTTTTGCTGATAATGGATCCTTCCGGTGTAGTTCCTATCATTAGGAAATGTATGATATCATCAAAATGACCATCAACAACACACACTACAAATAGCTGCATGTCAGGCAATCCCTCCTCCAAATTAGTAGGCTCTTCCCCTATTTTGATGCACAGCAGATGGTCTGGTCTCGCATTCAGTTGTCTGGGATTCACAATAACTTCTAAATCATACTCCTGGAAAAGTAACAACCACCTACAGACTCTCCCCCCAACATAGGCTTATTGACCAAGCATTTCAGCGTGGAATGATCTGTATACATCTTAAAATGGCCAGCCAGCAAGTAGTGTCTAAACTTCTGGAGTGCATATACCATAGCTAACCCTTCACGCTCAGTGGTGGAATAGTTATTCTCCACCTTGGATAACCTTCTGCTTGCGAATGCTATTGTATGGTCCAAGTCTCCTCCACTAGCCTGTGTTAGTACTGCTCCCAGCACTATACATAACGCATCAACATGTACATGAAACTTCTTCCAATCCGGGAAGACTAAAATCGGCTCGGTGACCATCTTTTCCTTCAATACATCCAAGCTTTTCTTACAGTCCTCGTTCTAGCAGAATATGACATCTTTTTCTAACAACTTCTCCATAGGCGTGGTGATCTGGGCATAGCCCTTTGATAAACTTTCTGTAATATTCGATATGTCCTACGTTAGCGCGCAGCTACTTCACACTCCTCAGTGGTTATAAGTTAAGTATCACCACGATCTTCGTGGGATATACCATTAGTCCCTGTCTACAAACCACATGACCCAGCAAGGTCCCAATAGGAACACAAAATAGGCACTTCTTCAAATTGAGTGTGATCTGGTATCTTTGATAAGTATAGCCATCAAAGTACACTTCCAGTAACTTATGAATAAATTATTTGAATGCCGCAACGACTACGCGTGAGAAAATAGCAGGGGCATTCTTCAATCCGAAGGGAATTACAGTGTACTAAAAACACCCCCACTTAGTTGTGAAGGTTGTCTTTCTCCTATCTTCGAGCACAATTTGGATCTGATGGTACCTAGAGAACCCATCAGTGAAGGAATATGCTTCCTAGCCACCTACATTGTCGAACACTTCATCAATGAATGGTGTTGGGGAAGGATCATGTACACAAGCATCATTCAACTTCCTAAGATATACACATATCCTTATTTCATCCTTCTGCTTCTTCTCCTGTACCACCATTGGGCTCACCCAATCAAATTCTTCCATAGGCTCAACTATGCATGTCGTGAGCATCTTGTCTATCTCTAAGAAAACCTTCTCCTTATACTTCGGATTGAGATGGTAAGGTCTTTGCTTAACCAGCTTCACGTCAAGCTTCAACGTAATCTTCATAACACCCAGGTCCCCGATTATCCCCTTTAAATACATAAACTTGGTTGGGAACAAATCCTGGTATTCGCGAAACAATTTAGTGACTTTATCCACCACCGCATCATCCCAGTGATCTCCAATCTTCATGAATTTGGGCTCTACCTTTGTACCAATATTTACTTGTTTCGTTTTCACTGGCGCGGTTATATCAATATTCTCAATATACAGTCCTTTAACCTTGCGGTGACCTTTTGTTTCATGGATGTTAACCTTTCGTAGATACTCATCTTCTTCTTTAGTACTTATGTTATATCATTCCAGTGCGTGACTCAACTAAGTAGCCCAATCAGGCTAAATCAAGTCCAAAGGATCTTGCGGTACCCTAAATATTGCTACTTTTACTTCTTGTAGCACCTCGTCAATACAGTCAAACCCATATTCAAAGCTGCATGTCATTATGAATCCCTCGCGTAGAATATCCCATTCACCTATACAATGGCGGAGCTTTGTTTCTAAGTACTAGTTCATCGGGATGACATCCAGTGTGTGACAAAACAAGTCCACCCATTCAGGTTGGTAATTCTGAAAATGCTCTAATTCTTCATCAGAATTGGAGGTGAAGGAACTCTCGCAATGCCATGTAATTCATCCATCCATTGTTGGATTCACCCAATCTTGGTCTCACGTTGTTATCTTATAGATACAGTCCAGATCATCATCGCTCTCATAATCGCAGACTGGTTTAGTATAGCGCGATCCTTCAATAAGATCTAGGGGTACTATTACGCGGAGCGATTTCTTCTCAAATATCATCTTTCGCTTCTTTAGGTTGATTACCCTATTCATATCAGTAGCCCAATCAATGCCAAGGAGCATAGGGTAGGTGTTGCTATCATCCACAATTTCTATTACTTCAAAGTCATCCAGCACACTCATGCCTTCAATATCTACAGTCACCCATTGTAGCCGCCCCATGGGGATGATCTCCTGCTGATTTTCCATCCGTAGTTGAATCGGAGACCATTGCAGCGCAAGTCTCCCCATCCATTCCCAAGTTTTCTTTGGTAGGACATTCACGTCTGACCCCAGATCCAAAATAACCTAATCCTTTTTGTACTCTCCTATTTGTGTGGTCATCCTCATCTCTTGTCCTGTTCTTGTTCTATGCTTACCAATCTTTCATACCATGCATGATTCACCCTGATCGTTTCCAGCACATCTATTGATAAGCTCCTGTAATCCCTTCACAGCCTTGCTATCACGCATCAACTTCATGTGGGTCTCTAGGAAGGTTTTAAGCATAGAAGGGTCCATCTCCTGATCAAGCTTATCCTTGCTCCCTAAGGTGGAGGCCTCAGTGAAGCTCTTCTTTGCTTCCATGAACGTTTCGCGTGCGAACTCCAAATCAAATTCAGCCTGCTTCATCGGAGCTTTGTGAACCCATGCATTGTCTTCGGGTTGTTTCTCCTTATCATCCCCTCTGGTAATTCCACTTTAGACTACTATATTCACATTCAGATCCTCTTCATGAGGCTCAGACCTCATAATATGCAGGCTCTGAGTTCGCTAAGGTGGTATCGCCCCTTTGTCACGTATCCTTGCTGTTAGCATAGGATAGTCTTTCATTTCATGATCAAACAGAGTGCAATATTTGCATGACAGACGTGTTGGGTTAGTGCAATCATGGGCATAGTGTCCTTGTCCTCCACAATTGTAGCAGATTAGTTGTCCTCGACCTCTGCCAGGTCCTTCTCCACCTCATCCTCATCTGCGCCCCTGAGCTTGTTCGCGGCATCCCTGTGTTTTGGTCAAGGGGGTAGAATTCGACCTGAATCATGTAGGCGGGCATTTTGTCCATCATCAATTCATAGCTTTTTCGATTGTGCTCATCATGCCTTATCAACCTACAAAAGTTGCACAACAGTTGTTGTGGCATTTGTACAAACTTCTGCAATGAATGACATTTATCCATGGCATGCTTTCCTGCTACCTGACATATAGCGCACCACAATTCAGGCCCCGCACTTGGTCCTTCTTGAGCTTTTGGCCTCAAAGTCATCGGTCCTCCTCCTTCCATGTAGTTCACAAAGACCGGGCAATGATCTTGTTCATGCCCCTGACCCTTGCATTTCAGGCACGATACCTCTTCGCGCACCTCTAGTCGAACTGTTCTGTCCTGCTTCAAACTTTTCATCTCAAGGCACAAATTTTTCAACTGCGCATGGATCTATTGAACCCCAAAATTTGGATCTTGCATCAGTGTTTCATGCAGTCACATTGTAATCTCCAAGGCCTCTTCCTGAGTTTTTATCTTCTGCTGTCACAGTGCAACCCTTAGGTGTCGCAAGAACAAAGCCACAAACCACTCGCAATGATGTTCGTTTGTCAAGTTCATATTAATTTCGTGGATCTGACACTTCAACCTCTGATCTAATTCCCAAGGTATCTCGCCTCGCTTCATCATGATTTCTTTGAACCCCACAATCCACTACACCTAAGATTTAGGCCTACTGAATTCTTTGTTCAGCACGGTATGGATGTCTTCCACTCCAACATTTGGGTTATCATTAGAGTACTTAATGTACCAGGTTAACTTGTGATCCTATAGAGCACTAACCATCGTCGCCTTCTTCATGTTATCATCTGTAATGCGTTGAGCCTCCCATACAGCTTTCACCATGAACGAGAACTATTCGGGGTCCTCATTTCCCAAGCCTTTAAACAAAGGTAGCATCACTAAATGTGCCATACTGAACTACAGTGGAGGCGGTGGTGGTATCCGGGAGGTCGCATGTGATGGCGATGAAGTTGGAGGTGGTGTGGGTGGAGGTGGTAGTCATGGGAATCCTTGTCTTATTAGCTAAATATCACTTCATGGAGAAGCCTTTGCTACTCCCTCTTTGTCAACTTGTGGAGGTGAAATTAATGGACTATATTCAGGACCCTTTCTCCCTTCTTTCTTTTAAGTCTTTCCACTTCGAGGAGCTCCAAACATCAAGGTAGCATCACAACCCGTTTTTTGCACAATAATATTTTAATTCAGGTATTCAAAGACTTCAAGTACTTACCTCGCGGACCCTTGAAAAAGTGCCACTCCACTTCGTTGTATCTTACTGGGGTATCGACCGTGAATTCAATCACAAATTCTCATATGATGCGATCAAGCCAATGATCAATAGTGTAGACGATCTTATCCTCAGAGGCTTCCAATCTTTGTACTAACTCTGGGGTCCAAACAATAGGATCGTCAAGTCTCCACCTTCCTTGGCTATCTGCTAGCTTCGCGATCCACTCGTATAACTCAACCAGAAAGGAACAGAAAAAGATCTCGTGTATTTCTGTATATAGGTACCTTTCAAGCCACTGTTCCTTTGTCAGTCGCAAACTTCAGTTCTCATGCGCTATGGATTCATGGATCTTCTTATCCAACCAGTCTCCGATATCTTTCTTAGTTGGATTCCAGTGATACGAAATCACACATCTCTTATGCATATTCTTGTCCTGACAATGGAACCATTTGCTAGCTTGGTGGGGCCTAACCCAGGTTCAGTGTTAGTTAACGAAATAAATCCCTACACTACTGGCCCTTTTAGCATCAACCCATGGAGCACAGACCGAAGTCTCACTCGAAGCAGTATGGGGGGATGTTTGAACCAAGTTTCTACATCCTGAGATGGTCGTGATGTTGGTTTCTTCCTTCTATTTTTACTTTCGTGGAGGTTGCTAAGTTCTAGGGCTCTGTCTGTCTAGCCCTTTATTCCACCCTTCAGTACCTCCACGAAGGGGTACAATTGGCCTTCGCACAGCCCTAACCTATGGTTCAAGTACTTTCGAGCTGCTAAAGCAGTGTAAAGAATAGGTTTTCAAGCTATCCTAAGTGTTTTACTTATCTTATTAAACAACCACAGTTAGCGCCATGTAAACTGATATCCTTAATTGCGTTTAATTATCCAAAGTAATTACATACATTTGCGCATCACATAAACATTATAAATGAAATCCATACACAAAATGAAAAGATGCATTAACAGGAAATAAGACAAGAAATTTGTAGAATGCTTCTCTTTATTTATATCTTTGAAGGATTACAGACTCTATCTGCCCTGCGCACACAACGGCAAGGATCCACGCACTTAGCCGTGAACTTCTACCCTATGCCTCTATGCACTCAGCTGCAGAGCCTATACCTACAATAAGACCTGAAACTTAGACTTCTCTCCTTATCGCTCAAGACTTCACCTACAACTCATGACTCGTTAAGGCTAGTGAGAGCTTACTTACCTAGCTCTTTTTATACAATCCCATGGTTCGCGGACCATGGCTAGATCCTTATAGCTGAATTTACTTTACCAAATTTAGGGCAGAAAAACCTTTATGACTCATGACACCTTCGTGCTCCACAACCACAAAATGCGGAGACATTGCAATTCTATTACAAAATTCGACCCAAATCATGGGATTTTAGCCCCAAAATTGTCCTTGGGGGATCTGATTCCCAATAGGTGTTTACAGGTTGGATAGAGATGACACAATTGGAGATGGTAGATTGTTGGATACTTCAGATAGGAGAGGTGATGGATACATGTATTATTCTCGTTATGGTTTTGATAGGAATCATGATCGCCATCGTTATCATCCTTACATGAGGAGTGATAAGGGATACTTACCAAATTAGTTTAATAAATAAAAGCCACCTACTTTTGATGGATATGTGAAGAAGATGGAAGATATAGAGGCTTGGATACTTGGGATGAAGAAATTCTTTGAGTTGCATGAGTACAAAGATAATATGAAGGCTAGAATAAATATCTTCAGCCTGAGAGGTAAAGTAGGCATCAGGTGGGAATATGTGAAGTGGGTTAGAGACATCAAGATATATTACTTGACTTGGTAATAGTTCCAAAGGCTTTTCAGCGAGAAGTACTTGTCAGAAAGGTACTACGATAGTAGGGCCCAAGAATTATATGAGCTAAAGATGGGATCAATGACACATGAAGAGTAAATGACTAAGTTCTTTGAGCTATTGAGGTATGTACCATATCTTAAACATGAGAAGACTAAAGTTTAGTGATTTGTCAGTGGATTGCCATTAGCATTTGGAGATTGGATTGAGTACGATGAGCCTCGGTCACTTGAGGAAGTTATTGGGAAATTGAAGCATTGCTATGAATTGTCAAAGTGTAAGAATGAATGTCAGCAAGGATGGAAAGGAAAAGACAAAGGTAAAGTTAAATGGCAGCCAAAAATAACAAGGCCTTAGAATGCAGATGAGAAAGAAAATGTGTCACCACAAAAGAACTTCAATGCAGCTCAACAGGGACATGGGTCACAACAACAACATAGAGGTGAGGGTATTGCTCAATTGGCGTGTTGGACATGTGGTAAGGAGCATCTTAAAGGATATTGTCCACAAAATCAAGGTGGTAGATCTCATATATATAGTACATAGGAGGCACATATTGTTGGGGATGTTGGTCAAAACGTTCCTCGTATTTATTTAGCATTGGATAACAAACAGGTAGACCATCAGGCATGTATTATTGAGATGGACAAAAATACTTGTGATCAAGTTATTTCTATTTTGATTGACCCTGGATCTAATTATAGCTTTGTTAGTAATGACATGGTGGATAATTGTGGTTTGTGTAGGGAATTTCAAGTAGAATTGTGGTTAGAATAGTTGGCTACAAGTACAAAGAAGTGAGTTCATCATTGGGTAAGATCTTGTGCATTTGATTTGAATGGTATGCCTATTATAGCACATTTGAATGTATTACCATTGGGATCATACAGTATGTTGTTAGGAACATATTGGTTGTACCTTCGTAGAACCAAGGTGGATTGTTATGAAAAAGACATTGAGTGTGTCGATGACCATGGGGATCCAAGAGTCTTATAGGAAAGAAGAAATCCATATCAATTAGGATGGTGACCTCTATGCAGGCAAAGTCTAGTCGCAAAAATTGGTGTGTGTTATTTGCAATGCATATTTCTAGTGACAAAGGTAAGGAAGTTGAGGATGAAAATGTTTTAAGAAGGTACCCAATTCTATAGCAGTTTCAGGATGTGTTTCTCGAAGATATTTCAGAGTTGCCACCTCACAGGGAAGTAAATATTTCTATTGATTTAGCTCCAGGGGTAGCTCCAGCATCAAAAGCGCCTTACAAGATGATCACACCTGAGTTGGGAGAGTTGAAGTTGCAGTTGAAGGAAAGGTTGGATAAGGGATACATTAGGCCAAGTGTATCACTTTGGGGTGCACCAGTATTGTTTGTGAAGAAGAAAGATGGTACTTTCATATTTTGCATTGATTACACGTAGTTGAACAAAGTAACCATCAAGAACTGGTACACATTATAGAGGATTGATGATTTGTTTCATCAAATAAAGGGAGCAGCAGTGTTCTCTAAGATTGACTTGAGATTCAGATATCATCATGTATGCACCAAAGAACAGGACATCTACAAGACCACATTCAGAACCAGGTATGGGCACTATGAGTTTTTCATAGTTCCATTCGGTTTGACTAATGCTCCAGTTACATTTATGTTCTTGATGAATAGTGTGTTACATCCATATTTGGATAAGTTTGTTATTGTGTTCATTGAATACATATTGGTATATTCTAAAATTGAGGAAGAGCATGCCGGGCATTATCAACAATGTTGAGGTTGTTGAGAGAACATCAATTGTATGCTAAGTTTAGAAAGTGCAGTTTCTTTCAGATTGAGGCACATTACTTTGGACATGTTGTCTCCAAGGAGGGCATTGGAGTAGATCCATAAAAGATAAGGGTCGTCATGGAGTGGGTAGCTACTAGAAATTTGGACAATATGAGATCTTTCAGGCGGTTGGAAGGATATTACAAAATGTTCATCAAGAAATTCTCACAAAATGCTTATCCCATTACATCATTGCAAAGGAAAGGTAAGAAGTTGGACTAGAACGAGGAGTGTGAGGCCAGTTTTGAGTAGCTTAAGAAGTCGTTGACACATGCACTAGTGTTAAAGATTGTAGATATAGAGAAAGAGTTTGTAGCATAGATGCTTGCAAGAAAGGACATGATGGAGTCCTTATGCATGATGGATAGGTGGTATGCTATGAGTCATGAAAACTCAATGAGCACGAACAAAACTACATGACACATGATATTGAGTTAGCAGTGATCATAACTACATTGAAGATGAGGAGGCACTATCTTATTGGAAGGAGGTTTGTGCTGATGACTGGTCACATTGGGTTGAGGCATTTCTTTGACCAACCGAATGTGAATGCTTGGAAGGCTAGATGGTTGGCCATGGTCAGTGAGATTGACTTTGATATTAGGTACATACAAGGAAAGGAGAACAAGGTGGAAGGTGCTCTTACCAGGCTAGTATAGGTAAATCAATTAGCAGCTATGAGCTCCTATGGGACCGAATTATAGGATAGGGTCTTGCAAGTAGGTTAGCGGGATGTCAGGTATATGGATATTCTACACAGGTTGAAATAGAGTATAGTTACATGTAGTAGTACATGTATTGGTATAGGTAGTGGTATAGGTATAGGTGCATGTGCATAGGATGTGGACTATTCTCTAACGAGGGATGGATTGGACAGATTTAGAGAGAGATATATGTGCTAGATACTAGTGAGCTCATGAAGGTGATCTTCAGGGAGTTTCATGTGAAACCATATTCAGGTGACACTTGCTACAAAAAGACATTGATCACAGTGAAGAAATTTTGTTATTGGCCAAATCTATAGAAGGATGTAGCAGAGTTTGTGGCTAGGTGTTTTGATTGTCAGCTTATGAAGGCAGAGTGTAAGTATCTAGGTGGATTGCTACAATTGATTGTGATTCCAGAGTGGAAATGGCAGGTCATTTCCATGGAATTTATCATAGGTTTGTCGAGGACAGTGAGACAACACGATTCCATGATGGTTATTGTGGACAGGTTAAAAAAGGTTGTGCATTTCATTCTAGTGAAGTCTACATTCTCTGCTAGTGATGTAGCACAGGTATTCATTCGAGATATGGTCAGATTCCATGGACTTCCAGAGAATATTGTGTCACACAAGGACGAAAATTTCACTTCCAGGTTTTGCAAGGAGTTGTTTGTAGGTTCGGTCACATATTTGGCCTTCGGTACAACTTATCATCCACAGATAGATGGAAAAATTGAGAGGGTAAATAAGATATTGGAGGACATGTTGAGGATGTATATGATGCATCAGCAACGAAAGTGGGAAGAGTATCTTCCATTGGTAGAGTTTTCTTACAACAATGGGTATCAAGAATCTTTGAGGATGAGTCCATTTGAGGCATTGCATGGGTGGAGTTCCAGTACTCCCACCAATTGCAGCGATTGAGTTAACAGGGTGTTGATTGGACCGAACATGTTGGCAGACAAGGAACAAGAAATGCAGGTTATAAAGAAGAGTCTAAAGGAAGCACAGGATAGGAAGAAGAGCTATGCAGATTGGAATAGCTAGTTCAAGGAGTTCCATGTCAGGGAAATAGTGTACTTGCACATCACACCAAAGAATATCTCCTTAGGGATTGAATCATGTGCCAAGTTGACATCACAGTTTTGCGGTCCCTTCAGTATTTTTGAGAGGATTGGGCCACTAGCCTATTAACTCACACTGCCTTCGACAATGAAAGTCCATGATGTTTTCGATGTGTCATTAGTTAAGAAGTATGTGAAGATGTTGATCATGTGATTGATTGGTATATATTGCAGGTAGAACTTGATGGAGAATTCCAGCCAAAGACTTATTGTATATTATGAAAAAAGGTGCTCATGCTCCAGAACCGAGCAATTGAGTAGGTTAAAGTGCAGTGGAAGCATGTTGGGCCTGATGGAGCTACATGCGATATCACAGATCAAATACGGGCACCTATTTAAAATTGAATGTTGGCTAGGACATCCTATTGTGGGTGTTCATTTGGTTTATTATGGGCAAGGAAATTGGAAAAGGAAATGGATAAGGCTTTGGAAAGGAAAAATGGCATTTTGGTGCATTTATTTATGAAAATAATGGAAATTAGGAGAAAAGGAAGGTGAAAGGTCACAAGTTGCATGTGAGAAGGAAATTGAAGGAAACTAATGGAAAATGAAAAAAATAGAGGCCTAATTGATAAAAGGGTTTCTGAGGATCAATTTGTAATGTTTTGTCAGTTTAGTTTTGGAGCTCTCTCATTACTCTCTCTCTTTATCTCACTCTTGGACACTTAGAGTTTTCTTGGAGCATTTTGGCATTGCATCAAGAAAGGCAAAGAGGGAAAGAGGAAGCAAAGATCAAACAAGGAATAGTAAGATCGTGTAGCTATAGTAGTATTCTTTGCAGATATCCATTTGCATGTGTACTTTCCTTACTATATTTGGCATGCATGGCATTGCATGTGGTTCTTTTTTTGTTATGGCATCGGTTTTGCTAGGTGTGAGAATTTTTTCAGCCTAGCCTTGCCATTTCCAGATAGAAATTTGTGTGATGGGGTTCTCATGTTTTGGTTGAGCTGGATTATTGGATGGATTCGAAGATGAGTGAGCTGGATCTATGGATGATAGAGCACATGGCCTAGTTGTCCCTGAATTAGACTATGGATGATGTAAAGCCACTAGCCTAGTAACACCTGAGCCAGACTGTGGATTGCGGTATATCCAAGTTTATGTTGCCTCGGTGGGCCTAGGAATCCTTTCCCATGAATGGTAGGATATACAGTAAAGAAAAGAGGTGGATTTCTCTCCATTCGGCCTAGTAATCCTGGGTTGGTATATGCTGTAAATCCTAGAGAGTGGGTCTTAGTTTAGGGCCTGGTGATCTGATGTGGATTGTGGTAAAGCCTGAGAAACTAAGAGACAGGAAAATTCCTCACTGTGTAGGTGGAGAAATCCGAAGGAATCCATGCTTTTTTTGGCCTAGTGATCTAGTGGATATCATGGTAAAGCCTGTTATTACATGTTTATTGTGTTGGCCTAGTGATCAGGGATGGATTAAGGAAAGCTTGGTTTCTATTGATGAGGGTGAGGTGATTTAGCTTCGAGATGCGTTAATTGGTTGTTTTGGTTTGAGTCCCATGGTCATGCTTTTAATATGGCATGGAGATGAATGGCTGAAGAAAGATTTGGCTCAACCATTCTATGGTCGGGTGGAACATGGTAGTCCCATCCTGGGTTTCGATTTTGTATCATCAATATGAGGTCATTTATCCTTGTATTTCTATGAGTTTTATACCCTTTTATATGTGGATCATATGGATGTGATTTACTTGGTATTTTTGTTGCTATTATGCTAGTTATGTATGTGTTTTATCAAAGTGTTTATTTATGGAATTCATCATAATTTACCATGTAAATCAATGAACAATGTATCTATGAGATAATAGATGATAATGAAGCAAATGATATAAGGGAAAAATGCTTCATAGCAATTCTCATATAAGTATGAGACCCCTATGCTTAAATTTGTTGTTTACATCTGTAGATTACATATTTGTGATATGTTTGATGAAATGCCTATCAGGGAGAGTAGGAGTTTGGTTAAGAGCTTGTTCAAGTATTTACATTTGCATCATTGTTTCCTTTTTATCTCTCTGTTCTGAAGGTTTCACTCAATTCTGGGCAGTGACCTGGGATCTTGGTATGAAAAGGTGGCTCAAATCTCGAGGCCGTTGGCACAACACTGGGAAAAATAGTTTGTAGATGATGGCATGCCTCATCATAAGAGAATCTAGAGCCTCCTAGACGTTATCAAGTCCATATCATCAGAATGTCTAGGGTCAAGTGGTCTAAAACCTTAGTGGGACCCAAGGGCTAGCTACTTGAGTGGTTGGTATGGTTCTTGGGAATCTTGTAGCTAATGTTAAAGGTTTGTATGTTGTGCTTCTATCAATTCCACTTTGTTAAGGTCACATAGGAGGTTGAATCTAGTCATATTAATCTCTATTTACATCATTATGTTGGTTACTTGGGTAGATGTGGGAGGAGGGTGTTACAATTCTAATTAGTCATGGTTCCAATGTCAGCCCCTCATTAGGCTAGCACCAAATTTGAAAGAATCTCAAGATGAAGCGGAAAGGCCAACGAGAAGTGCAACAGTAAGATATTGGTCCTAACCCCTGATCATAGGGATTTGAGCTAAAGTTCCTACAAACTTATCAGAATTTCAAATCCATTCAATGTGAAAACAACAACAATGGTCAATAACGGGTGAGCAAAAAGTGGTGGGGGAACAAGGCCCTCTATCATAGCCCTTGGTCACAAGGTGCTTGGCCTAAACACCCAAGTTCTTTTTGGACCTCTAATTCTAAATGATGTTCACCCAAAAGAATGGGCAATGAGTGCTAGGATATAAGCCTTGGTGTGTTTTTCAAGTTTCCAGGTGGTAGAGACAGGTCGTAGGAAAATGACTTAGCCTAATGAGGTGATGTCATGTGGTGATGATGTGTATAGGATGAAATATGGAACTCTATGGTCATGACACATGGCAGGTGGATTTAAACTTTTTAGATTGCCAAGTAACCCTTTACTGAGTGACATGGAACGACAAGTGGTAGAGAGATGATGTGGTAGTGCGAGGAGAAGAGAAGTGGTAGAGATCTGGCATGCCACATGGTAGAAAATCATGTGGCATGAAAGGTGGAAGTGATGATGATGTGGTAGTGTGAGAGAGTGACATGTGGCAGGTGGAATCAATTTTTTCATATGGCCAAATGGATTTTTTTCAAGTGTCACATGGTAGGCACATGTCAGGAGAGGGCACATGACAGGATTTGATTAGTGGATGTGGACATGACATGGTAGGTTTGGATGCTTTAGGATATGCACCAAGAGGTTGTTTTGTGGTGATTCCAAATGTTAAGATATTTTGGTAGGTTCTATGGTTTTTTGTGTGGGGACCACTAGTCACCCCCCACTTCCCATCGACATGGGAATAATGTATTGTGAATTTTTTGCAACAGTATAATGCCAAGTGGTAAAGTGGTTGAGAGAGATTGGCATGATAAGTGTAGTACTATCAAGAGAAAATATCGTCTATCATATCACCTCAATATTAGAGTTGTGCATCAATATGCGAGTGGTGAGCAGTGAGCGGTAAGGCCTCGGTTGTATCCCTTGGTCACTTTTGGCTAGGGAGTAAGTGCTTAGGACTCCTATCGACCATTCCTAGTCAAAGTGACTAGACATGTAGAGAAAGGTTGACGAGTGGAAAGCATTGTTCTAATGGAGTACCAACCCTCAATCATGGCCCTCAGTCACATTAGGCTAAGGAATGAGCACCCAGGGGCCTATCAACCATCAATTTACAAGTTATAGAAGTGCATAGAGAGAAGCAAGTTAGTCTGAGTGGCGATAAGAGCCTTTGGTCTTAAGCTCATTGGTTTGGATCATGTTCATATAAGAAAAAGGAGCTAAACCACTAGGGGCTACAAGATAAATATTGGTGTTCAAGAGAAAATTTATGTTATAATGCAGAATTAATAAAAGTTGCTTATGAACATACCTGAAACTTCAAATCTATAAAAGGATGAAATGAAATGTGATATCTATGTGTTTCAATGTAGAATGATTCCTTTGTACTTCGGCTAACCTGAAGAAGAACAAGAGAATGGTGAAGTATAGTGAAAGCTGAGCAACTATAAACATGCTAAAGAGAGTCAATGGGGGAGAGAGGGCCTGAAGAGTTCCAAGAAGGCTGAGTTGGGATGAAGAGGCCAGAATAGATATATATGCATATTTGAGATCTAAGATATAATATAAAAGAGCATGAGTAACAAAGAGTTGTAGGACAATAAACTAGGGCTAAAATTTTAGGGTTGAATTCATTACAAGGATATAAATTGAATCTAGGTGGGATGGATAACAACGTTTCTTCCAACCACCCAATCTACATCTAATTTACTTAGCTATGAAAAACTATTACCATTTTTTTTAATTTTCTTCATGCATTTGAAGAATTATTTTTATAAATAAACGTTATTGTTAAAAAATATGATGGTGCATTTGATTTCAAATGTTAACAATTATTAGGTGAAAAAAAAGTTATATTTGTTTAGTTCAACATGTTACATGCTAAAATTGAATCCACATGCGAAGAATAACAACATTTATTCCAACTACCCAAACTATATCCAATTTACGAAGTTATGAAAAACTATTACTATTTTTTTCTAAATTTTGTTCATGCATTTGAATAATTATTTTTATGAATACATTATTGTTAAAATATATGTGGTGCATTTGACTTGAAACAAAACAAGCTACATTTGTTTAATGTACATAAATAATTTTAGGTGAATTGGAAATGATCCTCCCACATTGAAACAATTTTTTCTTTCCAACGTTGTGTGTGTGTGTGTGTGTGTATATATGTATATTGTGCATGTGAGTTTATTTATTTATTTTGAATTTGATAACTATTCAAAATTGACTTATTGTAAAATTATAGGAAACAAGGTGGTCAAGAAAATAAAGTAAAAATTATTTTAATTTATTATTTATAATATTCTAATTTTAGAATTGGTTTAAATCTATGCAATACCACACCTTTTTTGGATTATTTCTAAAAAAATTCCTCTCTAAGAAATTTGAGAAATTTACAAATAAAAAAACGTCAACATTATAGCAATGAATATAAAAAAAACCAAAATCCTCATATCAAATGATTAAAATGACATCATATTTTTATTTACCAACATATTGCAATGAATATAACAAAAACCAAAATCCCCATATCAAATGATTAAAACGACATGATATTTTTATTTACCAACATAGATCCTTTTTAAATAGGAGAGGGATCCAATTTTTTCACGTTAAAATTGTTTTATGAGCCTACATTACTTAAAAGTTTTGTATAGAATATTTCAACTTTGATGATAGTCGAACATCAATACATCCTTGCACATCACACTGGGTTGTAGAATGAGCGTCTCAGCGGAATTAGTATTGGAAAATATCATGTCGATCAAATTATCAAACACTGTTACAATTGCTTTGCAAATTGTGTACCATAGTGAATATATATATATATTTTATTTTAATAAAAAATAATTATAAAACATGAATAATATCATGTTCACTATGCTTACTCAATTAATTGTTGATATTACAAACCCATATCAACATGTGGTAAGATATGTCCCTCTGGCTCTTACCCCTAAATAAATGTTTCAATGCTCATCTTAGTTAACAGAACTTTATATCAACTTTGTAGATAATAAAATATTTAAAAGTAAAAATCAAAGGAAGATGTATAATTCTTAAACCTTTTAAAAATATGTTAATATAGTACTTAAAAAAACTATTTTGATATCTATATTAATTAATATATTTCAATATTAAATTCATATATCTAGAGAAAATATTATTTTATTGATGATCATAATGAAATATTTCAATATCCAAAGAAAATAAGTAATTAAAAGTAAAATGAGTTCAGTCACTTCCTAGTAAGAGGGAAATGTGTAATTCATTCAATGCTTAGTATAAAATTGATATGTGGCATTTAAATAATAATAATAATAATAAAATTTAATCTGACTCATAAAAGAGATATTTTAATATGTAGAGTTAAGTAATATTTAAGTGTATTTAGAAATATATTAGTAACAAAAAAATATTAACATGGACATTTTGGTTTATAAATAAGATATTTATATGTCTGTTGTAACATACCTTAGCCTCTATTGTGTCATTCTTGAGGCCTAATTTCCATTTTTGATAACCCTTGAAGATTTTTCCTTTCGTGGGAATTACTAGCATACTAGAATTCATATTTAATGCATGCCCATATGCACAACATGAACACAAATATGTGCTTAAGCTAGTTAACATGCAGATACATGCAGAAATACACACACACACACACACATATTGCAATGGAAACTATAATACAAAATAGAAGAAAGCTACTTATCATTTAAATCATTCAACTCGATGCCGACTTTGACGTTCCAATGAGCCATAGACCATGTGGTTCATTTCTTTCAATAGAGGATCACCCTTGAGTTGGGGCTTTGATTCCATGGTATCAACAACAACTTTCCTGAAATCTTGGTACATACATAGTACCAATGACTACCGACCAACGTAACAATACTAATAACCACTAACCAATAGTTGTGTGGCTTCCAAGATTTCTATTGCCCTCATAGGCCTTCCAAGTACCCTTCCAGTTTCACATTGTGAAGGAACCAAACCCAACAATCTCCCACGAGTAGTCATGTGGCTTCTACGATTTTTTCTACCTCACAAGCCTTCATAGTACCATTGTAGGTCTCTAATTCAACCATGGTCCCCATGTTTCCATGGACATATTTCCATAATCATTCCTAGGAGTTTTTTGTACTCCTTCCTAGCATAAGATTCAATCATTCTAATAAATTCACAGATCTAACCCCCCCCCCCCCTTTGCGAATTGGTCTTCTCCAACCCCTTAATGGACTTTGGTTATATGCATGAGAATGTTTTATAATTATTAAATTATATAAGCCCCTTTAACTCACCCATCCATGGAGTCTCAACCCCCCATTCTCATTTACATATTTTTGGTCTACAACCAGTTTATTTTTATTAATATATGTAACATAGTTATATCGTCATGCTTTCTAGCCTCAAAATATAAACATGTGAATATAGGCACAACAACCCCATTACACGTATAAGCACATAAACAGGGGTGCCATAACACTTAAAATATGTCCTCAACTCACCAACCTAATTCCATATATGCATGTTATTTACATTCCAGGGGTCAGACAAGGGTGTCACATTACAGCCCATACTTCTCATTCTAGGAAACCTTACGAATACAATCATGAATGGGGTATAACTTAGAGAAAAATTCCTCTGAGGGTTAAGAACATAATTTTAATATCCTTGATTTTATATACGGAAGAAGCCTTGAAATGATTGATGAAGAAAGGATGCATCCTCAATGATATGGTAATTTACATCATTGGAGTTCATTGCAGTTGGCATAGGTAATTATGAGATGACAGATGATGAAAAAGGCAACAAGGCTCCTTGGTGTACCTATCTTCTCCTCTTAATCATCGACTAATATAAGAATGAAACATACAAGCTAGTAACCCCAAATGAGAACATATGTGATGACTAGGGCGCTTTAATTTTTTCCCCATTCACTAAAGGTAGATTAGGATCCTTGTGGTAGTATTGTCCTTGGGGATCATTATATGGTTGTTGGTGCAAATTTTAGTACATTGGAGATAAATTTTCATATTCATTATAAATTAATAATTATTGAGATATGGTGAAATGGATGCCTAGTGGTCCATGTGGGAGCACGGCTAGGGAAGCCACATGTTATCCTTCATAACTTCTGGCTTAAATTAATTCACAGACCAACGAAATACACAAAATATTGCAGAAACACAAAAAAAGAAACACATAAAACAAGAGATACAAATATATACGTGGTTCACCCAATTTGGGTTACGCCAATGGAGAAATAGACAATAATTCAATTTATATTATCTAGTGAAATGAAGAGATACAACCTACAACAAATCTGTTGTGATTTCCTGTTCACTCTCAAACAGTCTCCTCTCTCTCTTGCTCAGGATAATAATCAATAGCCTCTATATAATTCCCTCATATAAAGTAAGGGGGTACCTTCTAAGGAAAAAAACAATAAATTAACATAACTTCGACCATTAGATCATCCACCTAATGAACAGACCAGATTGACTACAACATTACAATATTTTACAAGGAAATTTTTCATCTATGTTTAGCTTTGGGGGTGTTGCCCTCGAACCCCTTTCAGGGGGTGCTCAAAATTCATCGTCTCTCCCCCCTGAACCCTCGTGGAGGCGATTAAATGGGAGGTGTTTCCACCTCGTTAGGAACAAGGATCCAACCCGACTGAAACAAAAGCCTCTGAACAATCAAGAAGATAATCAGGCTCCACACCCAACAATCTCCCACTTGGAGACTAATTATAGCAACGCCATCGTTGCTTCACTTGTTGGACAATACTTCCACTTTGGACATCGATATTTATCATCTTCATCATTATACTTGAAGACCAATTAGAATTGAGCAGGATCTCAGTTTCTCCTTGGTTACAAATTTTGTTAACATGTGTGTAGGATTCCAACTAGTTTATATCTTTTCCAGCTTAAATATACATCTACCAACACTAGTCGTATGAAATGGTACTTGAGTTGTATATGTTTAGTCTTGGAATGAAATGTTGAGTTATTTGCAAGATGAATGGAAATTTGTATTTCACTGTATAACCTTCCCATCTTCTTCTTCATGCCCAACTCATCCACAAACCTTTGTAATCAAATCATTTCTTTACTAGCCTCTGTAGCAACAACATACTATACTTCCATTATTGAAAGTGAAACCATGTTTTTCAACTTTGAATCCCAAGTGAAATTAGTTCCACATAAAGTAAACACATACCCTATGGTGCTCCTCTTATTATCTCTATCACCTGCCATATCTACATCAACATATCCATGTAGATGATCCGGATTTAAACAGGAACGCAATAAAATACAGAGATAACCATAAAGACAAATATGCAGTGGAAATAATAATTCATTTCATTATTGTAAAATACTGAAATATGCTTACAAATAGAAATGGAAATAACCCAGCTAGGGCGATGGTAGCTTATCTCTGAGAAGAGATGTGTCGGCTACATGCCTCTGAACTGTTCTCCAAAAACTATGTTACAATGAGGCTCGAGGGCCTATTTATTGTTGAGAAACAATGGAAAACCCTTCACATTCCAAAACCTAACCCTAGAAGATGAAACGCCAAATTGTGGGCCCCATTTTTGGGTAAGTTGGTACATCAACTTCCCAGGGTTGTGAATTGGTCGTACTATCTCCGTTTGACGCGTATGATAGCCCGTTGGAAAGATCTCTCCGAGGACTATGACGAAAAAGAGGATTTTTAGAAAAATAAAGCGTTGGCGATGGATTTCCCAAAAAACGTCGTTTAGGGCCTGAAAACGGCTCCAGAAGTTTAGGACCTGAAAAATTGCTAAAAATAGTAAACTGTGCTATAATTAAGGAAACAAAAAAAACTGAAAGAGGCAATTGTGGGGGTCCAAATGGGATAGGTGGGTGGCCACCAACATCTACCTGGATCATTATAGAAATGTTTAAACCACCAGATCATAATGGTTTATTTGTGGTACCTCTAAAACACCTGAGAATCCACTTCACTTCCATCCAATTCTATTTTCCTAGACTGTTCATATACCTGCTTACAGCTCTCACTACATGTGAAATATCAGGCCTTGTGAAGATCATTGCAAACACTAAGCTTCCAACTGCTAATGCATATGGAAATTTACACAAGTAATCCATCTCTTCCAGAGTCTTGGGAGACATCTCCTCACTTAGTTTGAAATGGATACCCAAGGGTGTAAGAACTAGGTTTTCATTCTAGATATTAAATATTTCTGACACCTTTTCTATGTACTTACTCTGAGACAATGCTAATTTGTGACTTTTCCTGTCTCTAGTTATTATCATACCAGGGATTTGTTTTGCAGCACCCAAATCCTTCATTTAAAATGAAATTACCAATTTTCCTTTTAGCACATTTATTTCCTGCATGTTAGATCGTGCAACAACCATTTCATCTACATACAATAGAAATATAATATAGTTTTCATCATTTTGTTTATTACGATAAAAACAGTGATTAGAATAACATCTAATATAACCTTGTTCAGATATAAACCTGTCAAATTTTAGATACCATTTCCTTCTAGCATGTTTTAGGCCATACAATCTCTTCTTCAACCTGCACACTAACTTCTCCTTCCCTTTGAATTCATACCCTTGTGGCTACTGCATATATATGTCTTGCTCCAAATCCCCAAGGAGAAAGGTTTCCTTTACATCGAACTGCTCAAGATGTGAATCTTCTGTTGCCACTAGACTTAAAATAGTTCTGATTGAGGTCATTTTAACAATAGGAGAAAAAAATTCATCAAAGTCTATACCTTTGTTTTTTATAAACCCCTTCACCACAAGTCTAGACTTATACCTCTGTTTACCTCCATATTCTTCCTTCAACATATAAACCTATTTATTCTGCAATGTTGTTTTACCTACATGAAACTTGACTAAGTCCCAAGTCTGGTTATGCATCAAGGAGTCCATCTCTTCTTCCATGGATTTCTCCCACTTCTTCCTAGTTTCTACCTGCATTGCTTCTTCATATCTTTCTAGTTCACTAGAATCAATCAACAACACATAATATAATGAAGGAGAGTATCGTTCAAGGGGTCTACTTATCCTGGTAGATCTTCTAACACCACTTTCAGGTGTTTGAGGTGCATGTTGCTATTGTGGTTGTTGTTGTTGTTGTGGCTACTGATCATTATGATTTTTAGGAACCTTTACTCTTTTGTGATCTCATCAAGCACTATGTATGCTTTGTTTTATTTTTACTATTTCTTTTCATGCATATGATCCTTATGTAAGGCTTTTTCATTGAATATGAGATCTCTTCTCCTAATTATTTTGTGATTTTCATAATCATATAAGAAATAATCAAAATAATTAACATCTTATCCAGGAAAGGTACATTTCTTTGATTTTTTCCTCAAACTTTGTTCTATTTTCTTTATTAATGTGAATAAAGGTTTCATAGTTGAATGTCTTTGAGAAATAGTAGTTTACCTTTTTACCTGTCCATGACTCCTTTGGAATACCATGATCCAAGGAAATTTAAGACCCTCTTTTGATTAGATAAGCAACAATATCTACATCTGCCCAAAATTATAAGGGAAATTTTGCATGTAATGTTAGGCAGCCTGTATGCTCCATCATTGTCCTTTTCATCCTTTCTGGCACACCATTTTCCTGTCGTGTTCCTAGAACTATCTTCTCTCTATGATTCTGATGCTCGAAACAATAGTTATCAAAATCTTTGCTACAGTATTCACCTCATTTTTCTGATATGAGACACTTCAACTTATTTCTTGTCTCATTCTCAACCAAATCTTTCCATTTCTTGAAAGTATCAAATAAATCAAGTTTATTCCAAATACAATAAATCCATGCTTTTCTAGTTGCATCGTCAATAAAAGTAACATAATAGTGAGAGCTGCTAAGAGATGATACCTGAGTAGGTCCCCATACATATGTATGCACAAGATATAATTTTTCACTCTTCTTTTCCTTCCCCACTCTAATAAATCTCACTCTCGTTTGTTTTCCAGAAACACAATTTTCACTTAAATCCAAATCAACATGCTTCAAACTTGGAAACAAATTTCTTGATTGAAGAATCTGCATCCCTTTCTCAATCATGTGACCGAGCCTATGATTCCACAATGTCATATATGATCCCATGGAGCTTAACATATTAACAAAATAAGAAATACCATTGCATAAATACAATGTACCAACCTTTTCTCCTTTTTCTATTACCAGGGCTCCTTTAGTGATCTTCTAGGTTTTGCCTGTGAGTGTAGTTATACAACCTTCTCCACCTAACTTCCCTGTTGAAATTAGATTTTTCTTCAAATCTGGAACATGCCCTACCTCCTTCAATATCAATTAGTTTCCATTTTGTTTCTTTATAGAAACTTACCCATTCTAATGACTTTACAAGGTTTATCGTCACCAAAATGAACATGTCCAAAATCTCCTTAAACATAATCATGAAAATGTTTCCTGTCAAGCTTAGCATGAAATGAAGCCCCTGAATCAACCACCAAGTCATCAGTAATATTTTTTAATGAAAGAATGAAACCATATTGCAACAAATCACTTGTCACATTCTCTTCATGATTGTTCTCTTGTTGTCCATCTCCTTCTTTTTCTTTCCAAGATTTGCAGTCTTTCTTCAGGTGTCCTTTTTCCCACTTTTTTAGCACACTATCCCTAATCTATACTTGGATCTTCCTTTGACTTACTGTGGTTTCCTAGGCTCCTTCCCATTTCCATGTTTCTTCCCTACCTTTGCAATCAAAGTATTACTTGATGTCTAACTGGAGCTTTTCCATCGCATTTCCTCGCTAAGGATGGAACCAACAACATCATCAAAATTTAAAGTAATAGATCCATAGACAGAGTTACTAATAGCCATAACTAAGTCATTCCAACTTTATGGAAATGAGCACAAAAATAACAGAGCCCTAACTTCATCATTAAAATTTACCCCTACAAAACTTAGCTGACTGGTAAGCATGTTAAATTCATTTAAATGATCAGGAACAGATATTCCTTCTAAAATCTTCATATTAAATATACTCTTCATAATAAATACCTTACCTGAGGTCGAGGGACTTTCATATAATTTTTCCAATGCCATCATTAAACCTTCTGTTTTCATTTCCTTTGAAATTTCAAATTCCACTGATGCTGCCAGAGATAGTCATATTATTCCTAGTACCTTTTCCTAAGAATCTCCCATTTTTCATCCATCATACTCGTCAACTTCTTTTATTTTCCACTCAATGGTAGGTAAAAATATTTGTTATAGAGATAATATTCCATTTTCATTTTCCACAATTGTAGTTTTGGCCATTAAATTTCTTGACCCTAAACCTAGCACCTTCTTCCATTGCTCCCACTCGAACCAGAAACCCTTATCTCCTGCGAGTTTATTAGCCAAATAAACCTTCAACTCTAATACTATTTGTTATAAATTAATTAATTGAGCAATGAAATACACAAAATATTATGGAAACACAAATACAAAAACGCATAAAACAAGAGAGAAATAGATATACATGGTCCACCCAATTTGGGCTACGTCAATGGAGAAACAAGTAGTCGTTCCTTTTATATTGTCTAGAAAAATGAAGAGATACAACCTACAAAAATTCCGCTATAATTTTCTATTCACTCTCACACAGTGTCCTCTTTCTCACACTCAGAATAAAAATCCATAGTTGCAATACATAACTTCTACCATTAGATCATTCGCCCAATGAATGACCCAGATTGACTATGGAATTACAATATTTTACAAGGAAAAATTTCATCTATTTTTAGCTTCGGGGGCATTGCTCATGAAAATTTTCCAGGGGGGGCTCATAAAAGTCGTCGTCACCCCCACCTGGACATCCCTTATGGAAATTAAATTAGCGACATTGTTGCTGTGTTAGGAATAGGGATTCAACACGACTGAAACAAAAACCTCTGAACAATCAGGAAGATAATCATGCTCCACACCCAACCTTGTGGTTATTGTGAGAGCATGGTTGGGCAAGCCACGTGTTGTCTTTGATAACTTCTGGGTTCAATTCTTTAGTAGGTAGAGAATGCCTCCCCATGCATATGCTCCAACAAGCAATAGGAATGGTTTCAATGAGTTGGTGGCATGCAAAGAATGAAAAATAAGGAAAACCAATATAGGTGGTATGAAATACCATGTTTTTATTTAGTTGTTTAACGAAATATATCACCACTACCATATTTTCATCAATGGCTACAAATTTTTGGTAGCATGATGTAGCTAGAAATTCAACGATAACGCTTCAAAATTTAAATGTTGGCTGTTGTTTTCTCATTAAATGAAGTGCTACATTGTGATTTATTCTTACTATTAATCATGTGTTGTATGGTTGTTCTTGTTCTTCCTGAAGAAAAAAATAAAAGAATATACATGAACCAAATACTACGACTATTAATTCTTTTATTTGATGCATTAAAAGAGGTAGGATGGTGATCATGCCAGATTGAAGGCTTATCAAGGTGGGGGCATATATCCTTTTGGTGCATGAATGACAGAAGGAGTTGAGAAATATTTGATGTAAAATCGTCCTCCCACATCTACTAGGGAGTGGTAAACATGTGAAAGGAAGATGGTGGATCAGATGCATGCTATGTATCCTTCATTACTTTCTAGTTGAGGCAAAGGAATTTTGGTATATGTATTTGGTATAGGTTTTAGCATATGTTTTGAAGTGATGTTTTGATATATGTACATATCTATATGGAAGTAAATACTACCATGAGCTATGTTGTAAAGCTCTAATAAGATGTATGGGTTTCATGTTAGTATAGTTATCATGTTGTGATGATGTCACGTTGTTATGTTATCATGATGGTTTGATTTTCAGTAGGGTGATTATTGTAAACGCTACATTGAGATATGATATAAAGCTCCATGAGAAGTATGTTCTCTTTCCAGTGGTTCCATTGAGGTATATGTGTGATTGAACACTAAGGATGATCTCCCTCAAGGGGGAGGGTTCTGTAACAACCCTGGTGAAAATTCCATTTAAAAAAAGTTAAAAAATAATAACCATGGTTGATGGGACACTTATTCCAAGTTGAATGTTGGGAAAAACGTCCTAGTAGGTATTCATTTCGTTTATTAAGGCTTTGGAAAGGCAAAATGCCATTCTTGGCACATTTACTTATGAAAATAATGGAAATTAGAAGAAAAGGAAGGGGAAAGGTGACAAGTTGCATGTGAGGAGGAAATTGAAGTAAACTAATGGAAAATGAAGAAAATAGAGGCCTCATTGATAAAAGGGCTTCTGAGGATCAGTTGGCAAGATTGGTCAACTCAGTTTTCGAGCTCTCTCATTATTCTCTCTCTCCCTCTCACTCTTGGACAGTTAGAGTTTTCTTGAAGCACTTGGAATTTCTTTAAAATCTTAAAACCATTGCTTGTTCCCTATCATATGTGTTGATGCTCCCAAATCTACATATCAGATGGCTGCACCGACATTCTCATCACGATCTGCCATGAACAATCTAAAATTTTGCTCATGATTATCATTTGTGAGATGAACTGCATGTCTTTTCTGATTCTATTTTTCTTCATGATATTTCTCCTTCCTGCACTCTCTAGCTATATGACCCAGTTTTCCGTAATAAAAACACTTAATTATAGAGTTGTTTCTATTTGGATTCACACCTTGGGTCAGATTTGGTCTTTTCTGTGAGCTTCCTTCATTTTTTTGTTCTAGATTTCCCTTTCCTTTGTAGAAGTTCTTTTTCACCATAAATGCAAGATCGACACTCTGGGGCTTCAAAGTCGATCTTCTTTCTTCTTCTTGCATCAATATTCCTATTGATTCTTCAAACTTCGGGGTTTTCTCTCTCACATTTATCCTAGTGATGAACATTTGGTAGTCATTGGTCACACCATTCATGATAATTGTTACAAGATCTGTATCTTCAACTGTATGACCAACGTCTACCAATTCGTTCTTTAGATCTTTGATCCTTGCTATGAAGGCAGCAACTGTTTCATTCTCCTCCATCTTCAGGGATAAGATCATGCTCTTCAGGAACTAAAGATGATTTGTATTCCTGATCTCATACAAATCCTTCAAAATTCCCCAAATTTCCCTTGCTTATTTACATTCTCTGATATGTGGTATGATGCAGTCTTTCATTGACATCTTCAGTAGAATCCTTGATTTACCCTCATGCTTCTCCCAATTTAGGACTATTGCTGATCCATCTGCTGGCTTCTACTCATCCCCATTTACAATCGTCCAAGCACTCTACACTTCTAGCAGAGTCTGCATCTTGAATTTCCAATTCACATAATTGGAGCCATCGAGCTTGTTATGCTCATTCAAGAATGCTTCAAACATCTGATTATTCATCTTGGTGATTAAAACAAATTTTACAGGTAAAAAAAATGTTAGATTTACCCCAGATCTGTGTCAAAGACAGAGATCGTTGATCTCCAATGTTGTTTTCAACGACCTCCTTCTGGTCTTTTCTCGACAGACCTCGGCCTCCATGCAGCCTTCTCTCGGCCTCTATGCAACCTTCTCTTGGTAGCCACTGCCAAAACGCAACCCCTCTTTTTGTTGTGATGTTGTTTGTTGTTTCCCCAACCTCACAACCTTCTCTCGACTTCTCTCACCATGGTCGTTGTGCTTATCCACCATGGAGTCACCGAGATCTTCATACATGTACACTTGATATCTGCGACAATCAACAAAATGAAAACGCACAGAAGGTGTATAGTGTGATCTTCGCAGTTTTTCCTCAAAGACACGTGACGATTTCGTGTTAGGCGCAACTAGCAAGTTCCTCACTCAGCAAACATGTTTTCTTGGCCCTGTCGCTCTAATACCATGATAAAAGTGCAATGTTGTGTATTAAATAAAATGAAATCCACTGGTTAGCTCTATGAAAGAGAGTCTGAACTAGAAGAGTTTGGCTCTACAGAAAACTCTACATTGTTCATGTACATCACACATTATATAGTAATCACAGATTTAGGGAAGTTAGAACCATAACCTAAAAAATAGAAACTAATTCCTATCCTAAGGTCACGTGAACCAAATCACTATTCTAGATATTCTCCATTATCTCTAACAGTTTCTACATTCATTAATGAGAAATTCATTCCCTTTGTTTTTCATGCGTACATGTATTGATTTATATGTGGATTCTATGGCTAATGTATTCATGGTATTTATGTTAGTATGTTGTTGGTTATGAGCATGTATTCTGATAGTGATGATGTATGTCTCTCCTCATGTTTCTATTTGTAAATGAGTAAAAAATGTATCTATGACCTAATAGATGATAATGCGTTAAATGATATAGTGGATCGATGCTTCTTAGTGATTCTCAGATAAGTATAAGACCCCTATGCTTAAATCTTTTGTTTACACCTATAGATTGCATTGATTCCAAACGTTTGATAGAATGTTAGTCTCGGTTGGGGATGGTCAGACCTAGTCCTGGAGTTAGTCTTTGGTTTATTGGTATTTTCATCATGTGTTTAATGGATTCTTGACGTTACAAAAAATTTTGTGAAGTGGCTAAAATTTTGGGCTTGAAAAGTGCCTTAAATCCCACACACTCTGGCACAGGTCTACTAGAAACAATCCCTCGACGGAGGCATGCAGTCTCGTGGGAGCATCTAGAGCTCCTTGGACATTGGCATTTCTATAGCATGGGAGCATCCAGAGGTTTAATAACTTAAAGACTCATTGGGACCTAGGGGAATGATACCTGTGTGGTTGGGATGGCCCTTGGGAGTGTTGTTGTTGATGTGGGAGATATGACGACGCATTTGATTTGAAATGTTGAGAATTATGAGGTGAAAAAGAAGCTATATTTGTTCTAGATTTAATATGCGTACCTAAGTAGTTTTAGCTATATTGAAAATGATATTCTAAGAATGATAGTAGGGCAAGTTTTCATCCTTTTCTAAGAAGGATATTTGAATATTTTTCATTGGAAAATAAATATAAATATATAAATTGTTTTGAATATATTGATAATATGCATGTGAGTTTTATTTATTTATTTATTTCTAGTTTAATAATAATTTTAGAATTAAGTAGTTGTAACATTATAAGAAAAGATTGACCTAGAGTAAGAATTCTATCTTAAACTATTCTATTATTATTATTGATTTTGTTGTTCCAAATTTTCATTGTTATTACCACACCTCTTTTGAGTCACGTATAAATACCGTATGAAATTTATTTTCATAAAAAATTCAAAAACTGAGAATAGTATTATTGGAAACCATGGATATAACCAACAAAAATTGATATTTACTGAAATTGACAAATACCTAACACATAAAGTTATGTAAAACTATTACACTCGTGTGCCATGTCTATGGCTTTTTATATATGAAGCTAATTTTATTGACCATTCAACAAATTACATGTTCAAATGCATGATGTAGACCTTTCATTTGACACCTCGAAAAACATGACATTTGTAGTCCCTAAGGCTTTTTGTGTTTGGTGTGTTTATGCTCAAAATAGAACATAATGTGAGTGTCTAAAAAAACCATGACAAGAAAATATTGTAACACCGCAATCACCCAATACGGTATATCACTAGCTTTGTAACGTAATATTTCTGAAATTTCTCCTTTAATATGACTTTTGTACTTCGGGGTGACCTCCAGTTAAAGAAATGAACAATGTAGTCTATTTCTTATGGAACCTTGAAAGTCTCCAGCTAATTGCACCATTTAAAAGATAAGAAATTGTCTTCTATTTTTGATTATATTTTATTTTGCAATAATTATTTATCGATATTTCTTTATGCTTATGAAATGTCTATACATGTTAACAAACTCAATTAATCTAAGACGTATTTGTGGTTGTATGCACATAAGTATGCTTTTAGATATGCATTACAACACGCTGGTAACTCCCATGAAAGGAAAAATATGTAGAGCACACATTTCCCATTAATCTAAGACGTATTTGTGGTTGTATGCACATAAGTATGCTTTTAGATATGCATTACAACATGCTGGTAACTCCCATGAAAGGAAAAATATGTAGAGCACACATTTCCCAGGGTTATATGGCATGAAAATTGGGCTTCAATGTATCCACGAATGAGTTGAGTTGGTCAAGATATGTTACACTTATTTTAATTAAATATTTCAATGTTAATTATTAAATAGTATTATTATTCTATATTTTGGTTTTTTTTTTAAAGTTATATTTTTTAGTTAATTTTTTTTTAAATCTAACAAAACAGCTTATTTGAATTACAAGTTTAAGTTGTATAAGAATTCAAGTGTCAAGGGTGATTTTAAAGGCATTCAATCTATTTATGCAAATTAAACAATGAAAAATGACACATACTACACACACATATATGTCCCGAGATGAAAACATTTTTTCAAGTTTTTCACTCTAAAAAACGTTTGCACATAAGTGATTTGATGCCTCTCGGTGTTGGCAAGACTCATGGTTACGATTACTCATAGTAAATTAATTTAAAGTGAAACTATTGTAAAATTATGAGGATTTGGGCAAAGAAAATAAAGTGAGAGTTTCATTTTGAGCTATTCTAGTTTTTATTGCCTACAACATGAATTCTTGAAAAAACAAAAAAAATCTTAAAGAAATATGTCATATATATTTTTCTTTCCTATGCTCTCAGGAAAAATGCTTTTCCATTACAAGGATATACCTATTATGAGATCAACACATCACACACAGAAATTGAACCTATGTGGGAAGGATAATAACGTGTCTACCAACCTCCCAAATTATATCCACTTTACAAAGATATGAAAAAATATTACCATTTTTTAGAAATTGTGAACCATATTTATATTTAAATTTGACTTATACTATAAATATTTTCCAAATAGTCATTTTACATAAGTTAATATTTTAGGTTTGAAGCTGTTACAAGGACATACTTCTTATAAGTTCGACATATAACATGAGAAATTGAATCCAGCTAGGAAAGATAATGACATTTCTTCTAACCACCCAAAATACATCCAATTTACAATGCTATAAAAAAACTATTACCATTATTTTCAAAATTTTCTTAAACATGTGAAAAATGATTTTTATAAATATTGTTATATGACGGTGCATTTGATTTGAAATGTTGAGAATTATTAGGGGTAAAACAAGCTACATTTGTTTTAGATTTAATATACATACCTAAATAGTTTTAGGCATATTAGAAATGATACTCTAATAATGACAGTAAGACAAGTTTTTATATTTTTCTAAGAACCATATTTGAATATTTTTTCATTGAAAAATAAATATAAATATATAAATTGTTTTTGGATTGATAATGTGCATATGACTTTTATTCATTTATTTATTTTTAGTTTAATAATGATTTTAGAATTAAGTGATAAAATTATATAAAAAATTGGCCAAAAAAGAGAATAAAAATTTTACTTTACTTTGAATTATTATTTTTATTGATTTTCTTATTCCAGATTTTCATTATTATGAACTATTCTATTATTTTTATTGATTTTGTTATTCCAAATTTTCATGGTTATTACTGCGGCTCATTTGAGTTACCTATAAATATCTTATTTTCAAAAAAAAATCAAGAGAATAGTATTATTTGAGTTACCTATAAATATCTTATTTTCAAAAAAAATCAAGAGAATAGTATTATTTGAAACAATAGATATAACCAACCACACTTGATATTAAAATTGTCAAAAATCTATATAAATAAGAATAGTACTATTTGAAACAGTGAATACAACAATTGATATTTATTAAAATCGACAACTATCTAATACATGAAGTTAAGTAAAAATATTACACTCAATTTTGCGAATCGTGTGCCATGTCTATATTTTTTTTAATTATATGAAGCTAATCTCATTGATCATTCAAAGATATCATATGTTCAAATGGATGATGTAGACTTTTCATTTGACACCTCAAAAACCATGCCATTTCTATTCCGTAAGGCTTTTTTGTGTTTGGGTGTTTATATTCCAAATAAAACATAATTTGATTATGTAAAAAAACCATGACAAGAAAATATTGTAACACCCCAGTCACTCACCGGGCATATCATTATTTTTCTAACCCCATATTTTAAAAATTTCCCCTTTAATTTGATTCAGTAGCTCCGGGTGATTTGTTGTTAAAAGAAATGAACAATGTGGTCTATTTCTCAATGAGAATGTTGGAAGTAAATCTAGTTGCACTAGAACGTTGAAAGTTCAGCTAGTTGCACTATTTAGTAGATAAGAAATTGTTTTTTATTTTTTATTATATTTTATTGTGCAATAATTATTTATAGATATTTTTTTATGTTATGAAATGTCTATATACATTAACAAACTTAATTTAGGACGTGTTTGTGGTTATGTTCACATAAGCTTGTATTTAGATATGCATTACAAGATGGTTAAGATGGATCTATATTCATAGTTAATTAATTTAAAGTGAAACTATTGTAAAATTACGAGAAAGATTCGGGCAAAGAAAATAAAGTGAGAATTTCATTTTGAGCTATTTTATTTTTTATTACCTACAACACGAAAGTCATGAAAAAGAGAAAAAATCATATATCTATATATATATATATCCTTAAGACTCTCAGGAAAAAAAAGGCTTATCCATTACAAGGATATACATAATATGAGATCAACAGGCACACACAAAAATTGAACCTAAATGGCAAGGATAACAACATTTCTACCAACCACCAAAATTATATTCACTTTAAGAAGCTATGAAAAATATTGCCATTTTTTAGAAATTGTGAACCATATTTATATTTAATTTGACATATACTATAAATATTTTCCAAACAACGATTTTACATAAGCTAATATTTTAGGTTTGAAGTCGGTACAAGGATATACTTATTATGAGTTGGGCATATTACACACAAATATATCTATCTTTGAAGGATAACAACATTTCTTCCAATCACCCAAAATACATCCAAAGCTATGAAAAACTATTACCCTTTTTTTGGAAATGTTCTTAAGCATTTGGAGAATAATTTGTATAACGGTGTATTTGATTTGAAATGTTAAGAATTATTAGGTGAAAAACAAGCTACATTTGTTTCATATTTAATATACGAACCTAAATAGTTTTAGATATATTGGAAATCGTATTCTAAGAATGATAGTAAGACAAGTTTTCATCCTTTTCTAAGAAGGATATTTGAATTTTTTTTTCATTGGAAAATAAATATAAATATATAAATTGTTTTGAATATATTAGTAATGTGTATCTATTAAACTATTCTATTTTTTTATTGAGTTTGTTGTTCCAATTTTCCAATGTTATGAACTATTATATTTTGTTATTCCAAATTTTCATTATTATGACCATGCCTCCTTTGGGCTTCCTATAAATACCTTATTTTCATAGAAAATTTTAAAATATATAAATGATAATAATATTTTCGGGAACAATGGATATAACCAACAACAATTGATAATTATTAAAATTGACAAATATCTAATAAATGAGGTTATGTAAAACTATTACAGTCAATTTGCAAATCATGTGCCATGTCTATTTATTAAAATTGACAAATATCTAATAAATGAAGATATGTAAAACTATTACACTCAATTTGCGAATCGTGCGCCATGTCTATGATTTTTAGTCCCTGTCGTCCCGGCATGGGACTATAGTAATTGGAAACATGTCGTTTAGTATTATTTCAGTTGTTTCTTAGTCCTAGCTCACAAACTATAAACAAATTTTTTAGACATATATTGGTTTATCATGTTATTTGGCGTCTTCTCGAGGACCGAAGTTAATCTGAAGCTAAAAGAATAGGTTATAACTTTTTTGCTTGTTTGATATTTTCAAACTCTTAAAATACTACCTAAAATAATGTTGGCATTAGTCTAGGGCATTAAATGTTAGCTCAGCTCAGGGTCAAGAACATGCTTGTATATAAACTGGCTGCATATACTATAGTTGTATTTACACCATCTATGGGTACATGTGTCGTGGCATGGGCAGGCAGGTTAAGGTGGGCTGTGAGGGGGGCTGGACACCTCACATCTTGAAGACTGACCTTTGCGAACTAGACATTAAAATATGGTAACTACCTCTCCCTTCGGTCGAGCGGCCTCAATGAGCTGCCTCTGAGGGCCACAAGGCTACCACCTCTCCCCTCAATCTAGCGGCCTCAGTGAGCTTGCCTATGCTGGCCATGATTCCTTGGGAGTTCTTGTTGTGCAGGCCCCTCACCTTGCTGTTTCTATTTTTCTTTGTTGTTGGTGAGGCTGTCTCCACTGTTGCTGATGTTGCCTTTGCTGCAGTTGCGTCGGTGGTTGTCTAGATGAGGAGCTCATGTTTCCTTTGTTGCGGTTGCGCCGGTGGTTGTCTACAAATAGGTATTATGTATTAGCAAGTTACATCTGAGGTATTTATGGAGTAATAACAACTTACGCCTTTTCATATATGCTCAGGGATGCGAGCTTGGAGCGAGAGAAATAGACAGTAGTCGGTGGGCGGCTTAGAGATGTGAGCTTGAAGCTAGAGAAACAATAAAAGATCAGTCATATTAGTATTTTTTGGGTAACTTCTGGGTAAAACTGCAAAACAACCCAACAATCAACATAGAGTATGCAATCTTAGAATTCTCTGCTGAAACAATATACTTAATGATGTTATTATTTTGCAATCATCTCTCTGAAAAATTCTCTGTTGAAACAAGATACTTAATGCTGTTAATGACACTCAAAGGATGACAAAGTGTAGGGTGTACCTACCTGCCTAGAAACGAATGTTGAGATGATGACTTCGGAACGTCCATACTCCAGAAGTAGGCAACGAACGTTGAGAGGATGACTTCCGAACGACCATACTCTAGAAGGCACATACTCCAGAAGGCACAAAGATGAGAAATTCAGGGTGGTAAGAAGTAGAGTCTATTTGATACCTTCCCTCGATCTATCTTCAGGATGAGCCAACTTGAAATTTTGGCACTTTTTGAAATTTTGGCCACCTACCGCACTGTCTCTGATCCGTATGTCTGAACACATTTGCCTGCTGACCTCACCCTTTCAGTTGGCTCCTCTTCTCTCCAGCTTACCTACAATATGAAGCTCCTTCGCATGGATTTATTTGCCTAATTCTATTCCCTAAAGTACGCTTCGAGATTAACCAGATGTCACCTTCACCACTAGCCTCAACAAATCAATACAACAGCCTTAGCAACGGTTCTTGTGGTGCTAATGTTCTAAAATCAGGTCGCCATCTTTGTTGCTCAGGCTATATTTTTCAAGAAACATCTGTGGCAGTGTTCTCAGTTCCTTCTCAAAATATATGTGTGCCAAGAATCCATTTTCAGTTCTTTGTGAAGAAACGTGTGGCAGGAATCCCTCAGTTCTCAATCATAATAGATGTGTGACAGGAATTCTTTCTCAGTTATTTGTCAAGACGCGTGTGGCAAGAATCCATCAGTTTTCAATTCTTTGTTAAAACGCATTTGGCGGGACTTAAGGCCAGTTTCAATAAGCCAGTTTTTGGTTGCAATAAAGTTTGTTTCACCATTGTTAAGTTATATCGCTATTGAGCAATGAAAATTGAAATGAGGGATTAAGTGAGGCAAGTTTACACATTATAAATAATATATACTTATTTCCAATATTATGCTCACATAAATGGCATTCCGAAACAAAAATGGTTATCCTCAACGCTTTAATTATCAAGTTCAAAAATATTCTAACTAAGCGTTATGAACTATTCACTATATTATTTTCACATCTTCTATTTTCATGTTTGCATACTGAGGGCTAAATACCTCTTAGGTAAAATAATGTTATCCTGATTTGTTATTATTTATTATCTCTGATAACTTGATACGCCTTAGACTAAACAACATTAAATAGCGTTCTTTCTATGTTTCATAGGAAACAATCGACAAGAACAAGCTATATATTTGTAAGTGTACTCTCTATTGTTTTCTACTAATATTAGTTTCTAGTGCTATTTAAATTTCAGTTAATCTATGTTACATTTCAACCAATTTCATTGAAATAATCTCTTTTTAAGATTGGTTGTTAGCTTAGCTTAAATGTGTTAATTTCATTATTATCTAGATCTTCCGCTGGGGTTGTTTCTTCCTCATGCAGCGACCTGCGAAATCAATATCTATTGAAAGGCTTTTGTTGATGAAAGGCAAAAGGCATAAGAAGGTTTTAGAACATGGGACAACTAAACACATCTTTATTTGAGTTAGTGTACGCAGAGTTGCCAATCTTTACTTGTTTCGCTGTTGGTCCAAGCAGGTTATGTTTCTGGCGTGTGACTTGTACGGGGCTGTGTCTAGTTCGATGCTCAAGCCCACCTTCCCGCTCAAGGCAGGGACTAGCTGCCATGTAGCCTCTCTTGTTCATATATGAAGCTAATTTCATTGATCATTCAATAGATTACATGTTCAAACGCATGATGTAGATCTTTGATTTAATTTGTATTCCATAAGGCTTTTTGTGTTGGGAGCATTTATGTTCAAAATAAAACATAATGTGACTATCTAAAAAACCATGGCAAAAAAATATTGTAACACCCCCACCCACAGGGCATATCACTACCTTTTTAACCTGATATTTCTAAAATTTCCCCTTTAATTTGATTCTTGTAGTATTGGTAAAGTGTGTCTAGTGCATTATCCCATGTAACACATTAACGTACATCGAATTGATTACATAAATGATGCCATTTCAATTACTATTCACTTGAAAACATGAAAATTATAGCATCGAAAAGCATATAAACATAAAAATAAATACTTTTTTTTAAAAGAAAGCACCCGCTGATTACAGAACTTAAATGTTACATTTAAGCATAGGCCACAATGCTCATAAATCTCAATAGTGAATCACCCCATCCATGATTCCAAATGAAAAATGGTTTTCTTAAAGTTAGCTATGACACCTTACTCAGTGTTGAACATGAATAGTGCCACAATACCAAACTCTAATAGCCTCCCACCAGCAATCTCACATCCCCAAAAGTACACACAACCCAATGTAGTGCACCCCCTTCTGTGTGCTTGCAATCCATCTAGTTATACCACTACATTTCCATGGGTTTTCAACCCGTTTGACCAACGATTCCTTAAATCCTTGTATGTTATACGAGTTCTAGCTACCCTTAGGAGTGTTTCTATGGTATCTTTCTAGTGTCCTACTAGGGAACATATTCCCTTTTCTTCGAACACACTTGGGATTTTATAAGGAGTCAAATCATGTCACAAGATAACCCCTTCCCCTATAGGTAGTCTAGTCACCTTTTTCCCATATTAATGATGCCACAAATGATGGAATGACTCTAAAACACTTCAGTTTTATTTGCATATTACTCCTCTAATAAAATCACTCTCTAAAGTCTCTTTATGAACTTAGGATAAAACATGTGCGTTATTTCACTTATGCTTATTTTAATCATACTTAGCCACATAGGATTAGTCTCTTTATCACTTATCACTTAACCAACTTTTTATGATCATGGATTCTTAGCCCCTCATACTCTCTTTTCGAACATTGTCTATAGTAGTGTTGCACTTTATTAATATGACAAAGATGTCATATTTACAACTAGGTTCTCTAGCCTAAACCCATATAACCATATGCACACTAACCTAAAACAAATATGTACATGAGCTCAACACCACAAAATAGTTCCTGGCTCACTAGCCTAAGGAGTCTTAGATGCCTATTCTTGCCTATGTTAGTATATGTACCAAAAATAAATTAATAGAGGATTCAAAAGCTTAGTTTATATTCAAAAAATTAAGAGGATTATGGGGGCTCCACCTCTATAGGAGCAGCTTCTGCATGACCATCAATTCCTAAAATTATTCGTAGGAAAAGGTTGGCCTCAATATGCTACAAAAAATGTCTAAATCCTTTTTCTGTAGTTCCATGTCATCCAACAAAAGAATAATTTCATCCTTTGCATCATTTCTCTCAAGGAGAACTTTTCCCAATATAGACTTTATTTTCTAATATAGTAAATTGTGTAGAGCTATTGGTTATGGAACCCACAAGTATGACCAATATTAGGGAACCAAGATGCAATATCTACAACAATTTTAGAATTGGAATGACAGACACACTCTTGAATAATCTCCTTCTCATCCTCTTAAGATCATGTTGTATCTATAGTGAAGTATTCTCATGAAACCACTAAATTGGTGATTCAACTTTTAACTTATCCCATGAACCACCCTATGTTCCATGCTTGTTGCTTCCCCTGTGGCACTAGCTCTATGCCTCATCATGGTGGGGACTACGAGTAGGAATAATGTCTGATATTGAAATGATAAGGGGCTAGCACCACGAAGGCCTAGCTCTAGAGAGAAAACAGATTGGAGAGTATAGTTATTTTTTCTAATCAACCCATTTAAAATACACGACTAGAACTATATAACCAAGTTAATGAATTTAAGGGAACAATTACTTTCCACTGTGGAGAAGTTGGCAAAGGAGTGCAAAGTAGCTACAATATTTGTATTACGAAGGGAAGGTGAGAAGTAGTATGTTGCAATCATCATGACCCAGAGTAGGACTATAACTTGAATAAGAGAACACATGGTGGTGACAATGAGGTAAAATAAATGGAGCATTCTAGAGGGTACATGCTTTCATAACTACAATTCCAACTAAGAGGTAGCTCATATGGGGCATATGGATAAATGGTCGTGTGATATGTATCCTCTATTCACTAATGGAGTGATGTCAGCTCCATCATTCCTCGAATGTATCATCCTTTCTCACCCCGTATGGGAAGTGCCATGTTTATGATTATGTTTAACTTATTTTGCCGGTATTTTTCAAAGTAACTATTTTGAACAGGATCATGTAATATCAATCTTTTCTTTCAATTAATACATTATATCAATGAAGAAAAGACGTTTAAAATGTTTTTTTGACATCCAAAAGTTGGAAAAATTATAATATGCATCAATTTTGATAATTAAGTAGCATACGAAACAAATTTTCTTCGCACATTAAATAGTCATTTGTATAAATATATTATTGTGAAAATTGGCATTAAATCATTTTATATGGAATGTTAAGGCTTGTTGGGTGAAAAACACGATGTCTTTGTTCTCTCTAAGATATATTTAGAATGCTCTTCAAAGAAAGCTAATAGTACAAGATCCCAATATCCCATCCTTTTAAGGGAGGCCAATTGAAACTTTTCTTATCATTAAAATCTTAACATAAATACATAAATTGTTTTACATATATTGGTAATGGGTTTTTTAATTTATTAGTTTTAATTTAACAATTAACTCGAAGGGGATATATTATAAAATATAAAGACTTTTACCCAGCGAATAAAGTGAGAATTATATTTCGAACTATTTTAATATTTGTAGCGTTCAAATAAGTGAAAATATATTTAGTACCGCACCTCCTTGAGGTCATCTCCAAAAACATTTTCTTCGTAGGAAATTTGAGAAGTATACAAATAAAAATAGTATCCTGATATAACCAAAATCAATATTTACATTAAGTTACTAAAAATCATTATAGTTTTATTGGCAAATTGTTTATCATATTTATTGAGTCAAGAGGTTCATTTTATAGTTTAGTGTGAGGGATGTCTACAATATGAGGGGATGTGTAAGTTTGTCCACATCCCCTCCCCTTTAAAATAAAAATAAAAGTTTAAAATTATGTTTTAAATAGAAAAATAATGTTGACTATAATAATAATAACAAATGCATATGTTGTAAAGTAATTGGAAGTAAAAGTAAGATATTTAAATTTTATAATTTGGTTATTGAGCCGAGAGACTCATTCTACATCCTGGTATGAGGGGATCGATATGAAGGGATGTGTAAGTTTCAAAAGTTAAAATTTAGTTTCTAGATAGAAATATAATGTCCACTATAATAAAAAGAAAATGAATATGTTGTAAACTATGTAACCTGATTCGTTGGAATAGGCCGATGTATCCCGAATCTAGTGAATCAGACATGATTCATACTAATGCGTGTCCGAAAATCAGGACACGATGTGTCAAATTAGGATACAATCAAATCTGGATCGTCTCCCAATCGAACACATGTGTCCTTATTTTCAAACACGAATATGGAAAAGGTGACCCGCACTGTATAAAAAAGGTGAGTTGTTGTTCTTTTTATTCATTTTCTATTCTCTCTTTTGTTGTGGGTGTGCTATGAGGGGTTTGGAGCAAGGAGAAAAGAGTCTAAGAGAGTTTTCAAGGAGATTCAAGCAACAACTAAGTGCATTTCCTCTCTATTTTTTGCAATTGTATTACAGGAGTTTGCATATGCATTTCTTTTACAAATTTATGCATTTTGGTTTTTTTTCCTTACGATATTCATGGCTCAATCAAGGGTAGCAAGGAAGGGGAAAAGGAAGGGGAATAATGTCCCCATTGGAGATGCCCCTCCTCCCCCAATTTCATCAGAGCCTACTGCAAGTATTCCCTCTATTGCGAGTAATGTTGAGGGAAGACTTCCTCCTCAATGTCACACTAAGAAATATCCCTTGTGGAAATATGTCACAAGAGAGCAAGGGCCAAGCAGCAAGGTGAAGGGAGGAGGCAATGCCAATTGGAGATGCAACTTTTTCCACAGTACTTTCACAAGCACATATTTTCGTGTGAAACATCATTTGTTGGCTTTACCAAGTTCTGGAGTTAGAGCTTGTGCAAAAGTTCCTTTACAAAAGAGGAAAGAAATGGAAAGAGAGTTCAATGTTGGTATGGAAAATTCGGTTGCAGAATAAAAAAACGAATAATGATGACCCCCTTCCATTTTTGACGAAAGGCAACAACAAATTCCCATTTGAGAGTTCTAGTTAGGGACAAGCAACAAAAACAAAGGCAATTTCACTTGGTCCAATGGACAAGATTTTTCAAAAGGAAAAATGCGTAGAGCTTGATCTCACCATTACCCTTTTTTCCATCAAAACTTCATATCCTTTAATGTTGCACACTCACCTCTATTTATTGAGATGTGCCAAGATCTCGCTCAAGGTGCTCCATCATGATATGTGCCTCCTAGTTCAGAGAAGCTTAGAACCACATTATTGATGAACACAAAAAAAGAGGTGCAAAAAATTCTTGAGCCTATTAAAGCATCATGGCCAACATCTAGGGTTAGCATTGTTTCTTATGGATGGACATATCTAGCATGGCACCGACTCATCAACTTCATGGTCTCTTCCTTGAATGATCTAGTTTTCTAGAAAGAAGTGGATACACTTGGAGAATACAAGGATGCACAATATATGGGCGAGTTGTTTATTAAAGTTATTGAAGATGTAGGTGTTGATTCTTGTGTGAAAATCATTAGAGATAATGCACTTATTTTCAAGGATGCTGACATGATTGTAGAAGCTAAATATCCACAAGTGTTTTTGACACCTTTCATTGTCCATTCTGGAACTTATCACTAAAATCCACTTCTTGTGATGTGCTTTGGATTGGTAACATTATTGAGGATGCACATCATATCCATCACTTTGTACAAAATCATAAAAATGCCCTCACTATCTAGAAGGAGTACACAAATCTATCATTGTTAAAGATTGTGGATACACAATTTGCCTCTTCATTCATCATGTTAAAGAGGTTGAGGGAGGTAAAGATTGCTTTTGGGGCCATGGTTATTTCAAAGTTTTGGTATTTTTGGAGAAAGACATATCAAGTAGCCTCTAAAAGAGTGAGGGACACAGTGCTAGATGAAGCTTGAGGGGAGAGGGTAGATCTACTTATTCAAATCATGGACCCTACCATTTATTTGCTTCAATTTGTAGATATAGACCAACCCATCCTAGGAGAGGTTGATGAGGGATGGAATTCCATGATTCAGTCTGTGAGGAGCATTATTTTACAGATTGAGTGCCCTGATTATCAGACATCACCAGAGGCCTTCTTCACCACTATACATGATATTCTTGTGAGCAGATGGGACAAGAATTGCACACCTTTACATTGTTTTGCTCATTGATTGAACCCAAAATAATACAACCATGAGTGTCTGGATGGTGGACCTTCTCGCGGATTCCCTCCTCACATGGATGGTGAAATCACATAGGGGAGGAAAGATGCATTCAGGCTGGTTTTTCAGGATAAAGCATTGCTTGATGAGGTGGAAGATGCTTTTGCAGAGTTTTCCACTGGCACTGGTCGATTTGCAAGGTATGATCTGATTAGAGACAAGGGATAAGAGGCCCTATTCTTGGTGGGAAAATCATGGGGCAACAAGCACTCCCCTACAACATTTAGCTATAAGGCTCCTCTCTCAAGTGACTTTGTCCTCTTATTGCGAGAGGAATTGGAGCACATATGGGAATTTGTATAGTGTTAAGAAGAGCAGTCTTGAATAGTCTAGGGCAAAGACAATGGTGTATGTGCACACCAACCTTCATCTTATTTACAGGCATAGGGATGGCTAATTGAAGGGAAAGAAAAATATGTGGGATGTCTTTCCTGATGATATCGATCTGGACAACAGTCTTGAGTTGGCATTGGGCAACATTGATTTGAATGATCCAGTCCTAGAGCCTATTAGATTTGATGATGGTGATACTGTAGAGGGATCATCCTCCACACCAACAGATGCAAAGCTGACTTTGGATGCACGAGAGGAGGATGCAATAGAGGAGAGCAGTGGTGACCATGATGATCAGGACAATGATGTTCATTTTGATAATGAATATGAGGATTGATGACGCATTAGTCATGAGCTACCTACTGCCTTGAGGCTCGTATACTTGTAGTTGTTTTGTATTTTCTATTTCTATTTTCCATTGGCATTGCACTACCTATGTGACACATTTTGATTTTGACGACTTAATGGGAAAACTACATCTGTGAGTGTCTTTATCTTACTATCTTGTCTTTCTCGTATTGGATCATTGATGAATTGAATATGTATTATGAATTCAGAATTTATGATTTATCATTTATGTGACATGTCACAAATTACAATTGTATTTAAATTTTGTATGTCTTATGCATGCCATAATGTTACTAACTTACTTTGTAAACAACAAAACTTACATCTAGATGAAGATATATGTTTGAAATAAGTGAATTTGCATCATGAATGAGAATTTGTGTAAGAAATATATAATTTTTAATATATATATATATATATATATATATATATATATATATATATATATATATATATATATAAGTGTTTCCTGTTCTGAGGGGTCAACGTGTCTGAATCCAATACTCGAATCCTGTATCGTTGAATGTGAATCCACGTAATCTTGAATCCATGTGTGAGGTGACTTAGGTTGTAAAGTAATTAGAAGTAAAAAAATCTGTGTAAGATAATTAAATCTTATAATGTTGTTAGTGATAAAGTATTTTAATACGAATTAATACGAAATAATATTGACATATACTTAAAAATATGTTAATAATAAAAAAAAAATTAAGTTGCGTCGGATGTATATTTTATGTAGAATATTTAATGTAAATTATATATATATATATATATATATATAGAGAGAGAGAGAGAGAGAGAGAGAGAGAGAGAATTAAGTTTTTATTGTTAAGTTTGCACATCAAAAAATTTGATCCCTCTTGGCTCATACTGGATGCGTATTCAAAATGGAAATGGATCTAGCTGGTGGTTAAATTTAGCATATCTTATAAGTATTTTTTCAAATAACTAGTTTTAATTTTTTTAAAAGTGTCAATTAATATTTAGTATTTAAATTTGTTTGAGTGAGGTAGCTCAATTGACAATAGTCATAGAAATGAAGTCTCACTAAACCGGAAGTTGTGGGTTTAAATATTGTGCTATCCCAAATTAAAATGAGAAATTTGAAATAAAAATATTTAATCATACTAAACTTATAAAAAATTATATTTAAATTTATGAAAAATATATTATGATTTCTATTCCATTTGCATATCATGTTTTCAAAATAACTATTTTGCACAAACTCGTACACAAACGACCTATATTTTATCTCAAAAAAAATGGATTTGGTTACATGGTTTTGCATATTCATGACCTTTGATAATGAGTATGCATATGAAACAACGGAAAATTGTAGGTCATCTTGTCAAAATAACTATTTTGCACAAGCTCGTATACAAACAACCTATATTTTATCTCAACAAAGAAATGAGATTTGGTTACTTGGTTTTGCATATGCATGATCTTTGAAAATTGAGTATGCATATCAAACAAAACTTTCCTATGTTGATTGTATAAATATATTATTGTTAAACTATATGATAGATCCATTTGATATGAAATGCTCACGCCTACTAGGTGAAATCACACTACCTTTGTTATAAAAATTAATACAAGTACAAGGGTCGTTTTAGTATATTAGCAATGGGATTCAAAGATTGCTAGTAGCACATGGTCTCTTTTTCATAAGGGAGGTTATGGAAGCTTCTCTCTTTATTCGAATTTTAATATAAATACATAAATTATATTAAATATCTAAATTAGTTTAGATATATCGATACTTGTATTTATAGCGTGATAACAAGTCAATAATTTTTGTCTAAGAAAGTTTATTTTAATTTTTTTTATTAGTTTTTTTTTTAAATATCATATATTTAGTTTATTTTTTAATTAATAATGAGTTATTTTTTATTTTATTAATAATATTATAAAAAAATAAATTATGTGTTTTTAATTATTAAATATTATTTCAAATAAATATTATTTAGTTTTTTTAAATAGTAATTTGAAAATTTAAAACTAAATAATGTTAGGTTTTATTAACTATTTTTATGATATATTAATAAATTTATATGATTTACTTTGATAAATACTCGTTAAGTATTCTAAAATTTTAGAATTTTCTTTAGGAAACTCCTAAAATATTTTTATACATGTTTTAGTTAAATATTTAATAATACGACTAAATTTGTCAATTCAATGTAATTTAGATGTTCAACGAAATAATGTTATTTTCTTTATTCATTTGTTAAAATATAATAGGAATAAAACAATTTATTGGAATTTTAATTATATATTTAATAATATGAATAATATATATATTTTCTCATTTTAATATAAGATAATTAGTTGTGAGAAATATTGTTATTATTTTCGTTCATACTTAATTCTAAACATATATATAATTTATTAAATTATTTTAAGTAAATATAAAAGTTTAAAATATTTTATATTCCTATTAAATTTTAAAATAAGTTTAATATTAACATTTTGCTGCATGATGTATAAGGTTTATAACAACGGATTAAACGTTACTTTTTATTGTACATTATTTTTATACTTTTCATTTTTCCTTGAGCTACCTGCCAACCCGCTAATAATTGGTACTTTACCTTTGAAAAGATATAAGTTAATTCGTAGAGTTCAAAGGTTAAAAAAAAATAAGTTAATTGGAAAGGGAGAAAAGCCAAAATAGGTTAACTCATATTTGAGGATGTTTAAAGTTTTGAATATATATTTTGATATTGCAGATAAGTTAAATTAAATATATGTGATTTTGAAATTAAATATTTTTTTAAATATTTTAATTATTGTTATATACTCATTTTTTAATTTTATTTTTTAATGTAAAAGCATTATATTTTGAAAGTAAAAGATGGTTTTTAAATTATGGTATATGGAAATGACATTGTCAGAGAAAAGGACAACGTAGGAGATTCATTATTTTTTTTTGCTAAAGCAAGAGTCGAGCTTTCTATTTTATTAAAACGAAAAACGAATTACATAAAGTATAACAGTCCTCAAGGAACTGTGAGCCAAAGAGAAACCAAATCACTGTCAGCCACAGAACCACAAACTGAACCTCAAAACCCTCGAAAAGCAGGCCTAAGTCTGACCAAACAATCACCCTTCAGAGATCCGACGAACTACAATAAAATAAGCCTCAAATTCGAATAGGGGAAAGAAGTCATTCTGAAGGGATTTGGGGTCCGAAAGGGCATAACTCAAACATTAATTTGTCCTGAAATCCACCAAAGCCCACCAAGAAGCGTAACAAGCCCAGAGGATAACAATCGCCCTACCCTGCATCTTATCCTTGATCGTCACATCCCCTTGTGAGATCCAACGGTGGTGGAAGATATCGTACAACCCACAAACATGAAGAATAACCGCGCATTGAACACCTGGGACTCACCAACTTGCATTATTGATCATGACCGTAGAAACATATTGCTTGATCCAATGACTATGATACATATCGCACGGGCCAAAAGCACCTAGATTTAGCGGGCGATGAGGGCGGTATTTATTATCGTACTTAGGCCATGTGTTGGTCTGTGAATGGAATCGCTCCCAAATCTAAAACACCACAAACCGCTTGACGGGCTTGCGATGAACCCGAAACCACTCCCTGAGCGGAATTGCCATCGCTGGAAGAATAAACGGATTACCGAGATCTCTAGGATTCCGGCTACTCGCACTAGCCCATCTCCTCGCGCTAAAGCACCAAAGGAAGACGAAATGTCCTCCGTTCCGTTGTCTACCTAAGTAATAGCTTTTGCCTAACCACATCCTCTAGACACTTCTGAGAAGACCATGGTTGCGGAGGCCAACAGTGAACTGCTTCCCAAAAGGGACCTCCCTACAAAACTGACTCTTCATAAGAAAAACCCAAATCATATAGACGTCGGTTTTGTGTCTCTATTACAAAACACCTTTTGTCCTCATCTGCTTGATCTAGACAACAAACCCTTAACCCATTCTGAGGCATCTCTTGCCAGCTCAGCTCAACCCTGTTCATGGTGTAGAGCACCCCTTGATTTTCCAGGATGTCCGCCAATTTATTGGTCGCTCTTAGCACATGTGTGAAGCCCACTATATTTAATCCCCAAAGGTGAAGCTGTATCCGGTGAAAGAACTACAGCAGCCTCCATTGCTTTAAGACTTTTCATGTCTCTCTACCATAACTGATTCTCTTAACCGAATTAATTATTAACTCAAAGTCAGCTTCAACTATGATATTCTGGAGATTATTCTGCTTCAGGAATTCTAAACAATGCTCGAGAGCCATTAATTCCGCCAAATTATTAGTGGCTCTTCCCAAATGGCAGTGAAAAATAGAAAGGATGCATCCATAATCATCTCTTAACACCCCTCCAAAACCTCCTACACCCGGGTTACCTTTTGAGGCCCCATCAATGTTGAATTTCAAAAAACCCTGAGGTGGGGGGTGCCAATAATCCTGCTTAGTGTTCATTTTCATGACCTTTCTATCTAAGCCCTGTGGGATGAGCTCCAGCATCCCCAACTGAAGCAGTATCTGCCTTTCAGCTTTTGAAGGTGGATTCTTTGGGGAATTTCTCACAACAGTGCCTACCGTCTCTTTAAGCTGTCTTAAGATTTGCTCAAAGATTTGGTGGGATGATCGTTTTCCATTTTTGAAGACTCTGTTGTTCCTTTCTTTCCAGACATTCCATATCATGAAACTTGGCGTTAAAGCCCAAGCTGTGCAAAGAAACTCATAATCAGAGAAGTTTCGTATCCATTTATTCAGTGTGTTGATAATTCTTCCTTTGTCCATGTCTGTGTGTCAGAAAATAGTGGCAAATGAGTCCCACAAACTGGAAGTGAAGTTGCAATTATTGAGCAGGTGCTCTATGGTTTCCTCCTGGGCCTCACAAAGCTGGCATCTGGAAGGACCTAGAACACCCCTCTTTCAAATATTATCCCAAGTCAGATTTTTCTTGTGTTGAACCATCCACATGAAGAGTTTGATCTTCATCCATCCTTGATGCCTCCATAGGTTCTTCCAAGCCTTGTCCGGTACATTATGGTCCAGCTCAAGGAGTATGCTTTTAGCCTCCCTGAGATTGAAGGTACCTTCGTTATTATTACCCCATCTAAGTTGACCATGTCCCTTGTCACTAAAATTTTTCTTTGGTCCAACACTTTCATAAGGGCCTCCGCTTTTGCTTTCAAGGGGTTATCATCCCTATACCCAAGCTTCTTCCAGATTCTCCATTTTCCTTCTCTGTTGTTTTGAACCCAAAAATATTTAACCCTCAGTAAAACTTGGGCATCAGTTTCTTTCTTGAGATCTAGAAAGTCCTTTGTTAGCAGTGTAGGTTCCTCTTGCCATTTATCCTCCCAAAACAAGGCAAGATCCCCCTCTCTGATTTCCCAAAAGCTATTTTTTTGAACTAATCCTCTATTTTCCCAGGCCTTATTCCAAATATGTGAACCTTTAGCGATGCCAGTCATCCATATGTTCTCATTCTCTTGCCAATTGCTAGCATATTTTTCTTTCCAGATACTAGCCCATTGAGCCTTTGGATCTTTTACCCAGCGCCACCATAATTTCGCCCCTAGAGGTCTACTTAGTACTTCTGGATCATCCAATCCAAGACCCCCCTGATTCTTGGGCTTGGAGATCTTATCCCATGCAACCAAGGCCCATTTCTTTCTCTACTCCTCCTTGCCCCAAAGAAAGTCTCTTTGAATGTTTCGAAATTATTGCAATACTCCCTTAGGAGCAGGCAGGGCAGAAAGCATGAAGACAGGGATAGATTGAAGAACATATTTAGTAAGCACTAACCTGACCAACCAAGTTTAAAGACATAATAGTCCATTTCCTGATTTTATCCTGCATCTTATTGATCATCGACTCCCAAATTCTCTTGTGAAACGGTTTAACAGTTAGAGGAACTCCGAAGTACTTATAGGGAAGGACATCCCTTTGAAACCCAGAATTTTGGAGATGTTTCTCTGAATAGCAATATTGGTAATAAAGAAAAAAATCTTAGATTTAGAGAGATTAACTTCCATACTTGTAGCCATGGCAAAGTCGCATAGGATACGTTTATAAGCTAGTGCCTCTTTGACTATGGGGATTCCCTGAAGCATGGTATCATCAACAAATTGTTGATGAGTTAAAGCCTGACTAGCCTCAGAAAGCTGAAGACCCTTGATATTTCCAATTTCTTTCGCCTGCTTGATTGACCGACCAAGTCCTTCCATCATGAGGATAAAGAGAAAGGGAGAGAGCAGATCTCCCTGCTTGAGGCCTCTGGATGGACTAAAGGTCTTAGAAGGAGAACCATTAACCAGAATTGAGAAGCTAGAAGAGGTAACTAAGGCCATGACCCATCTGACCCAGTTATGATCAAACCCAAAGGCTATAAGTACCTTCCTGATATAGGTCCAATTCAGCTTATCGTAAGCTTTGGCTAGGTCCAATTGCATAATCATGCCCACTTTCCTATTGCTTACCAAAGAGTGAACCACCTCATGCGCTTGAATGATGTTATTGAGAATTTGTTTACCCTCCACATACCTAGATTGCTCCATAGAAACTAGAGTGGGAAGAAGAGGTTTGAGCCTATTGGCCACTACCTTGGATATAATTTTGTACACCACATTGCACAGAGCTATGGGTCTATATTTTTCTGGGGTTAGTGCATTATCCTGTTTGGGGATCAAGGATATGAAGGAAGTATTGAGCACCTTCAAAATGGTTCTATTCATTCTGGAATCCTCCACCACCTTCAGAATGTCATGTTCAACAATATTCCAGCAAGCTTTAATGAAATCCACATTGAAACCATCAGGGCCTGGCGCTTTACTATTCTGCATTTCTTTAATGACTTCACCAACCTCCTCTTTAGTCACTGGCCTATTAAGATTGAAATTATCCTCTCTTGTAACAATCCTAGGTATATGCCTTGTTAAGTCCCTGATGAAGTGATCTTTGTCTGAGATTGTTTCCTTTGCTATGTCTCGAAAGTGTTGAACTAGCATTGTTTCTATATCTACATGGGTATTAAGAATATGACCTTGCTCATTCTTGATCGAAGTGATCCTATTATGAGATCTATTCACTAAGATGGATCTATGGAAAACGTATTTCGCTCCCCTTCTTTGAGCCATTGAAATCTAGATTTTTGTCTCCAAAAAATTTCCTCTTGTTTACATAGATTCTCCCAGTCTATCTGATGTTTGGTGACTTGATCATTTTTTACCTTATCAAAACCATCCATGATAAGGTCTTGATTCAATTCCTGCATTTTGTCTTCAACATCTTTTTCTGCTTCAAAAATGTTGCCAAATTCATTTTTGTTCCATTCTTTAAGCCTGGACTTGATGTGCTTTAGTCTTTTGTGTAGTAGAAACATACTTGTACCTTGCAGCTACAAATCCTCTGTCCACCATTTTCCAATATTACTGTTGAAATCTGGGTGTGTGAGCTAGATATTGTCAAATCTGAAAGGTCTATTCTTTGGGGTACTGATGCTCTGCATCTCTAGCTGTATCGGCCAATGGTCTAAGCCTCCAAAGGGGAGAATTCTCGCTACTATATCCTTGTCATTGAGTATAAGGTCCTCTGAGATTATCAATCTATCTAACTTGGAGACGACTTGAGACTCTCCTCCTCTTTTATTATTCCAAGTAAATAGGCCATTACTCATGTCAGTGTCAACTAGATTCATATTATCTATAAAAGTTTGAAATGCTATAGAGTCTTTGCTTAAGGTTCTGGTTCCCCCTTTTTTCTTCGAAAGTGATTTGATCTTGTTGAAGTCTCCTCCCATGATCCATGGTACTCCTACATATCTATCTCTCAAATCCTCAAGATAATTGAGAAACTTGAGTTTATCATCTATTATTTGAGGGTCATAAACATTTGTGACCAGATAAGTATCCCTGTCTCCCACAAGCCCGATAACCACTGATAAATAAGTCCTAGATGCCTCAGCATCTATTATTCCAATCTTTAGGGGGTTTCAAAGAGTGAGTATACCCCCTGCTGTATTGTCTGCTTTAAATTCATACTGGCTAAGCCAGTTGCTATGAACTTCTTTGATTCTTTGAATGGAACATTTAGTTTCCTGGATAAAAGATCATATCCAGTGTTTCTTGTTTCATTATGTGACTAAGTATTCTTTGTTTTCTCTTACACCCTAGACCTCTAATATTCCAAGATGTAAACTTCATTATTACATATTTGTAGAAGAGTAGTTGGTTAGGTCTTTCATCTTACCTAAATCTATCATTAGCTTTCCACATTCCATCAGTAACTCATTTTGCTTTTTTCTGCCTCTTTTCTTTCCTGGGTTTTTAGGAGCTAATCACAGTGAGGTTTTCATAGGTTTCACACCTTCTTTGCCCTGCCTTTCTTTTTTTTTATGACTCTCCAGCCCATTTGCCTCAGCTTTCCATAGGAATAGTTTTTGTACTCTGTTGAACGCTTCTTTTGGTAATGAGTCTACCCCTCCCATCGTACCCTGTTTCAAGAACCCTTCCAGATCTAGGTGTTCTCTATCCAGAATCTCTTGTAGTTCAAGATCCTCCGTTTCCATCTCACTCTGGATCATTTCTTGGTCCATCTCTATTTCTTCATCACTCAGCATGGTTTTTTTTTGTATGGTAATATCCCATGTTTGTTCACTATTTACCTCTTTCTCTTTCTCCCTAGGGCTTCCTTCCATGACCCGATCTTCTTTTGTTATCTCCTCCTCTTCTTCAAGTACATGGAACTTATTCTGGGTGACCTGTTGCCCTTCTGTTTGATGTTGTTTTGTTACCCTTTTGCCCCCTTTTCCTCTATATCCCACTTTGTGGAAGCCTTCATTATCTTTCATTGTAGCAACTTTATTCTTATTCTCGATTTTACTGAGAGGACAGTCTCTAAAAAGATGTCCATGTTCATGGCACTTGCGACATCTGAAAGGTATATGCTCATAATCTACTGTTTGCACCCATTCTTCATCAAAGACTTCCAAGATGACCTCATTCGGTAGAGCTCCAAAGAGATCCATCTCCACACATATTCTTGCAAAGGAAGTGTATTTACCCCTTCTGGTGGCCTCAGAAGCTTTGACAAAATGCCCTAGTTTATTTCCTATGGCAGATAACGATTCTGTTTGCCAGTAATCAAGAGGTAGGGAATAGAGTCTTACCCAGACTGGGACTGAGATGAAAGTCTAACGCTCTGATACACAATTCATCATCCACATCTGCATGTAGAGTCCTGTTGCTGCATAGAAGTAGGGCCCTCCTCCAAACACTGTCTTTGTCCTCAATATTTGTAAAGACCACAGTAAATAAACCCTTTGACCCCAGATGTAAGTCTATGCTTCCTTTTGGTTTCCAATGGTATTTGATCCATGTTTGTGGAGCTTTTTTAGTGGGCCATAAACCCATGAATTTGCAAATGATAGCATAGGTTCACATGTGATCTCTGTGTGCCTACAGAGCAGGATCATTTAAAACTACTCTGGGAGTGATGTCAACCTTAGGTTTACCTGGCGCCCCTTATGTGCCTTGTTTTCTACTCCTTGTTTTTTGTCTTCCTCCTCATTTTCTTTGGTTCTGTTGTCCTTCCTTGATTTGGTAAAGTCTTGTTCCTCTTCCATGCTTTTTTTGCTTCCTCTGAAGGTCCTCTAACGGATTCTAATGGTTTCTTGCCCCGACTGACCACGGCCTGCCTATAGGAGGGAGAAGAGCTCCCTCCTTTGCACCCCTCCATGGGGAGTCGCCCATGCAGCAATGTGAAACCCTAGCTCCGCGCCTCGTTCTCCAGATCCAGTTTCCTCCTCTCGCCCCTAACAAGAGATTCATTATTATAAACATATGAAAGTTATCATATCTTAAAAATTGTATATTATATTTAATATTATGTATTTGGCAATATGTTAATTATCTATTATTTTAATTAAATAAAATAAATAATTTTCAATTTTACAAAGTAAAATTTTAGAGATTAATTTTTTAATTATTATAAAAATAAAATTAATAACATTTATTTATAATATTATTGGTTGTAATTTTAAATATTGCCTTATAATTTATGATATGATAATAAGACGACATTTAATACGCATCATATCATCTCAACTTTTCTCTCGTTGATCGATAGCTGCACAAACTCATGCGATTTGAATCTCATTTCATTAAAAACAATGGTACAAAACTTATATTTTCAGTAAACTAATTTTAATTTTAACAAGAGCCACAACAGTGGTGGAAGTCCCTACCGAGAAGGGGAAGGACCATTTTCCGTTGACTTGGCTGCTTGCTTAGATGTCCTATTCAACATGAGGACCATTTACTTTTGACTTTGCTGCATGTAGTCTTTGACATTTGCTTGATCTACACTTGAAATGGATCTAAAGATTTAGTCAGAGGCAAAGAGCTCTTCTTTGGATTCAGAACTAAAAACTAGATTTAAGTTCTCTCTTTAAGATTAAAATCCCAAAAGAGTAATCCATATGCCTGTACCAATATAAATCTCTTAGAAAATAAGTCTTTCCATCGAGCCCAAAATATTTAGAGAGATGATTTTTCTGCATATTTTACGAACGCAAGCGTTGACAGAAATGGAGACGTGCTTGCAACGATTAAATCTAATTCCCTTACATCCCACCATTATTTCGCCCTTAATTTATCGAGTCGAAGATTTCTTTGGGCTTTTTGGACTACTAAATAATTTTCTCGTCCGAATTGTTCGCATTTAAAGATTGATCACTTCAGCTCTCATAAATGTTTGGGCGTTGACTACATCGAGCGATAAGATTCGAACGTGTGATTGGTGTGCGAACACAGATCCACGGGAACCAACAAACATTACCGTTGTATGACTGTAAAAAGGTAGGAAAACGCCATCATTGCAATATCTTGCGGTTCTTGGACTACTGTGGAGCCCCTGAAGACGCCTCATGATTCCAGCCTGTGGAGATCATGGATATCATCTTGGAGTTTTGCAGTTCTCATTGACGTTATGTCTCCATTTCTGATGAAGGTTAGGCTCTCCGTTAAGGAACCATATCCTAATCATGCGTAAGAGGCTTCACGATCGAGTTCTGTTACTGAAAAATGGCGAAGGAAATAGTCAAGGTTGGCTTTAGATTGACCGTAGTGGCGTGTATTTGTGTGTGGACTAGCATTTACGCAGCATTTTCACAGAATGCAGGTAAGCTCAAAGCCACATGATCTCAGTTAAGTTAAAATTCCAGAATATTTTGAAGGTTTTCAAATTTCAACTTCAGAAGCCGATAGCTTCAATATTCGACAATTCAAATCATATTTTGATTAAATTCTACTTCTCAAAGTAGTCGAAAGAAGAGTATAACAACATTTTTGGTTTTGCAGAGCCGTTGGCCATCCGGATCAGCTGCGGTTCATGGGAGAACACACATACCCCCTAGACGAATATGCTCTGGGTAAAAGACTACAGTTACACAGGCGGCTCGTCCGCAAATGCCACCACCACGAGCTAGATCGCTCCTCAGCTCAAGAAACTCTGTTTCTTTAAGCTCTCGGACGGTCCCGAGAACTGCTACAACGTCACTCGTCTACCGAGCGACCATTATTCCGTTAGAATGTTCTTTGGCCTCAATGAGGACGTTTTGGCTGACTGCGAGCCGCTCGTTGACATCTCCATTGAAGGAACACATGTTTATTCTTTAAAGCCGGGCTGGAGCATGAACGACGACCAGGCATATGTCGAAGTTTCAGTTTTTGTCTTGGACACTGCTGCCACTATCTGCTTTCACAACACTGGCCACGTGATCCTTCGGTAATGAGCATCGAGATTCTTCAGCTTCATCCACAAGCTTATGATTTTGGGGCTGAGTGGGGGGATACTGCCATATTCAGGACTACTATGCGGGTGGACTGTGGAGCAGACCAGAGCGTGTACGACGAGTCCTACAACAAACCAACTTGCGCGGCATATCAACCGTCCTTTGCATCGAACAACTCGAAGCCGATAATAAGACCCCAATTATTTTCCGCACGAAAACTTTACATAAACTTAGGTTAAAATGCCAATATACCAAAAATATAACGGTCAAACTACTCGGTCAGCGATCGATCGATCGCTAATAGTCCCAGGCAGAGACTAATAAGATAAGTCTTTCCGATTTTTAATTTTAATAATAAGATAAGCCTTTTCGATTTTTAATGTTATGAAAACTTATCCATTTCATAATTAGAATCAATCACGATAATTCTAAAGATAATATTGATTTGTATTATTATTATTATTTTTTTTTTTTTTGGGTAAATTGTGTAAATAACTTTGATTTGTATTATTTTTTTTGGTAAATTGTTTTTGTGAGTTATTTATGATTGGTTGATTATTATTTAATTTTGATATCATTTAATTAAAAAATTAATATAAATTTTTCTATTTAATAAAACCTAAATAAAAATTTAATTTTTAATTTTAATTTTTAATAAAAAATCTTATCAATATAATAATTAATTATTTTAAATTTAATGTTTTATATTTATTATAAATTATTGAATTTTAAAACATTTAAATTTTTTTTTTTAATTTTCATTTCAGTTAAATAAAATACTAAATTGAATTAACATTTATTAACCAAAAAAATATGTAAATTAATTTAATATATATTATATTAAAAAGATTATATTATTAAAATTTATATTGTTATATTATTTCTTATAAGAGTAAGATGGTATGGTTAAATGTTAGGAAATATCTTCAATTGGCCTTTAAAGTCCTTATTACACTTGAAATAAATTTCTATATATTTTTAATTTTCTAATAAATTTTTATTATATTTTAAGTGGTTTGACACTTTTATGCGGTTATTCATATTGTTGTTGGATATTTCCATAATAGAATCCATCATCACGAACGAAAAAGCTTTCATTATATTTCAAACATTCTCTTTAACTAAATACAATGTTATTTTGAATTAAGATTATTTTAATTGATTTAATTTGATTAATAATAATATCTTCAATTATTCAATTGATTTAAATTTTATTAATAAAAACTATTTATATTGTTTTTAATTATTTATTTGTTAACTTTTGAATTATATAAATTAATATATTATTTATTATATTAAAATTTTGTAAAATTAAATTTTATATCATTAAATAAAATAAAATAGAACACAATTTTCTCGAAATGAGAAAAGGTCATACAACATGGTACCTTTTGAGGAAAAAACTGTCCCCTCTCCTCCTACTATGAACCAAGGGGATTTTGTGGTCGGCTCACATCCCATTCAGATTTCCTCTTCATCTCCGACTCCTGTAAAACCTCCTTCTTTTAATCCGAAAGGAAAGGACCCTCTTCTTACGCCTACCCCCTTCAACTCACCTACTGAGTCCCCGGTCAATAATTTCGACAGTGATATAGACCTTTTACTTTATAGAAATTCTTCAGAACTTGAGCCATTGACCATTCATAAACCTTCATTCCCGTCCTATCCATCCATTAGCCCTAATTCAGCTAAGAATATCACGGTCAGGAAGAAACAGAAAGGAGGCAGTCGCCACTTTAGAGGAAGATCGATAGCTTCTGAGCATGGAGTGAGAAATTTATCCCTTGTGGAAGTTCCAATTTTGGACTCGTCAGAGATTCAGCCTCTTAGAGCATGTATGGCTGGAGAGTCCTCCAAATGACTTTCATTGCCTCAATGAATATTAGGGGTTTGGGCGCATCCCCTAAATTTATGGCGCTCAAAGAAATCTTTTACTCGGCTCATCCTAAAATTATCTTTATTCAGGAAACCATGCACCCAAGCAAGGCATCTATAGCTTTTTTTAGAAGAATGTTTCCGACGTGGTTTATGGTTGCTACTGACGCAAATGGCCAGTCAGGCGGTCTAGCAGTTCTGTGGGATCCCGCTTGGATAAAGGCTAAAGCCTTTAAATGTTGCGCGGGAATACTAATCTCGGCATCTATCAGGGGCCATGCTTTAGTTTTCAACATTCTGAATGTTTACGCTCCTTATAGAAATAGACTTTCCTTCTGGGAAAGGCTGTTTGCATCGGAAATTCTTGAGATTGATTCGTTGATGATAGCGGGCGATTTAAATGTGACTTTAAGATCTGATGAGTGCTGGGGTAAATGCAGGAAAATAGATCCTCTGGCTGATAGGCTCCGAAAGGAATTTTTGATCAGGAACCTGGTGGATATCATGCCCAATAAAATGAAGCCTACTTGGGATAACAGTAGGACGGGACAGGCTTATATTGCCAAGAGAATTGATCGATTCATCATTCATGCAAGCATCATTGGAAAATTGGGAATGCCGGTTTCGTCTATTGGGAATGATTTCACTTCTGACCATAGACCTATTTTCCTCGAATGGCGTGGTAAGGATTTCAGGCTCGGTTACTCATTTAAATTCAACAGGATTCATTTAGAAGATCAGTCCTTTAATGAAATTATATCAAACAAATGGAAGGAACTACTGGAATCTGAAATGGCCCCCTTCATGACATTTCGGGAAAAGATTCAAAGTCTGAGAACTGTGGTAAAGGATTGGCAAATTCGAAAGAAAAGGAAGGATAAACAGGAACTGAATGACATCCAAAAGGAACTGGACCTCCTAATAAATTCAGCAGATCCGAATAGCCTGTCTCTAGAACTAAAAGGCCTTATAAGAAATTTGGAGAAAAAGAAACAATTGCTTTTGCTAAAGGAGGAGGCTTCTTGGAGACTAAAGAGCAGAGCCATTTGGCTCAAAGAGGGGGACCGGAATACGAAGTTTTTTCATAATTATGCAAATGCCAGAAGAGGGAAAAACTCTATTTGGAGGATCGAAGATGGTAAAGGAGATTTCCTCTATTCTCAGCAAGAAATCTCCACAGAAGCAACAAGATTCTTTCAGAATCAATATAGAAGGCAGGAGGTTAACATTCATGATGTCCTCTGGGCAGTTGAATTGGTGCCGGAAATGTTCGATGAGGCAGCAAATGAAAGCTTCTTTAAGCCGATTTCAGAAGAGGAACTTCTAAGAGTTATCAAAGCATTCAAAAAGGATAAAAGCCCCGGGCCGGACGGATGGCCAATCGAATTCTTCTCTCACTTCTATGATCTTTTCAAAGCGGATCTGCTGGGGATGGTGGAGGCTTCCCGAATGGCAGGTAGTATTCACAGTGCCATTTCTTCCACACTGATTGCTCTTATTCCTAAAAAGGAACGATCAGACTCATTCCATGATTACAGGCCTATTTCACTATGTAATATATTGTTCAAAATCATATCTAAAATCATAGCTGAAAGGATGAAGCCCATTCTAAACTCTTTCATATCAAGGGACCAACATGCTTTTTTAAAAGACCGGAACATTTTGGATGCTGTTGCCATGACCCAGGAAAGTTTGTTCTCAATGTTGTCAAACAATATGGACGCGGCTATCCTTAAGATTGATTTGAAAAAAGCATACGATTGTGTAGACTGGGGTTTCTTAAGAATTTTGTTGGCAAAAATTGGGCTGAAATCTCAAGGAATCAACTGGGTAATGTCATGTGTTGAGAATGTCAGATATTCAGTTATTATTAATGGAATTCCTTCATCTTTCTTCTTAGCGGAGAGAGGACTTCGTCAGGGTTGTCCCCTCTCCCCTCTGCTTTTTATACTGGTGATGAACTCTCTCAGCCTACAGATCAACAAAGCAGTAGCAGAAAGGAGATGCCGACCGATCAAGATTTGCAAGGACGTTTTCCTCTCACACAATCTCTTTGTTGACGATATCCTCATTTTTGCTATGCTCTGCAGGGCTTCCTGGTATTGCCTGAATGAAATCCTTGCAAAGTTTCAGAAAGCAACTGGTCTGGTTATTAACAAGATCAAGTCTACATTGTATCACAATGATACAAACATGGAAACAATCCAATGGATCTCTGAGTTGATAGGCATTGCCTCGGTTTCGATCAAGGAAGGGTTTAAATATTTGGGTTTCAACTTAAAGGCGAAAGGCAATTCCAAAAGGGACTGGCAATGGTTACTGGACCGATTCTATAAAAAAAATTCAGGCTGGGAGTCAAGATTTCTTTCTTTAGCTGGCAGGTTCATTTTAGTGCAGGCAGTTCTATCACAATTGGCAGTTTACTGGGCACACATCTTTTTCCTTCCTGCAAGTATCATCAACAGAATGAACTGCTTGGCTGCCAATTTCCTCTGGGGAGGACAAGCAATACAGAGAAAGTTTCATTTAGTCAAGTTGGCTTCTATATCAAAGCCGAAGAAGGCAGGTGGTTGGGGTCTTTTAGACATGCGCCCTTTCGGGAAAGCTCTCCTTTGCAAGTCTCTTCACAGAGGTATTTTTGGAGATGGTCCGTGGAGCAAGGTTATTAAAATGAAATACTTAAAAGGCAAGAGCTTAGAGTACTGGTACAGAAGGAGATCCATTGGCATAAGGAAGGGCTCGTCAATTTGGCTAAGTCTCAGGAAAATTCAGCCTTTTTTCTTGGGAAATTTAAGATGGAACTTATTCTCGGGATCTAGCATGCTCATAGGTTTCGATTCTATTTTAAACGGACAGGACATCTCCTTCTCTCCCCCGTTGGTTTGTTTCTTTCATTCAAAGGGATGCTTCACGTGGGACAAATTGATCAAATCGTGGTCTCACTCTATTCCTGTATGGAAGGATGGGGAGGACCTGCACATGCCTCTTTCGCTGCGTCCTCTATGGATCTCTGTAAAACAGAGGCTTAATAGCTTGGGGATTCACCGTTCTGGTTCCAAGGATGTTCTGGTTTGGTCTCTTCCGAAAGCAACTCAGCCTATTCGTGTAAAGGATATCTATGCATTAATGCTTTCTGCCCATCCCTGTAGTTCCGGTCTGCTCTTCCCTCCTAGCTTCTGGAAAGCTGGATGCCCTCTTAAAATGATTTTATTCTCTTGGCTGGTCTTCAGAAACAGGAATCTAACCTGGGAGGTCCTTCAAAAGAAAAGCTGGCATGGTCCGAGTAGATGTGCCATGTGCCAAAATGCAGAGGAGACAAATTTACATATGTTCTTCCAATGTGCTTCGTCTCTCCGTATCTGGTACGATCTATCTTTGTCTTTTGGTTTTCCTTACCGTATCTTTTCTTCTGTACAGGATGGTTTTAAGTGGTGGAGCGAGCAGAGTTTATCCTGGCGATCATTGTTTATCATTGCCTGCTGGTTCTTGTGGAAATGGAGGAATGCTCATATATTTCAAGAATCAAAGGGGCCTCTGAACTCAATTTTGCAGTGCATTATGGCATGTCATGACTCTTTGCAATAGGCCGATAATCAGTCAAAAAAGTCTGATCCAGGACTTCAGTATCAATCGAATGTGACTCTTTTCCAGGGCAAGGCTTGCGAGCTCGCTACTGAAATGTGAATAATCATGTTATCTCACAGTGTTTTCTTTCTTCTTCCATGGCTGAATGGTCTGAAACAATCGGAAAGGATCTGATATGATGTGACGGTTGTTTTTTTGGGTTCTAGTTTTGGAGTTCCTGGAAAATCTGCCCTTTTTTCTATCTGTTTCTGGGCACCTCTTTTGTCCCCCATCAATGTTATGTAATTTAGATCTTTATATTCTCTTAATATAATCCATGAAGGTTTTTTTCTCTGAAAAAAAAGTCTATAACCCTTTAAAGTCTAGTCCTATTGCAAATAAACTTTCATTAAAAAAATATTGTAAATTATTTTTGTAAATTGTATAGCCCTATTGCAAAAAATATGTTATTAGCAGTAAGTATTAGGCATTTAGTAATAAGCAAAATGAAAATTGTTGAATTACAGATAACTAAATACCTCAATTTACTAATCACTAAAATATAAATTGACCTAATTATAAACCTTAATACTAACTCAAATTTAATATTTTTCCTTATTTACAATTAAAATTACATTTACACCCAATGACATGGTTAGCTACTCACTCTTTTTTCTTCAAAAATAATAAAAAAAAAAATTATCGAAGGCGAAATGGGTGGTTTTCAAAGTAAACTAAGGCATACGGAAACGACATTTTCAAAGAAAAGTTCGATGTATGAGAATGATATGATTTCGAAAAGATTATAGACAAGTCTTCACGTGTTAAAGCTCGTGTTATTTCGTCAAAAAGTTGCAAGTCGTGTTTTTTCGTTAAAAGTTGAAAGTTAGTTTAGGAAATTAATTCATCAATCAAAGATTTAAGGGTATAGTGTAATTTCAATAAAGTGTTTATTTTCTAATTAAATTTTAAATATTTTGGAAATATTAAATTTCATTAAATTAAAGTTTTTGTGATTCATATTAAGTTTTGTGAGACAATTTTTGGTGATAATTATCAGAATTTATTTGTCGACGCGTTTGGAATGAGTAAGTGTGGTTTATTGTCAGGACAAGATGAAGAACGAGACCTTGACAACAAGTTAAATAGAGAGACCCACCATTCAACGTCTAGAAAGAGAGGAGAATGACTACAATTGACTGGCAATAGCTACATTTAACTGGGCCAAGAGATGGGGAAAAATACTTAATTAGTTAATTAATTAATTAAATAATTAATTTGTTAAATTTACAAGTAACTAAAAATATTTCCTTATATTTAATAAAATGTTGTGAACTTAAACTAAAAACTAAATACCTTATTATCCTCTATTTTATTTCAAAATTGAATACATTATATAAAGACTTATATTACTATAGGAATTATTTATTATTAAAATTAAAAAATAGTTGTTTATTAATTAGATAATTAATTAATTAGTAACTTAGTTAATTTGTAAACGAAGTATGTAACTTCTTTTTTGAATTTAAAACTGAATAAATTAAAGTCTTATAGGATAAACTAAGATATAAATATAAGTGTATATTAATTAATTAACTAATATGTATATTAAATTTATTTATATTTAAATGAACAAATTTCTAAATAAATTACACGATAAATAGGAATAAATAGGGATTAAATCTAAATGATTATCAACTAGTCAATTTCTATGTTTTTATATGATACTATTGGTTATGTTTAAATATTATATATATATATATTAAAAAAATAAATTAATGATAATAATAATAGAAAAATAAATAAATAAATTTTAGAAGTTAAACTAAGAAATTTAACCTAATAAAAATAATACAGAAAGTGTTATTATCCATTTATTTTTAATTTAAAACTAAATAAAATATAAGCAAACTAATATGAATAAAAACATTAATAATATTAGCGAAAAATGAAAAATAAAGGTAATGAACGACAAACAATAAATCAAAAGCACACATAACAAAGGGGAATTTTAAACAATCCAGAAGACGATGGCGTAAAACCAGAAAATACATGAATAAAAAGAATGAAGAAGGAAAAATCGGGGGGAGGGCAAGGGCCGGGGTGGGAGGGCTAAGAGGAAAGGGCAGGTATCCAAGAGCTGCTAATCTTCCAGTGGTCATCTCTATTGAGATTGCTCGGCCTATTTTCAATTTCTATGGCCTCCCTAAACTTATGATGATGAAAATGAGCAATCTTAGCTATAGCCTAGGCCTCCTCAATACAAATATGATGCTTAGTCCTCTCTGTGTGCTTGGCTAGGGTTGAAGACTGAGTCTTCCTATGTTTGATCTCGATTGTGTGCTCATGTATCCTCCGATTAATAGAGTGCCTAGTTTGATCAACATAGGGGGTCCCACACGAAAAAGGAATAACATAAACACCTTTCATGTCCTTACGGTCAAAAGGGTCTTTTACCAATGTTAGGAGGCTACAAATGGTGTTAAAGGGTCTAAAGGTTGAGGAAACATTATGATTTTTAAGGATTCTTGCAATCTTGTTAGTGGTCCCCTGGATGAAAGAGAAATGCACCCCTTAGATTCGATCTTTTGGGTCTTTATTAACCTTGGGACCTCTGCTAGTTTTATGGAAAGTTTTCAGACCTTGGTGCCTACAATACTAATTATTAACAAAAACATTAAGGATATGGGATTTCTCTTTATACAAGCTCTTTTCATCAGATATTCTCAGTACATGAGTAGCTAGAGTGTTGAAAACACCCAATTTTTGAGCAGGAAAACGATGAGAGTTGGCATGAAGATACTGCGTAGTATGAGTTTTCTTCCAGAATACCTTGTGGGAAAAAGAACCCTCATCATTTTTTTTGAATACTAGTTTAGCCTTATTGAGATCTGAGATTTGGAGGGTGAGAAGAGTTCTCAATTAGCTTTCTCGACGACTTCTCTCTTTGCATCTAGAACTTTCTAACATGATCTCCGCATCCTTGTGGACAAGCGTTGACGCGTTTTCAGCTCTGAAATCTCAGCAGATGGAAGATATTTGGAGGTAGAAGCAGTCTTCAAAGTTTCCAGAAGATCGCCATCGGCAATATTTCTTTCTTTCTCCTCAGGTAAGTCGTCTAATAGCCAGCTTTATGTTTGTCAAATCTCTGCCCTTCGATCCTGGGTTAATGGCTACCCCCTTATGGACTACTCCCCTGCGGATAAACGCATTTTGATGTGTCCAAGTGAAGCGGCCGACTCCTCTGTCCCTAACTCATCATTGTCTATTCCAACGCTTTCCAGCATGGAACGCAGTCTATAGACAATGATTTGATTGCCCCTCCTGTTACATGTTCAAGTCTAGCCTCCTCCTTTGGTAGCCGGTCCAATGATTTGGTAGCTGCTTTAGTTGAGATAGATCATTCCCCTAAGCTGGTTATCCATCCCCTTCGAAAGATAGCCATTCGGAGCGAATTCGCTGGTCCTGTCACTGCTCTCATGTCTGAATCGACAGACGTCCATTCATCGTTCTCCCTTAGCCGTCTCAACCTTTCACATCCTTTCTGTGTTTACCAATCTCCCTCCTTCCAATCCGCCAATGGTCCATGCAAACCGAGTCCTGTCTTTCCTCCCCGTGGGTGGATTCCTTTGGTATCCGGTCGTTGAACAATAAGCATGGTAATCCTCTGTTGTGGAACCCTCAGAGTCTTAATTCCTTTCTTAAGTTAGGTTTTGTTTATGATATGGAGAATTTGAATTTCGATAGGTTACATCATTTAAATTATTATAATAAAACGTTACATACGAATTTAGTAATAAAATTTGCAGCAGCAGCAGCAGCAGCCGCCGCCGCCGCCATAATCATAATCATAATCATAATAATAATCATAATCATAATCATAATAATGATAATCATAATCATAATAATGATAATCATAATAATAATAATAATTATTATTATTATTAATAAATTTTGTATAGTGAAAATAATAATAATATAAATTTTAAATGTGATAGTAATAATATTAATAATGATGGAAAATATAATATTAATAGTAATGATAATAATATGAATGACAATAATAATGGAAACAATAATAATAATAATAGTCCTCCTTATCGAAATAATGTTGTCAATATTTCTAATTTTTCCTTTCACTCTATTTATAGTTTTATTGAAAAGGGATTAAATTTTGCCTTCATTCCTAGAAAAATCATTGTGAAAGATATTATGTGTGACGTAGAATTTGCGATTTGGGGCTTACCTGATAAAATCAAGGACACAATAAGGAACGACGGTGATGTTGTCCTCAAGGTGGAAAAGCTTCCTAGAAGGAACATTAGCAAGGTTGAATTTGATGCCCTCAAATCCTTGAACCATAATGAGGACATCGTCGTTCTTAAAGTCGACAAAGGTGGGGTTGTTGTTATTGTTGACAGAGAAGATTATCACAGGAAGATGTTGGATCATCTATGTAATAGTGGAAGCTATAAAAAGCTTATCAAGAATCCCCTTAAAAGGATTTCCAGAACAGTCGCTCTAGCTATAAAGTCTAGTAACACTGTGGGTTCCTTGTGCCATAAGCTTATTGAGAGTAGCCCCATCACTCCGAGGATCTATGGGCTTCCAAAGATCCAAAAATATGGGGCTCTCCTGAGACCCACTGTCAACACCATAGGAGGGCCAACCTACCTCCTAGCCAAATACCTGGCCTTGAAGCTTAAACCCCTTGTTGGCCTTACAGAGTCATTCGTCAAAGACTCTTCTTCATTTGTCAATGAGTTAAAGGGAATAAAGTTTGACCATGGGGACATTCTTGTGAGTTTTGATGTGGTCTCCCTTTACACTTGCATCCCTATCAGGGAGGCCATTGAGGTCATCAATCATCTCACTGACCCTAATACCACTCATTTAGTTGAGATTTGCCTTACTTCCACTTTTTTCTACTTTGAAGGTGAATTCTATGAGTAGACATGTGGAGTTGCCATGGGCTCTGCCCTATCCTCGGTTGTTGCTAATATTTTTATGGAAGACTTTCAATTCAAGGATTTGGCCTATGCCTGTCTCCTACCCAAGCTATGGAAAATATTTGTGGATGACACTGGTGTCATCTAGTCTCATGGCCAAGAAGAGTTAGATATGCTCTTCTAGCATCTCAACAATCAATCTTCCCCCATTAAGTTTGCTATGGAGGGATAAGGTTATGGGTGCCTGCCTTTCCTTGATGTTCTCATTTTGAAGAATGATAATTGTTCTTTCTCCCACTATGTATTCCATAAGAAAACTCACACTGAGTAGTATCTTCATGCTAACTCTCGTCATTTTCCTGCTTAAAAGATGGGTGTTTTGAACACACTAGCTACTCATGCACTGAGAATATCTAATGAAAAGATCCTGGATAAAGAGAAATCCCATCTCCTTAATGTTTTTCTTAATAATGGGTATAGTAGGCACTAAGGTCTGAAAGCTTTCCTTAAAGCTCGTAGGGGTCCCAAGGTTAAGAAAGACCCAAAAGATCGAATCTCATGTGTTCATCTCACTTTCATCCAAGGGACCACTACCAAGATTGTGAGAATCCTTAAGAAGCATAATGTTCCCTCAACCTTTAGATCCTTTAACACCATTCATAGTTCCCTAAGATCGGTAAATGATCTTTTCGACCCTAAGGACATGAAAGGTGTTAATGTTATTCCTTGTTCATGTGGGACCCCGTATGTTAGTGAAACTGGGTTCTCTATTAATTAGAGGATACATGAGCTCACAACCGACATAAAACATGGGAGAACTCGGTCTTCAAACCTAGTGGAGCACACAGAGAAGACTAAGCATCATACTTGTATTGAGGAGGCCCATATTATAGTTAATATTACTCCTTTTCATCATCGTAAGTTTAGGGATGCCATAGAAATTGAAAAAAGGACGAGCAATATCAACAGAGATGATGACTGGAAGATTAGTAGCTGTTGGATCCCTGCCCTTTATTCTTAGCCCCCCCCCCCCGTTTTTCCTTCTTCGTTCTTTTTATTAGTGTCTTTTCTCGTTTTATGCCCCCTTCTTCTAGATTGTTTAAAATTCCTCTTTGTTCCCTGTGCTTTTTGATTTATTTTTTTCCTTTATTGTTTGTCTCTAGATAAACGAATAATAACAATTTCCTTATTATTTTCATTAGGTTAAATTTCATAGTTTAACTTCTAAAATTTATTTTTTTATTTTATTAATTTTTGTTTATTTTTCTCCTTACTTAGCTTTTAATATATATATATATATATATATATATATATATATATATATATATATATATATATATATATATATATATCTATATCTATATCTATATCTATATCTATATCTATATCTATATCTATATATATATATATATATATATATATATATATATATATATAAATTAAGCCTATATTTAAACATAACTGATACTATAATATAAAAACATGGTAATTGATTAGTTGATAATCATTTAGGTTTAATCCCTATTTATCTTGTAATTTATTTAGAAACTTAGTCATTTAAATATAAATAAATTTATTTATTTTTTGTTGAAGCAAGAGTAGTACCTTCTATATCATTAAGCCAACCAAAAATTTATAGAGTATACAACATTCCATCCAAGACCGTGGACACTACAGAAGCTAACTGCCTAAGGCAAGACCAACAACCTAACAGAGGAAGCCATCGAACCCAGGAAAATATAAACAAAGTTTGTGCTAAGTGGACAGAAAAACAAAGGAAAACTGTGGCTTCATCTGGACACCGACTCCCCTAAATTGCATTTTGATCTTGACCATCCAAAACACTCCAATAAATCCACGGGCAGAGAGAGAAATTGCACGACGAAGTTGAACAGTCCAGCCCAATGAACAACATGATCGATCCTGACCGTCGATCTGTCCCGTGAAATCCAATAGCAGGGAAACATACCGCACAAACAAGATGACTGAACAATAGTGCCCAGGGAGGGCGGTATTTCTTTCCACCCCCCTGCCATGTGTAGGAAGCCCTATGGAATCGCTCCCAAAACACAAAAACCATTTCCCGCTTAGGGGCCATGCGATCACCTAAAAACCATTTCCTGCTCTGGGGTAGCTATTTTGCATCACAAAAATGAAAATAGTGGAACTTGCAATTGCCAGAAAAGCCGAGATTTCCATCTCTCGCAATCTCTCATTTGTGCCTGTCATAAATCCTGGAATGTAGTGAACCTTACTTCGGTGCGTCCACCCGGGTAACTGAGAAAACCTATTGACGGATACCATGGTTTTCCAAGGCCAGCCTCTGAAGAACAGAAGTAAAACATTCTACGATATAATCATTTCATACTCATCTCCTTGGCTTTGTTACAATATAAATCCATGTCTTCTTTCGCTTTCTCTTTACAGAGAGCCTTTAGTCTACTCCGAGGAAACTCCTGCCACTTCCTCAAAACCTTGCCTTCTGTACAGCACACTCTTTGATTCGCTAGGATATCCACTAGCTTATTGGCCTTTCTTCGAACATGGTTGAAACTAACTGTGCGAAGACCAATGAGATGACTTTGGATTCTTTGGAAAACCAAGATTAGCTTCCAGTGTTGAGAAACTTTCTCTGGAACAACTCCACAGCTAATTCTTTTCATCGAATTAATGGATAACTCGGAGTCTGCTTCAATAATTACATTAAATCAGTTGTCCTACTTCAGAAACTCTAAGCATTGTTCCAATGCCATTAATTCTTCCATGTTGTTTGTAGCTCTTCCTAAATGGCCATGGAAGATAAAGATAATGTTTCCTTCTTCATCCCTTAAAACCCCACCAAAACCAGCAGTTCCTGAGTTGTCTTTTGAGGCACCATCAATGTTGAGTTTCAAAAAACCTGTTAGAGGAGGATGTCTGAAATCCTTCTCCTCTTCCTTTTTAATCACCTTTATATCTAGGCTTAGAGGACTAAGCCCCTGCAACCCCAGTTGTCTAAGAATTCTTAAATAAGCTTTAGAGGGAGGATTTTTGGGGTGATTACGAACTATGGAGCCAACTGTTTCCTTAAGCTGCTTCAAGGTTAGCTCCAATAGTCACTGAGGGGAATTCTTTTCATCTTTGAATATTCTCTTGTTCCTTTCTTTCAAGACACTTCAAATAATGAATCTTGGCGTTAGGGCCCAAGTCGAGCTGAGGAATTCGTTGTCCGAGAAGTTTCTACTCTAGTTATTAAGGGTATTAATGATACTCTCTTTGTCCCTCTCAGACTTTTGAAAAATGATAGCGAATGCATCCCATAACTAGGAGGAGAAATTGTAGCTGTTAAGAATATGCTCCATTGTTTCCTCTTGAGCTTTATAGAGCTGGCAAATAGAAGGCCCCATAATGCCCCTCTTTTTGATATTGTCCCAAGTCAATATCTTCTTTTGAAGAACTAGCCACATAAAGAGTTTGATTTTCATCCATCCTCGGTGCTGCCAAAGGTTCTTCCAGATCTTATTATCAACATGTGAATCCAGCTCTAAGAGAATAGCTTTAGCTTCCTTTAGATTAAAGGTGCCTTCTTTATTGTTGCCCCATCTTAGTTGATCCTGTCCCCCTGCTGCTAAGATCATCCTTTGATTCAATATTCTCGTAAGTTCTTCTGCTTTTGTTTTCAAGGGTCTATCATCACCCCAATTAATCTTTCTCCAGATTCTCCACTTTTCTGTATTCTGAGTATGATCTCAGAAATCCTTTACCTTATTTAAGCCTTGTATATCTGTTTCATTCTTAAGGCTTAGAAAGTCCTCTTTTAGCAATGTTGATTCCTATAGCCATCTATCCTCCCAAAATAGTGCTAGATCTCCATCTCTGATTTCTAAGAAGCTGTTTTTTTGTACTAGACCCCTGTTCTCCCAAGCTTTATTCCACATATATGACCCTTTTATATTTCTGGACATTCTTATGAGGTCACTTGTTTTCCAGGAGTTGGCATATTTTTCTTTCCAAATAATTGCCCATTGAGCTTCTGGATCATGAACCCAATGCCACCAAAGTTTGTCCCCTAAAACATTACTGAGAATTTCCTGATCATCCAGGCCAAGACCCCCATGGTGCTTGGGTCTACATATTTTTTCCCAAGAAACCAAAGCCCATTTCTTCCTAGTCTCCGTCTAACCCCAGAGAAAATCTCTTTGGATATTTCTGAATTGCTGCAGAGCTCATTTTGGAGCTGGGAGAGATAATAACATGAAAATAGGGACAACTTGTAGTATAGCCTTTGTAAGGACCAACCTGCCTGCCAGATTTATAGCTCTGTTTGTCCATTTTCTGACTTTGTCCTACATCTTATTGATCAACAGTTCCCAAATTCTCTTGTGCATTGGTTTGGTAGTTAGAGGAACTCCCAAATATTTTGAGGGGAGGGAATCCCGTTGAAAACCTAAAATCATAGAGAAATTTCTCTGAATAGCAATATTGGTATTAAATAAAAATATTTTTGATTTGGAGAGATTGACTTCCATACATGTGGCCCGGGCAAAGTCATTCAGGATTTCTTTGTAGGTTGAAGCTTCTTTGACAGTGGGGATTCCCTGTAACATGGTGTCATCTACAAATTGTTGATAAGTCAGAGCCTGGCCATTCTCAATTAGTTGAATACCCTTGATCTTACCCATTGCCTTAGCATGCTTGATAGATTGACCAAGTCCTTCTATCATGAGGATGAAAATAAAAGGAGAAAGTGGGTCTCCCTGCCTGAGGCCTCTCTAAGGCATGAAAATCTCAGAGCGAGATCCATTCACCAAAATTGAGAAACTAGAGGAAGTCACTAGGGCCATAACCCATCTCACCCAATTATGGTCAAAACCAAAGGCAATTAGCACTTTCCTGTTGTAGGTCCAATTCACCTTGTCATAATCTTTGGCAATATCCAGCTGCATGATCATTCTCTCCTGCCTTTTGCTAGTCAATGAGTGAACCACCTCGTGAGCTTGAATAATGTTATTTAGAATTTGTCTGCCTTCCACATAACCTGATTGTTCCCCTGAAACAAGTGAAGGAAGTAGAGGTTTGAGCCTATTGGATACTACCTTGGATATGATCTTGTAAACCACATTGCATAAAGCTATGGGTCTATACTTATTAGGAGTTTGAGCATTATCCTGTTTAGGGATCAGGGAGATGAAGGAGGTATTGAGAACTTTCAAAATAGTTCTGTTCAACCTGGAATCCTCCAGTACATTAAAAGTATCATGTTTAACTATATTCCGACAAGCTTTAAAAAAATCCACATTAAAAACATCTGGGTTGTGTGCTTTGCTATTCTGCATTTCTTTAAGGATCTCACTGACTTCCTCTTCCGTTACTGACCTATTAAGGTTGAAATTGTCCTCTCTAGATACTAGCTTAGGAATGTGTTTAGTTTATTCTTTGATGGACTACTTTCTGTCTGAATCGATTTCCTGAGATATGCCACGGAAGTGCTGAAACAGAACCGAATCTATATCCTCATGAGAAGTATGAACTTTCCCATCGTCGTCCTTGATCGAGGAGATTCTGTTGTGAGCTCTATTTGCCATGGTAGATCTGTGAAAGAATCTAGTGTTTCGCTCTCCTTCTTTCAGCCATTGAACTCTTCACTTTTGCCTCCAAAATATTTCCTCTTGTTTTCCCTAATTCTCCCTTTCTTGATGATATCTATCAACTTGATCACTTTTGTACTTATCAAAGCCATCCGTAATTAGAGCTTGATTTAGTTACTGCATTTTGATTTCCACTGATTTATTTTCCACAAAAATATTGCCAAAATCATTCTTGTTCTATTCCTTAAGCTTGAGTTTGATGTGCTTTAATCTTTTACGCAGAAGGATCATTCTTGTTCCTTGGATTTGCAGATATTCTGCACACCATTTTTTGATGTTGCTGATAAATTCTGGGTGAGAAAGCCAGATGTTCTCAAATTGAAAAGGTCTGTTCCTGGGTGTGCCAATGCTCTTGATTTCCATTTTAATCAGCCAATGATCCGAGCCTCCAAAATGAAGAATTCTCATAGTTATATCCTTATCTATAAGCATAAGGTCTTATGAGATAATGAATCTATCAAATTTGGAGGCGACTTGAGCCTCCCCTCCTCTTTTATTATTCCATGTAAAGTGGCCATTGTTCATTTCCATATCAACAAGATCCATATTGTCTGTAAAGTTTTGAAAAACGCCTGCATCTTTACTTAGAGATCTAGTTCCCCCCCTTTTTTCTGAAAGAGATCTGATCATGTTGAAATCAACTCCCATGATCCAAGGAATTCCTACATGTCTGTCCCTGAGCTCCACAAGGGAATCTAGAAACTTGAGTTTATCCTCTATTCCTTTGGGGCCATAACCATTCTTGACTAGATAGTTATCCTTATCTCCTATAGGCTGAATAACAACTAATAAATAATTCCTAGATTCCTTTGCATCTATTATGCCAATTTTTGGGGGGTTCCATAGAGTGAGGATGCCCCCTGCTGTATTTTCTACTTTGACTTGTAGAAACTCAAAACTATTAAGATATTTGCTATGAATTTGTCTTAATTTTTGAATGGAACATTTTGTTTCCTAGATGAAAATTATGTCCGGTGCCGCTTGTTTCATTCTATTACTAATCATTCTCTGTTTTCTTTTACTGTTTAAACCCCTAATATTCCAAGATGTGAACTTCATAATTAAATATTTGTAAAGGAGTAGCTAGCTAAATATTTCATTTTACCTGAGTCTGTCATTAGCTTTCCACACTCCATCAATAGTTCATTCTGCTTTTTTCAACCTCTTATTTTTCTCGGATTTTTGGTGGCCAACCCTGGGGTTGTTTTCATTGTTTTCACACCTTTATTATCCTTCTTGTTACTGTTTTCTTCTTTCTCAAATGCCTTTGCCTAAGTTTTCCATAAAAAACAATTGTTGTATTCGATTGAGCTCTTCTTGTGGTACCGAATCTACCCCTCCCGTAGTTCCCTGAATCAAGAATCCTTCTAGATCTAGGTTTTCCTCGTCAAGAATCTCTTGAAGCTCCTGGTCCTCCAGTTCCATTTCACTTTGGGACATTTCCTGGTCCATTTCTAGTTCTGCGTCACTCATCATTGTTTTATTGGTTATCCATGTCCTTTATTTGTTTCTGAGTAACTTCTTTCTCCTTTTCCTCTAGACTCCCTTCCATTGCTCGATCTTCTTTTGTACTCACTTCTTCCTCCTTTAGAGCTTGGAATTTGTTCTGATTGAACTTTAGCCCTTCATTTAGATGTTGCTTTAACCCTCTTTTTCCTCCTTTTTCTTTATTTACCACTTTGTGAAAACTATCATTGTCCTTCACTATATTAACTTTGCCCTTGTTTTATGCTTTACTAAGGGGGCAATCTTTGTAAAGGTGTCCATGTTCATGGCATCTTCGACATCTGAACGGAATATGCTCATAGTCAACTGCTTGCACCCATTCTTCATCATAAACTTCCAAGATTACCTCCTCCCGAAGGGCTAAAGAAAGATCCATTTCCACACATATCCTTGCGAAGGACGTGTATTTTCCTCTTCTTGTGGGTTTGGAGGCTTTGACAAACCGACCTAATTTATTGCCTATAGCCGCTAGCGATTCTATTTGCCAGTAATCGAGAAGAAAAGAATAGAGCCTTATCAAGACTGGTACGGAAGTAAAAGTTTCACGCTCCGAGACAAAATTCATCATCCATGGCCGCATATAGAGGCCAATTGTTGCATAGAAGTAGGGTCCTCCTTCAAACACTCTGTCTTTGTTCTCAGTGTTTGTGAACACTACTGTGAAGAATCCCTTTGACACAAGATGTAGGTCAATGCTCCCTCTAGGTTTCCAGTGATATTTGATCCATGTTTGTAGAGCTTTTTCAGTGGGCCATAATCCCATGAATTTTTAGATAATAGCATAAGTCCTCATATGATCCCTGTGCGCTTGCAGAGTCGGATCATTTAAGACAACCCTAGGTTGAATCTCAGCTTTGGGTTTGCAAGGTCCCTTTTGTTTTTTGTCTTTTTCTTCCTGTATTTTGTCTTATTCCTCCTTGTCGTTTGCATCATTATTTTTCTTGGTTTTAGTTCCTCCTTTCTTCTCTTCTTGGTTCCTTGTTCCTTCCTCTGCATTACCGCCATCATTTTCTAGATGCTTCTTGCCTCTACTGGCTATGGCATCCTTGTAGTAGGGAGTGGAGGTCCCTCCTCTGTGCCCCTCCATGAAAATCGACCTCTGTAACTGGCTGAAACCCTTCGCAGTTCTCCCGCTCCGCGTCCGACCTCCTCCTTCTCCCACCCTCTCTTGAACCACTCAGAATATCATTCCCGATCCAAATATAAATAAATTTAATATACATATTAACTTATTAATTAATATACACTTATATTTATATCCTAGTTTATACCATAAGACTTTATTTAATATTATTAATATAAATTTATAATTTATTTAGTTTTAAATTAAAAAGAAGTTACATATTTTTAGATAAATAAAATTGGTTTACAAATTAACTAATTTATTAACTAATTAATTACCTAATTAATAAACTACTATTTTTTAATCTTAATAATAAATAATTGCTATAATAATATAAGTCTTTATATAATGTATTCAATTTTGAAATAAAATAGAGGATAATAAGGTATTTAATTCTTAGTGTAAGTTCACAAACATTCTGTTAAATATAAGCATATATTTTTAGTTACTTCTAAATAAACAGATCTAACAAAGTAACTATTTAAGTAATTAATTTTTCCCTATCTCTTGGCCCGGTCAATTGTAGTTGTTTACTTTCTCAAAAGTAGTTGTCTCTTTCTAGCCGTTGAATGGTTGGTCTCTCTATTTAACTTGTTTCCATGATCTGGTTCTTCATCTTGTCCTAACAGTGAACCACACATGCTTGTTTGAAACGCATCGACAAATGAATTTTCATGTGATTATCACCAAAAATGCATCTCAAAAAAATATATATATATATTTTATATAGAATATAGTTATAAAATTAAAGTAATTTTGTATTAAATAAATATTTTTATTAAATTATCTTTAATTTTAAATAATTAAAATTATTTTATATAATCTTTATTTTAGTTATAAATTTCTAAAATATTTTAAAAATTTAATAAAGAAACTAAATATTTTACTTTGATATTCTTGGAATTTGATTCCCAAAGCATTATGAAATGGGTAATCAAAATATAAATAGGTATAAATCGAATCTATTTCTATGTGAAACATCTCTTGCCCATATGTTGTCTAGAGAGGGGTTTTACATTCACTTAACATTCAAGAATAGTGGAATTCAAGGTCCATAAAAAAATGTTTACCTTTGTAGTTTGAGGAGAATTGGACATTTATCATTACCTTTATATCTTCTATGGGGCATTAGGAGAAGTAGGAAGAAGAAGATTTTTTACGAGACGATTCCAGAAATAAGATATGCATGTTCAAAGATCTCTGCACATTTCTTGGAATTTGAGCCTTTGAAGGAGAAATCTCTTTCAAGATAAATTATTATAAGGAGTTATGCGGTCATTATCATGGCAAGTGCTTTCATTTCAATTGGTACAATGGCTTTGGGTCAAACAATAGGGTTGAGCTATTAACTTTTCAAGGGGCACTTCTGTGTGCCAATTGGCTAGCCATAAAGGAGTTGGTTGTTTTCAGTGATTGAAAAGTGATCTTTGATTGGGTACATCAGAGATGCATCAAAATTTTGATGAGATCCTTCCAAAAAGTGTATATCAATCATGTTTTTAGAGAACAAAACTAAGAGGAAGATTTTTTTGTCTAAGAAGGGCTACAATCAACAACTAGGAAGAATTTTCTGCTCAACCTTTGAAAGTGGCATCCTTTATAGTTTGGTGAGTTTCAATTTTTAAAGGACTTCCAAGATTGTGACATTGTGAAACATTTTTCTTTTTTTTGAAAGGAACAATTATATTTCTATTAAACAACCTGGATTACAGCGAAAACCATAACATTCATAAGTAACAACATTTCCACATCCCTCCAAAAATGCTTTGACCAAAGATAATGAGATTTCAGAGCATTTTTCTCCATTTTTTCTACATAGTAATCCTTATACATTCACCAAATGTTAGAAAAATATATTTTATGGAGCAATGGTACACATAAAATATTGCAGAAATATAAACACAGAAAACGCGCAAAATAAGAGAGACACAAATATACGTGGTTCACCCAGTTTGGGCTATGTCCACCCTGAACAGCCAGTCCTTCCTTTCAATTATCCAGCAAAATGAAGATACACAACCTACAACAAATCCACTGTAATATCCTGTGTTTTCTCTCACAGTCTCACCTCTCTATTTCTCACTCACTGAATACACATCTATTTCACAGCCTCAAAAACAATACCCTCATACAAAGAGAGGGGTTGCCTTCTAGGGCAAAAATCCCTAAACTAAACATAAGTTCTACCATCAGATCATCCGCCTAATGAACGACCCAGATTGACTAGAAATTACTATACATTTACAAGGCAATTTTACATTTGTTTTTAGCTTTGGGGGCGCTGCCCCCGAGCCCCCGCCGGGGGACCGCTGGCCCCCGGACCCCCCACGTGGAGGGGTGTACAAACTTCCTGGGGTATACATCCGGCTAAAAGAAAGACCTCTGAACAATCATGCTCCACACACAACAATCTCCCACTTGGAGAATGATTGTAGAAACTCCACCGCTGCTTCATTTACTGGACAATGTCTCCTCTTTGGACCTGGTTGTTTCTCATCTTCATCTTCATCCTTGAAGACCAATTGAAACTGAGCATATTCTCAGTTTCTCCCTGGTTACAACTTTTGTTAGCATATCTACAGGATTTTGGCTAGTGTGTATCTTTTCCAGCTTCAACTCTCCATCTTCCAACACTGATCATATGAAATGGTACTTGAGCTGTATGTGTTTAGTCCTAGAATGAAATGCTGAGTTCTCTGCAAGATGAATGGCACTTTGGCTATCACTATATAACGTGCCCATATCATGCTCCTTACCTAATTCACCCATAAACCTTTGTAACCAAATCATTTCTTTACTAGCCTCTGTAGTAGCAACATACTCCGCTTCTGTTGTTGAAAGTGCAACAACACTTTGGATTTTTGAAATCCAACTGACAGCTATTCCACCAACAGTAAATACATATCCTGTAGTGCTCCTCCTATTATCCCTGTCACCTGCCATATCTGCATCAACATATCCCTGTAGAGAAATGTTTGCACCACCAAAGCATAATGCTTGATTTGTGGTTCCTTTCAAATATCTGAGAATCCATTTCACTGCCATCCAATGTTCCTTTCCTGGATTGTTCATGTACCTGCTTACAACTCCCACTGCATGTGCAATATCAGGCCTTGTGCAGACCATTGCATACATTAAGCTTCCAACTGCTGATGCATATGGAACTTTAGACATATAATCCATGTCTTCTTGGGTCTTTGGGCACATTTCCTTACTAAGTTTGAAATGGCTAGCAAAAGGTGTACTAACTGGTTTTGCATTGTGCATATTAAATCTTTTCAACACCTTTTGTATGTACTCATTCTGAGACAATGTTAATTTGCGATTTGTCCTGTCTCTAGTGATTCTCATACCAAGGATTTGTTTTGCAGCTCCCAAATCCTTCTTTGCAAATGAATTTGCCAATTTTCTTTTGAGTACATTTATTTCCTGCATGTTAGATCCTGCAACAAGCATGTCATCCACATACAATAACAATATAATATAGCTGCCATCATTTTGCTTTTTCAGATAAACACAATGATCAGAGTGACATCTAGTATAACCTTGTTCAGACATAAACTTGTAAAATTTTAGATACAACTGCCTTGGGGCCTATTTTAAGCCATACAAGCTCTTCTTCAACCTGCACACTAGTTTCTCCTTCCCTTTCACCTCATATCCTTGTGGCTGCTGCATATATATCTCTTCCTCCAAATCCCCATGGAGAAAGGTTGTCTTTACATCTAACTGCTCAAGATGCAAATCTTCAGCTGCTACAAGACTTAAAATAGTTCTGATTGAAGTCATTTTAACAACAGGAGAAAATATTTCATCAAAATCAATACCTTTCTTCTGTGCAAACCCCTTCACCACAAGTCTAGCTTTGTACCTCTGTTTTCCTCCATCTTCTTCCTTCAGCCTGTAAACCCATTTATTCTTCAATGTAGTTTTTCCTGCAGGCAACCTGACTAAATCCCAAGTCTGGTTATGCATTAAGGAGTCCATCTCTTCTTCCATGGCTACCTCCCACTTCTTCTTGCTTTCAACCTGCATTGCTTCTTCATAACATTCTGGTTCACCAGAATCAGTTAACAATAAATAATATAATGATGAAGAGTATCATTCAGGGGGTCTACTTATCCTGGTAGATCTTCTAACACCACTTTTAGGTGTTTGGGGTGCCTGTTGCTGTTGTGGTGGTTGCTGTTGTTGATTATTATTATTTTCAGGCACCTTTACCTTTTCAGTGATTTCATCAAGAACTGCATATTCCTTGTTTTCTTTTTCCTGTTTCTTTTCCTGAAACTGATTCTTATACAAGACCTTTTCATTGAATATTACATCTCTGCTCCTAATGATTTTGTGATTTTCGTAATCATATAAGCGATAACCAAAATCATTAACACCATATCCAATAAAGGTACATTTATTTGACTTTGCCTCAAGCTTTGTTCTATTTTCTTTATCAATATGGACAAAGGCCTCACAACCAAAAGGCTTTAAAAAGGAGTAGGTTACCTTTTTACTTGTCCATGCTTCCTCCGGAACACCACCATCCAAGGAACTTGAAGGCCCTCTTTTTATTAGATAAATAGCAGTATCTACAGCATCTGCCCAAAATTGTAAAGGCAATCCTGCATGCAATCTCATGCACCTTGCACGCTCCATGATTGTTCTGTTCATTCTTTCTGACACACCATTTTCTTGTGGGGTTCTTGGAACTATCTTCTCTCTGCAAATTCCATGTTCTGAATAGTACCTATCAAACTCTTTGCTGCAATATTCACCTCCATTGTCTGATCTAAGACACTTCAATTTCTTTCCTGTCTCAATCTCAACCAAAGCTTTCCATTTCTTGAAAGTATCAAATACATCAGATTTATTCTTAATACAATAAATCCAAGTTTTTATAGTTGCATCATCAATAAAAGTAACATAATAACGAGAGCCACCGAGAGATGATCCCTGAGCAGGTCCCCATACGTCTGTATGCACAAGCTCCAATTTTTCGTTCTTATTTTCTTTCCCAACTCTGAGAAATATGACTCTCTTCTGTTTTCCATAAATGCAGTTCTCATAGAAGTCCAAATCAACATTCTTCAAACCCGGCAACAAATTCCTTGAGTGAAGAATCTTCATCCCCTTTTCACTCATGTGTTCGAGCCTATGATGCCATAATGCTGCATCTGCTCCTTTGGAAGTTAAAGTATTAACAGAGTTAGAAATACCATTGCATAAATACAATGTACCAACCTTTTCACCTTTTGCTATTACCAGGGCTCCTTTGGTTACCTTCCAAGCTTTATCTGTGAAAGTTGTCACACAACCTTCACCGCCTAACTGCGCTGATGAAATCAGATCTTTCTTTAGATCTGGAACATGCCTTACCTCCTTTAATAGCCATTGGTTTCCATTCTGCTGTTTTACAAGAACCTTACCCATTCCAACGATTTTACAGGGTTTATCATCACCCAAACGAACTTGTCCAAAATCTCCTTGAACATAGTCATGAAAGTATTTCTTATCAGGTGTGGCATGGAATGAAGCCCCTGAATCTACCACCCAGGAATCAGTAATATTTTCGAAAGAAAGAATCAAAACATCTTGTAACACCTCACCTGTCACATTTGCTTCATGATTGTTTTCTTGTTGTGCATTTCCTTCTTTTCCCTTTCGAGATCTACAGTCTTTCTTTAGGTGTCCTTTCTTTCCACATTTCCAGCACACTAACCCTGATCTGGACTTGGATATGCCTTTCCTTGATTTACTGCGATATCCTGAGCTCTTTCCTCTTTCCATTTTTCTTCCTCTAGACTCTGCACTCAAAGCATTTCCCGATGTCTCACCGGAGCTTTTCCATCGCATTTCCTCGCTAAGGATAGCACCGACAACATCATCAAACTTTAAAGTACTAGATCCAGAAACGGAGTTAATAATGGCCATTACCAAACCATTCCAACTTTCTGGTAATGAGCATAAGAATAACAGAGCTCTAACTTCATCATCAAAGTTTACCCCTACAGAACTTAACTGACTTGTAACTGTATTAAAATCATTTAAACGGTTTGCAACAGATCCACCTTCCGACATATTCATATTAAATAACCGTTTCATAATAAATACCTTGTTTGAGGCCGAGGGTTTTTCATATAGTTTCGACAACGTCTGCATCAAACCCTTTGTCATGGTTTCCTTCGAAATGTTGAAGGCGACTGATGCAGCAAGGCACAACCGTATTGTTCCGAGTGCCTTTCTATCGAGAAGGTTCCATTCTTCGTCTTTCATACCTGTCGACATCTTTGTTTTTCCACCCAATGATAGGTATAGATCTTTCTGATACAGATAATCTTCCATCTGCATCTTCCACAGCGAGAAGTTTTGGCCGTTAAATTTCTCGACCCTAAACTTACCATCTTCCGCCATTGCTCCCACTCGAACCAGGAACCCTTCTTTCCTGCGAGTTTATCAACCAAATAGACCTTCGGCTCTGATACCAGTTGTTAGAAAATTATATATTACGGAGTAATGGAACACATAAAATATTGCAGAAATATAAACACAGAAAATGCACAAAACAAGAGAGACACAGATATACGTGGTTCACCCAGTTTGGGCTACGTCCACCCTGAACAGCTAGTCTTTCCTTTCTATTATCCAACAAAATGAAGATACACAACCTACAGCAAATCCGCTGTAATATCCTGTGTTTTCTCTCACAGTCTCACCTCTCTATTTCTCGCTCACTGAATACACATCTATTTCACAGCCTCAAATACAATACCCTCATACAAAGAGAGCGGTTTCCTTCTAGGGCAAAAAACCCTAAACTAAACATAAGTTCTACCGTCAGATCATCCACCTAATGAACGGCCCAGATTGACTAGAAATTACTATACTTTTACAAGGCAATTTTACATTTGTTTTTAGCTTCAGGGGCACTGCCCCCGAGCCCTCGCCGGGGGAACGCTAGTCCCCGGACCCCCGCGGGGGGGACAAGTCCCCCCCGCACCCCCCCGCATGGAGGGGCGTACAAACTTCCTAGGGTATACATCCGGCTGAAACAAAGACCTCTGAACAATCATGCTCCACACACAACACCACAAAACCCATTAGTATTTTTATATTTGCATAACATAAAAAAATATTATCTCTACTTGCGAACTAATTAGTTTTTCCTGACCCATGTTGTTTGAGTTCTTCCATGTCAGCCACTTCTGTATCCCCTTACTTGTTTGCATCCTCAAGTTCATTTTGTTCAGCTTCTTATTGGATTTCTAGATGTACTATGAACTTGAAAGGGTGGATCCCTACTCGTCATGTGCTGATGCATTGTCACCTTCCTCCCCTATGCCAAATACTTCATTTAGAACTAAAATGACTGCCATTTCCACCTTCTCATCGTAATTCTCCACCTTTCGGTCGAGATTCACTATCTTTTTCATGATGACCTCCATTATTGCCTACATTGTCTCCATATCCTTCATCAGACCTCTCAATTGACTCTTGACGAAGGTAAAATTAGGTCAGGCTTCTAATATAATCCCCTCCCTAATTCGTGAAATCATGTCCTCCACTTCATGCCTGAACGCAACAAGGGAATTCTCAGAAGGGTCTCTGACGCCATTAGTAGGTGACAAAGCCATACATCTGGCACAATGAGGATGAGCAGTTGTCAACAATGCAAAAGCCCTCTATAACCTCTTCTTATAGCGAGGATTAGCTCCAAATTGAGGACGCGAGAGGATGCTTCATTTGTAATGCTCTTCCGTAGTGCACTCCCTGCAACCAATTTAATTTCCATCGCTTCTTGCTCCGAGATTAATTCTTGCATGACCGACCTGAGGTGATCATCCTCGAGATTAAGGAATATTTATTTCCTTGTTGTGTCTCTGCCTTAAATCTCATCTTTCTGCCTCTTAGTTGTCCCTAATATTTCCTTGCTTCCTCTTACTTATCCATCTCGAGATTAATGGATCCAACTTATCACTAGGACTCCAACCACTTAACAGATGTTATAAGAAGTAAATTAAGCAATTAATCCTTCTGTCAGACTAATCACCATTCTCCATATTCTTCCAACACTTCAAGGTTTCTCGAATATTAATGTTCATGGGATGTGACATTTGGTTCGTGCACTCTCATCTCACTAAGTTCCTCCTGCTCCAAAGTAACTACCTGATTCACCTGGTCATCGAGCATCATATTATTATCCCTTTTAATGTGATAAAATCTATTTTTTTCAAAATTTCCCAACAATAAATATATTCTTTGCAAAGTTGTATTTGGGTCATGGTCCTTGTTTTGAGAACATTTTATACATTTTTTTTAATGCTAATAAGGGAATCTCCAAAGACTATAATTTTCGTTATTCCTTCAATTGTTTCCAACCTCAACACTTGACATAATCCATATTCTTTCACCTGATTGTTTATCGAAACTCCCAGTCCCCAAGCAAATTTTTTCCATCCTTTTCCATCGGGGCTAAAAATATCCCCTCCCACTCTAGCCTCCACAGGATTTCCTTTCACCGCTCCATCAAAGAAGAGCTAATATCAGCTAAACATTTTCCTCCATTCCTCAAAAATATCTCTAAACATACATATAAGAAATGCCATCTTACTTTGACCTTTAGTTGAGCATTCATTCATGTCCATTAGTTTCTTAACGTTAATCCATCCTCTCTCCTCCTTTGAATAATTGTCAATATCTCTTAGGTCAAACCCTTTTTCTTACACTGCATCAAACAACAGCTGGGAGGATTTCCATGTTATAGAAAAGGAATTTGGTTCCTTTCCTTCGAAAATGACATGATTTCTGGCAAGCCAGACCACCAAAAAAATATATTTTGGGATAATATTCCAAATTCTGGAGATAATTGAAGTTGATCCATGATTCCACGCTGGATGAGAGCACCACTTTTCGAATATTTCCAACCAATTCAATGGAATGATTTGGATTTGGCTTATAGGATGTGAGTTTACTCTCCATAATTCTAGAGTGAAGGGGCAATGGAAGAAAACATGGGGTATTTCCTCCTTTGGATTTCTACATAATACACACCAAGGTAAGCCCTAAATCTGCCTTATTTTAAAATTCTTTGTTGTTAATATCTTTCCATGAACCAATTCCCAACAAAAGGTGTTTACTTTTGGGAGGCCGTCCTTATTATAGATTCTGCACCAAATGCTCAAATCTTGTTGATGTGGTAGCTACTTCACTAAGTTTTCATATCCTTCTTTCACCATATAAATTCTCTGTTTACCTCCCTTCAAAATTCTTAGATCTAATAGACTATCAGTGGAAATCAGTGCATACCCGTTAAGTGCCTTAACATCCTCATCCCAATACGAAACCAATTTAGGGGGTAGAGTTCGATAAGACCATCCCACCTAGTTCCCATTTTCATCCCAAACTGAGATGTATGCTAATATTCTTATCCTTTGCACCTCCATCCATCTTGCCACTTCCATCATCTCAAGCGATCACCCATAATAACATTGGGAATTATGCCATCTTTCATATTCTAATACAATGTCCATTCCCCACTTGCCACCCCAAGTTTCCTAGCACCACTGAGGCCGAGGCTTTACAAAGCTTCTATATTTTAGTTCCTGTCCCTTTTCATCTTTCTTCCTTCCGCCTTAAAAATTGACTCTTGTGGAAATATTTCCCTAGAAAGGCCTATTTCCACCACCCCTTAGAATCTGCCAATAACCTTTAGACCAATTTAGCTCCAAGATCCAAATTCATGTATTCTAGGTCTTTTATTGCTAAGCCTCCCCATTTTCTTGGGAGTTTAACTATGTTCCAGTTTATCAGGTGATACTACTTCTCATTGTCTTTCACTCCTTGCCATAAAAATTTCCTTATCATACTGTTGATACTGTGCATTATGCTTTTTGGAGCCAAAAGGCCTGAGCCTATATACATGGAAAGAGAAGAGAAGATTGATTTAATGAGAATTTTTTCACTACAACATTTAACCACCTTGCACCACATGAGTGAATTCTTTCTTGTATTGTTTGGAAGACCACTTCTCAATCCTTTCTAGAGGATGGTCCTAGAGAAATTGGAAGAACAAGGTAAGGTAAAGTTCTCTATTTTTCGGTGATAGGAAATCCCAGAATATGGGAAATTTCATTCAAAAAGTTTTTAGAATTGTTTCATCCCAAGATCAAGCTTCATTTCTTTTTCACCATACCCAAAGACAATCTTAGATAGTAGTCTAAAACCTATTTAAAACAAGAAGCAATGATTATGGATGCTCCTCGAAGGAAGAAAGTGTCGTCTGCATATTGCAAGTGATTAATTTCCTTGACATTCTTGCCTATTCTTAACCCAAGAAAATCTCCACTCTCCCTAGTTGCTTTGAGTCTTCTACTAATGCTTCAAACCATGATGATATATAGGAGAGGGGATAGAGGACAACCTTGCCTCAAACCCCGAGAGGCCATGAAGAAAGGGGTCAGATGTCCATTGATAAGGTAAGCGATCCAGGGACAACCTATGCAATACTTTATCCAAAAAATAAATTCTTGGCCAAACCCAAGCTTGGATATAACATAGAAAAGAAAGGAATGATTTACCTGATCAAAATAATTTTCCATTTCTAGCTTAATGATGATTACTTCATGTCCCACTTCCTTGCTAGAGTGAACTGCTTCTTGAAATAGGATGATATTGTCCAATATATTCATGTGTCGCATAAATCATCCTTGGCTTTTCAAGATAACAGGAGAAAGGAAGGGTTTCAATCTATTGGCTATGACTTTAGCCAGAATTTTATAGGACGGATCATAGAGGGAGATGGACCAAAATCTAGAAATAATTACAAGGTTCAAGTTTGTTGGAATTAGGGCTAGAAATGTTGAATATGTCCCACCTCTCTTTTTTCTTCTCATAGGCATAATTTAACATTTTTAGAAGATCGAATTTGATTAAGGTTCAAAAGGCACGATACAAGGAAATAGGGAAACCATCCGACCCTGGGGCTTTTTTAGGGTTGAGGGATTTGATTACTATCAATACCTCTTCCTCCAAAATTGGCATCATTAGGTTCAAATTGGAAGAATGGGTAATAACTGATGGCATATGACTTAAGAATTCATTTTCATTTTCCATTGGAACATGTTCAGATGTATATAAATTTCTGAAGTGTTGGAAAGATTCTTTCTTAATCTTTTTAAAATCTGAAATTTTTGTTTTTCCTTCAAGGACAATCTCTCTTACCCTATTCATTACCTCTCTTTCTTTCCACTTTTGTGAAAGAATGTAGTATCTAGATCCCCCTCTTTAAGACAACGCCTCCTAGATTTAAGTCATCGTATCACTTCTCCTATCTATTGGCATATAAGATATCCTTTATTAGTACTCTCTCTTTGTGCAGAGGCCAATCTTCTATTGACACATGCTCTCTCAATTTATAACGATTTTCTAGCTCTTCAATGAGGTCTTTCTTTTTTTCCCCGTAGGCTGATATGTTTCCTCCACCCATTTCCTGAGTACCTTTTTAAACATTTCAGAGCTTACATTCCCATATGAAGGGTGAGGAGCCCTCGACTGTAATGTCCCATGCTTCTATCAGAAGGCCTTTAACTCCTTCTTCTTGTACCCAAGCTGCATTAAAACGAAAGGGAACCCACCCATAATTTACCGATTTATCAATCAACAAAATTATAGGGCGATGATTAGATATTCCATTTGAGATAATAGTGGATGAGTAGTGGAGACCCTTTAAGGGGCCAACCACTGCAGATCATGTTTCTATCCAACGTCATCACTATATGGGCCTCCCAAACTCTTCTATTTGTCCATGTATATTTTCCAACCTTTGAAGCCACATGTATCAGATCCCAATTTGATATTAAAGCTTCCATACGATCTCTAAATGGATCTCAGACCAATGAATCCCCTCTTTTTTCTGAGGCATTAAGCACTATATTGATGTCTCCTCCTATATTACAATTTTGACACCTTCCCCTTGATCTTACCTCATCTATGGAATCCCAGAACTCCTCCTTTTTACCATAAAGTACAGGTGCATACACATTTATAATGGTTATTCTTTCACTGCTTTCCTTAATATCTAGAACTACCATTATCCAAAGCCGATTCTTCATACTCTCAACACAAGAGAAGTGGTAAGGAGGCCATAAGACACAGAGAACTCGAGAGGACCCCTAGCTTGCTGGAAATCTCCCACGCTATCTCTCGAAATGACTCCATCTAACTTACAAGCTTCTTGTTCCTCCACTTTTGTCTTGTGCAAAAAAAGAATCTAGGGTGATTCATGTTTTACCATGTCTTTTACAACTAGGGATTTAGTAGGGCTCCCCAAACCCCTAATATTCCATGATAAGATAATCATTTTGAAATGGGGGTTTGGGATGACCCACCATCCTTTCTAGATTTACCTTTGGCCCCCTTTTTTTTAATATCTCTGATATAATAGGTTGGTTTCCCAGTTTTTTATTCTATTATGCTTCCTTTTCCATTAGGGTTTGATGTTTTGGCCTTCCTCTCTTATGAGAGCGTTCAATCTCTTAACTACTACCCTCATCTTCCCATACAAGATTTTGGCCCATATGCCTTGTGAGGACCCCCACTATCTCCTTCGCCATGCTTGAGGGGCTTTGTTACTGGAGAGGGGTTTTTAGATTCGGCGACACAACCTTGTCATGAGAAGGCATCGAAAGAATTGAACTGTTCTTTGGCAGAGTGTTCTTCTTCATTTATCTCTCCTCTACTTGTTCCTCTTCGTCCTCGCTCTGTCAATGTTCTTGAACTTCTCCTTGACTAGCCTAGTTCTCACTCATTTCTTTAGCATTTTCCAACCCATTAAAGGGATTTCACGATGTTGTCGCCATGTTATTTCCTTTATTTGTTGGAAATTTAGCTTCAGCTACAGTACCTTTGTTACCCTTTCTTCTCCAAGTCTGTCATTGTTCTTTAGATGGAAGAAGTTATTCATAACCACTGGGTGGAGGGGTGGAGGATTCTTCGGGCAATCTCTAGCAAAGTGGCCATATTCATGCCAATGTCTACATTTAAATGGCATTTTCTCATAATCCAGTATCTGCGTGTGTTTCCGTTCTCCCAAGGTTAACTTAACTTCTGTCGAGAGTCCCTTCTCCAAGTCCACCTCCACACAAATCTTTGCATTTCGGTTCAAACTTTATCAATATACTTTCTAACCCCATTACCAATCATCCTTAATCAGTCATAACTCCAGCATGACAAGCTTCATGACAAGCTTCACCCACACTAAGATAGTTTTTGGAACTTCATGACAAGCTTCACCCACACTAAGATAGTTTTTGGAACATCTTCATCGGGTTGAAGTATGGGCTCAACTTGTTCGAATACATCCCTCGAGACCTTAGAAAGTATGGACCATTACGGAATATCGCGTCTCTATCCTCTCGAAGCTCAAACATAAAGGCAAAAAACCCATTTCTTACTGCAAAAATTGCAACGTTACCTTTTATTTTTGTCTTCGAGGGGCTCTCCGTCCATTATTCAATTGTTCTCGGGGAGGTCCACATGATGGTGAATTTCCCTATGAACGCTTGTTCAGAATAAGCCAGTGTAGCTGGCCTGGCCCAAAGCGGCAGGGCGATGTCTCGAACATCCTCATTCCTTTTCACGAATTTTGAGTGATAGTCGCCAGGTTTCTTAAAGTCTTCCTGCATCATGATTGTGGCGTTTGAACGTTGAACTAAATCTCAGGGGCTGTAGCGCAGAAGCTGTTGGTGCTGGACGAATTTACCAGGAAAGCCACCGATGGCTGTCGCAGATTTTCGGACGTGTGGAGACCTGAATCATGAATGTAGTCAATTTTTCACGAACGTGTGGACTTTATTGATGCAGTATAAGAATTTGGTGAGTGAAGTCCGGGCCAAAACAAAGTAGGAGCCCAATGTAGTTTCAAATATACCAAGAATTTATTAAAATGGAAATTGCGTGGATGCTTCACATATATACGGACACTTCCCATGTGCAATTCTATTCAGCAGATCCCACCATTTCAACCTTATGAAACAAAACTTGTAAATCTCCATCAAATAATGACAGGAAATTAACTATGGATGACAGCAAGGTAGGGAAGGACAAGGTCAAATTTTTTGGCAAATATTCTGTTTCTTTGATATTCAAAACCGATAATATCATGTTATTTAGGATTGAATAAAAGTTTGGTGGCTCGATGTAATGATATCCATTTAACTTTTAACTTACGTTTTTTATAAATATGGGGAGAAATTTTCCCTTTAATTTTTATAATTTAAAGTTTTAGTTGAGATATTAATGTTAAAATATACTAATTAATATAAAATTATTTTAATTAAAAAAATTATATATCTATATATACAAAAAGTGATATGCCAATTTATATGGAAAATGGAAAAATATAGATTAATACACTATTAAAATATTTTAATTATAAAATAAATTTTCCATTTGAATTAGTTAGTTTAAATTGATATGGAAATATTTAGTTAATTAAGATATTAAAATATGTTATCATGATTGGTATTAAAAATATTTTTTTTCCAATAACACTTAAATTAAAAAATGAAAGAGTCAAACAAAATAAATTAATATTTGTTATAAAAAAACATTTTATTTTCCATCTTAGTATTAGATCAAACATTATATAGAGAATCTAATTGAAAGTAAAAAGATTTTCATTTATTTAATATGAGAGATATATAATTCCATTAGTATTTAATATGGAGTTGACAAATATCATATAAAAATAAAATTATTAATACTATATATGCAATTTATTTTATGTTTAGTTGTCATTTAATATTTGTAAAATATATATATATATATATTAATAAGGAAAAATATTCTACTATGATTTACAAATAACATATTTTTATATAAATTTTATAGAGGGAAAAATTAAATAATTGAAATTAAATATTTTTGTTAGTTATTTCACTTTTAATATCAAGTTATAATATTAAAAAAACATTGATAAGAAAAAAATGTTTAATGTGGGTTATAGATCAAATATTTTAATATGTACGTCCAGTAAAAGATTTTAATGTCATATATATAGAGAGGGAGAAAATGGGTTTCTATATCCTAGTGATAAGTTCTTTCTAATTCTAGATATGATAAAGATTTGTAATTGTTTCAATGTTTAATATGGAGTTGATATATAACATTTTAAAAATACTAATAACAATATATCTATTTTTGAAGTTAGGAACTTTGCATTATTTCAAATGAGGATTACATAGACCAAAAATTTCCTTCTACTATCTTTCCCAAAGGGAAACCATACTAGTAATATAAGTTTATAGCCTTGAAGTTGCTAAGACCTTGTCTAACTAGAACATCTTGTAAATAGAATCTTACAAAAACAAGTTGGTTATACTAGATCTTGACATACATTGACATGAGAAGACAAAACATGCTACTAGTGATATAAGCAAAAAACCAGTGAATCAAAACAGGTATTATGACATGCATCGACATGAGAAGACAAAAAAGACTACTAGTGGTACAAGGAAAAAACCAATGAGTCTGAACAACTATTGGGCAGAATCTTTAGAAATTATCATTGAGTTTTTGAAGGTATTTTCTTCATTTTTTCTTTCAAATTTGAAGAGAAGTGGTAGGGAGTAGATGATGTGGAAACAATTCCTACATTTCCTTGAGGAATTTCCATTTCCAGAGGATCTGCAATATTTTTTTTTCCTTATAACTACCTAAGTGATCTGATTCATGAAAACATTTATGCCTACTCATGTACTAATCTAGGATCGTGGTTGTATCTTTTTCTTCTCCATTCAAGGGATTTGAATGAGAGTGGTGAGACAGAAAAGGAGGAGGTGGGATCCGAAGTCTGTGAGATGAAATGACACTACGTTAGGTTAATCTAGGGCCAAAGAACTAGATTTTGTTGTAGATGTTTTTTGTTGTTGCATGTTTTCATGCTTGTGAGTTGAAAAATTCTTAGATTCTTTTTGTTCTTTCAATCCTCATTTATTTTTATTGGCATCATGGGGATGAGGATTCCCTTTAGAAGAAGGGAAAAAACTCTTGATATTACCTAGCCATTGACAAGTCCTATACCAAAGAGTTGTGTTTTGGAAATTCACTAGCTACAAAATGGTTATACCATTCTAATTGATCAAGATCATATTAGGAATCCATTTACTGATATATATTTCAACATAAATGTGTTCAAAGGTTAAAATACCTCTCCCTAGTTTTTTTGTATCTATCATAGTAAAACAACCTATTTTTTTTTTTTTTTTTTACAAACGCTAGATATCTAGAGTTAACAAATGAATGGACACATTAGGATGTATTACGAAAGCTAGAGTGGCCAAATATGTCATGGATAAAGGTTTGAATTCAAGAAACCATGGATGAAAGGAGAGCCAAGAACAACCCTACAACCAAGGTCCTTGATAAGAAATCTTTGATGATCCTATTGATTTTTTAAATAAACCACAAAGCATCCCTTCAAATATAATCATAGATTAAGATACGATGACCAATTTTGATGCACTTATTCCTTGAGTGCTTATGTTCAAGGCTAGAGCCCATTAAAATAACACATCATGGCATTATGATTATAAGCTAACTAAGAAGAGAGGATTGAAGGTCTTCTACTCATAGATCTGAAATATCTTCTACTTGTTCTAAAATGAAGGCTAGCCTTCAGAGATATTTGTGAGACAATTGGAAGAGCCTTGGCTGTAGAGCATACTTAAAGGATCCTGACTAAGAGCAAAAGGGCACACCCCAAACATTGGCTCCTCCATTCAATCTTGAGACTAGGAGGATTAAGGTTTCCTTTGGTATACCATAATCTTTGAGAAAAAAACATTTACTAAAGATGCTTACTTCCATGCAGGAGCCACATTGAGATGGAAGGGATTCTTGTTCAATCTTCGATTCTAGTTGTGAGTGTAGAGACAAATTCAGTTGCTTTCACCTATATAAAAAAGGGTACTCCATGAGAATGGCCTCACAAAGACAAAAAAAATCAAGTGATCTAAAGTGATGGCATCACCTTGAAGGAGGGAATAACCTTGTTGCAAAAGAAAATTCTCACAAATTAACAAATCTACATGAATGGCACTAGAACGAGGGAGATTTTGGCAAAGCAAATAATCTTGAAACTAGAAATTCCCAAGAGATAAGGTGATTAAAAAAAGTTTTAGGGTTTCCATCACAATCTTTGTTTTCACACTTTGATAAGAAAAAACCATTTTATATAATAACAAAAATTTAAAATCTAACTCAAAATTAAGAGTTTCTTTTTATTTAAAACATTTTATTAGTGTGTTGTTTAGAACCCATGTTGGCATTATGACATAGATTTGGCCCTATGACACAGGTGTTGTCCTTGATGGAAACTCACTCAGATGACAGATCACAGTTCAGACTCACATTTTGAAGAAAGAGAGGTATACGCAGGTTCCCCATTGACTAAGTCACGTGTACATGCAGGTTAGCAGACCAAAAGGAGCGTTAGCATACACGTGCACTTTCACAGAAGGAAAGGTGTGTACATGTTGGAAAATTAAGTTTTGGTCCATGGTATTTGGTTCATGGTATTTTGATCCATGGTATTGGTCCAAGGTATTTGATCCGAAGTGTTGACCCTAGGTATTTGGTCCAAGGTATTGGTCCTAAGTGGTTTTGCTGCATGGTATTGAGTAAGGCCTAAGATTATAAAAGGAGGAGAATATCAATAGGCAAAGGCACTCAAGTATTGAATATCTAATGAAGAGCAAGATCTAGAATACAGGTTATTGGGTTATGGTGCATAGCTGGATCTGAAGAAAGGATGAACCTTAGTGCTTGATGAAGTATAAGATCTAATGATGGGTCAACATCTCAAGGCTTGAAGTGAAGTATGTTTTTGTGGTTTTGATATTTTATCTGAATAACTGGCGCATGTTGTAGTATGTAAATATGATGATCTGGGTATAACTAAAGTCTGGAATTGTTGTAAAGATTAAATCATCATTTATAGATCTGTACACAGGTTCACTTTAGAAAACACACGTATACATGCTGGTTCTACATATCAAAACATCATATACATCTTAAATTTGACTTGCAGATATGTACGTAGGTTCGCCTTGAGGAAAGTGCATATGCGCATAGGTTCGACACATTGAAGTAGTGTATACCTTATAAAATATGCTTTAGCTACTTTTTTTTGCTGTTGCAGTGTTTTGGGTTCTGGTTACAACATTGTGAAAAGTGGTTGATTTATTCAGTTGTGGTTGGTGCAAAGGAGATTGGTTGATGTAGATATATTTGATGTTTGAATGGTGTTATTGATGGATCTAGTCTGAAAATTTATGAAACATGGTCCCTGGAAGAAAAGAGAAGGTTGTAGCCTTCTGTAGGCCAGCACCTACATTATAGTAAACATATCAGCTAGTACAAGAGCTAGGGGGTTGTAGCTCCCTTCTAGGAGAAGTTGGAAAATGAGAGAAGGTTGTAGCCTTCTGCAGGTAGATAGGCCTGCGTATTGGTTTAAGATTGCACCAGTACAAAAATTGTAAAAAGAAGTTTCTTATTAAAAATAAGATAGAGATGATTGCAGCAGGTGGTTTTCACCCACATTGGGTTTCCACCTTATATCTTGTGTTCATGCGTGTGATTGTCTGTTCTGTTTTACTACACCTAGTTACTATTTATATGGTTCTGATGTACTGATTAAATATCAACATATGATGAATTAACTGAATCATAAGTTTGCATGATATATGCTATTTGCCTTAAATACAGTTGTTTATACACGCAATTTCCATTAACTGAAGTAGCGTATATGAATCTGATTATGGAAATGAAATATTATTGACTTGCTAATACTGATTCACCCCCTCCTCTCAGTATTTTTTCCAACAATTGGTATTAGAGCAGGTCCTTCAGAAGAAGCTTGATCACTTGAAGGAAGATCTATCATCATGAGTAACTACGAAAGAGAGGGATCCAGTAGACCACCAATCTTGGATGGGAGCAACTTCGTTTATTGGAAGGTAAGAACCACAACCTATCTTAAATCTTTAGGAGCAAATGTCTGGGAAATTGTGGAAGGAGGATATACATTTCCATCAACAATTCCTACAAATACGACAGGTAAAAAGCAATATGAAACCAATGCCAATGTTTTCAATACATTATTGGGGAGTCTATCACAATCAGAATTTGTAAAAGTTATGCAGCTCAAAATTGCCAAAGAAATATAGGACAAGATCATTCTAAGCTATGAAGGAGGCAATCAAGTGAAACATGCAAAACTACAAACTCTCATAATTCAATATAAAACTCTCAAAATGCACAATGATGAAAGTATAGCTAGTTACTTATTATGTATAGATAAGATTCTTAATTACATGAAGAACTTATGTGAAGAGATAAAATAAGTTACTTTAGTTGAAAAGGTTTTAAGATCCTTGTCTACTAAGTTTGAATCACAAGTATCTACCATAGAAGAAAAGCATGATCTTTAGACTATTACTATGACACAGCTACACGAAATCTTAACTGCTTTCGAAATGAGAAAAGGAGGTCCATCAAATATGAGAGAAGCTGCATTCAAAGCTTTAGGAAGAGAAAAACTCAATGAATCAAGACATATTTCAGAAGGAGAGGAAGAAGCAAACTTTGTCAAGAACCTTCAACGTGGTTCTAGAAGATTCAGAGTTAAACTACCTTTCAAATGTTTTGCTTGTGGAAGAGTTGGTCATTATGATGCCAAATGTCCTCATAAAGATAAGCTTGATAAAGGTAAGGAATCAGCAAAATGGAATAGAAAACAAAGTGTAAGTAAGAATAGCTACTATATGCATGAAGATAGTGATGGTTTGTCAAATAGTGATGAACATGAAAATAGTAATGACTATAGACTTCTGATGGCTTTTGAAGATGATGATTTCTTGAATGATTTAGATGAAGATGATCTTTATGAAGAAATCTCTAAACTCAAAATCTATTTAGATAAAAAGAATATGATTATAGATACTCTAACATTCCAATTTGCTGAAAGATAAAAAACACAATGAGAAACTAGAATGTGAAATTGTGGGTCTAAGAAAGGATATTGAGAAAACAAAAGCTCTCAATGTTAGATTTGCTAAAGCATCAGAAACCTTAAATGAAATTATCAAAGTGCAGCGTTCTCCTACGATAAAGACAGGTCTTGGATATACTGAAGAATTATCCCAAGCACAGAGGCCATCAACTTCCACTAAAAGCTATCTTGATGCAGCAAAGAGTAGTGAATAGTTTGACAATTGACAACAAAGGAATAAAGTAGATCACCAGGTAAATCAGGCTCAATTTACTTCAAGGATGAACATAAGCTACAACCAATCTTAGGTAAATCATACTCAATCCGTTTCAAGAATGAATATCAATAGCAACTACAATCACCGGGTCAGTAGATTCGATAATCACAGGAACTTCTTTAATGGCCGATGTTTTTCATGTCATAACTTTGGACACAAAGCTGCTCAATGTGTTGCTTACAAGACCATAATGACTAGAGAAGCACGAAATCAAAGGAATGTGATGGGGAACATGAAACGAACCTACAATAACTTTTCTCTTCTTGAAAATGAAATAGAATGCTCTATCTGCAACAACTTCGGTCATGAAGAATCTGAACGCAGGAGTAAATTTCGGAAAACATCTCAGAAGGAGAAAACTTCACTAAATCCCAAAATATGGAGAAAGAAAGAATCACAAATAGAAATATGTGGTATAGCCTTGTATGCATAAGGACAAGAAAATCAGTGGTACATCGACAGTGGATGCTCAAAACACATGACAGGCGATAAAGAAAAAATTCAGTCATATAATGCCTTAGAAAAAGAAAAGATGGTCTCATTTGGAAATGACACTCATGCTGTCATAAAAGGTAAAGGTTCTGTTCTCTTAAAATAAAAAGTTAAAGCTAGGAATGTTATGTATGTTGATGGTCTAAAGCGTAACCTGTTGAGTGTTAGTCAAATGTGTGATCAAGGGAATGAAGTAGTATTTTGATCAAGTGGATGTGTAGTTCGTGAGCTTGATATAGGAGAAATTGTGATCGAAGGTATAAGAACTCCAAACAACTTATACATACTCAAGGGAGGACAACAACAGTGGTATCTAAGAAAAAATGATGAACATTGGCTATGGCATAGAAGACTGGGGCATCTAAGCTTCTCTCAAATAAGAAAAGCATGTAGATTACAGGTTGTTTGTGATCTTCCTGATATCAACATCCCAGAAAATACAATATGCAAATCATGTCAATTTGGTAAGCAAACCAAAGTGCACTTCCATGAAAAGTAAGGATCAGCTAGTAAGCCTCTTGAACTTGTTCATATTGACTTATGTGGACCATCAAGGAAAAAGTCACCTCGTGGAGAGGAATACTTTATATTGTTCATTGATGATTGTTCCAAAATGTGTTGGATAGGGCTTCTAAAGCATAAAGATGAAGTATTTACCTTTCAATGCCTTGGTTGAAAATGAATTATATCATAAAATAAAATGCCTCAGATTTGATCGAGGAGGGGAATTTACCTCGGATGAATTCTTTGACTTTTGTGAAGAACATGGAATAAAAAGGCAATTCTCCACTGCAAGGATTCCTCAGCAAAATGGAGTGGTAGAAAGGATGAATAGAACTCTTCAACAAATGGCCCGTGTTATGCTAGATGAGTCTAGAACTCCTGCAACCCTCTAGGGTGAAGCTGCATTCACTGCCATCACTATTCTCAAACAAGAAAATGTTTGGGTAAAAAGCACTCAAACTCCACATGAACTTTGGTATGGTAAGACTCCTACTTTAAAATACTTAAAAAATTTTGGAAGAAAATGTTACATCAAAAGGACTAATGAAAAACTTGGAAAGTTTGAACCCAGAGTAGATGAAGGCATTCTCCTTGGTTACTCTTCCCGAAGTAAAGGATATAATTGTTATAATAAAAGACTAGGGAAAATTATTGAAAGTATTGATGTTGTGGTTGATGAAGCATGCAAAAATCCAAAGCAGGTAAAAATTGAAGATTGTGGAGAAGATGAGGATTATCCTCCCACATCAAATCAGACTAATTCTGAAGAAGAAACCAATGAAGCACCAGAAGAACAGATAATGGCAGAATAAAAGACCCATCCAGGTATGTTCAGAAAAATCATCCAGAGACTCAAATTTTGGGACAGAAAGAGGCAGGTGGGTAGACAAGAAGAACTATTACAGAAGCTTCAAGCTATCTAGCATTTCTTTCCTCCATCGAACCTCAAAATGTAAATGAAGCATGCAAAGATGAATGATGGTTCAAAGCCATGAATGAAGAACTTGAGAAAATTGAAAAGAATAATACTTGGGAATTAGTTCCTAGACCTCATGATAAGAATATCATAGGAACCAAATGGATATTCAAAAACAAGCTGAATGAAAATGGAGAATTTATTAGAAACAAGGCCAGACTTATTTGTAAAGGATATGCTCAACATGAAGGTATAGATTTTGAAGAAACGTTTGCACCTATTGCTAGACTTGAATCCATAAGAATGTTCCTTGCTCTTTCTAGTTTTCAGAAATTCAACGTATCCCAAATGAATGTAAAATTTTCCTTTCTTAATGGAGACTTAGTAGAAGAAGTATATATTGAGCAACCAGACGGATTCATCCTTGGAAATGATGCAAAACTTGTATGTAGACTCAGAAAGGCTCTCTATGGTCTAAAACAAGCTCCAAAGGCCCGGTATTACTGTCTTGACAAATACCTCCATCAATAAGGTTTTTCAAAAGCATCAGCTGATAGCAATCTATATACATAGATTGACAATAATAAATTGCTAATACTTGTTGTGTATGTTGGTGATATCATTTTTGGTAGTAATGAATAATCCATGAGTCGGAATTTTGCTTCGGTAATGCAGAAATAATTTGAAATGTCTTTGCTTGGTAAGCTTACATATTTTCTTGGTCTACAAGTTCAACAAAACAAAGATGGTATTTTTTTGTCACAAACCAAATATCTCAAATAGATCCTGAAAAAGTACGACATGGAAGACTCTAAACCAGTATGCACTCCAATGGTAACAGGATGCAGTCTTAGCTCAAATGATGATTCATCAATAGTGGTGCATCAAACAACTTATAGATCCATGATTGGCAGCTTGCTTTATCTAATAGGTACCCGACCAGACATCATGCATGTAGTGGGAATAGTTGGAAGATTCAATGCAATTCCAAAGGAATCACACCTTCAGACAGTCAAAAGGATATTCAAATATCTTCAAGGAACACAGAATTTTGGTTTATGGTATTCTAGAGATACGGATCTTACACTTCATGCATATACAGATGCAGATTGGGCAGGAAGCATTGATGACAGAAAAAGCACTAGTGGTGGTGCATTCTATATGGGTTCTAGATTAGTGTCTTGGTTCAGTAAGAAACAAAGCTCAATTGCATTATCTACAACTGAAGCAGAGTATGTGGTTGTTGCATCTTGCTGCGCACAAATCCTTTGGATGATGCAAACATTACAAGACATTCAGATCACATGTACTCAACCCATCTCCATTCTATGTGATAATACAAGTTCCATTAGTATTTCAAATAATCCAGTCATGCATTCCAAGACCAAGCACATACCCATAAAATATCATTTTCTACGTGAACAAGTGCTTGAACAAAAGGTCAAATTGGAGTATGTTCCCTCCAAAGAACAGGTTGCTGATATATTCACCAAACTACTGCCCAGAGAGACATCTGAATATCTCAGACATAAGTTGGGAGTAGTTGATGCATCATCCTGCTGTTAAAACTTATCCTTTTCAGAGAAAAATGCTTATACGTGGGTTTCATGAAGCGTATCCATGTACATAAACCGGTTTCTGTGGATACAGTCGCGTATATGTTGGTTTGAAGAAAAGTAGTGGGACAAACTCAGGATAAAAAGAGTCTGATATGGGTCTGACAGTGATCATCTAGCACAAGTTTAGGGGGAGCACATACTTCTCATAATGCATTTTTGGCATTATCTTCAAAAATCTTGGTACAAATTCACAGTTGCTGTTGATTCAGGTGGAACAGGTTCAGGGGGAGATCATGGTTGCTGGTCTGGATGCTGATTGATAAATTCTATTGATGATAGTTGCTGATGAATATCATGGTCTTGTTTCAGATATTTGGTCTCTATGTCATGTATATCTTTTAATTTAGAAGCCGAAGAACCCACAGCAATAACCATTTTTAATCAACGTTTCAAATCCCAACAGAGATCCATCATCAGGACATTCTTGAATGATGATAGTGGAAGAGCTTTAATGAGAGTATTAAATACTCTCATTAAAGCTCTTCTACTATCATCATTCAAGAATGTCCTGATGATGGATCCCTATTGGGATTTGAAACGTTGATTAAAAATGGTTATTGCTATGGGTTCTCCAGCTTCTAAATTAAAACATATAAACCATAGATCTCTCAAATCCAGAGTCATGTATATCTTTTAATGTCAAGGTCATGAAACGACCCATTTTGTTACCCCACTATGCATGGGATGGATGATGTAGTGTACTTTTTTTAACATGTATAAACACTTAGTATATCCCCACTTCGTTGGGAGATGGATGCATGTATGAGTCATTAGTGATAAGAAGGTCATTTATGATGTATGTATAGAGTCATGTTCTTCTTTTAGAACATCTTTTTGCAGACCTTGTCTATATTTAGGAGGAGCATGGATCTCAATCAGCACACTTCAGCATATCAGAGAAATCCACATGAACTCAGGGGGAGCATAACCCTTTTCCCTTGATGACAAAGGGGGAGAGTGACTTGGGGTTGCCATCAAGTCCAAAGGGGGAGATTGTTGGCATTATGACACAGATTTGGCACTATGACATAGGTGTTGTCCTTGATGGCAACTCACTCAGATGACAGATCACAGTTCAGACTCACAGATTGAAGAAATAGAGGTATACGTAGGTTCCCCATTGACCAAGCTGCGTGTACACACGAGTTACCAGACCAAAAGGAGCATATAGCGTACACACGCACTTTCACAGAAGGAAAGGTGCATACATGTTGGAAAACTAAGTTTTGGTCCATGGTATTTGGTCCATGGTATTTTGATCCATGGTATTGGTCCAAGGTATCTGATCCGAAGTGTTGACCCCAGGTATTTGGTCCAAGGTATTGGTCCTAAGTGGTTTTGGTCCATGGTATTGAGTAAGGCCTAAGATTATAAAAGGAGGAGAAGATCATTAGGCAAAGGCACTCAAGTATTGAATATCTAATGAAGAGCAAGATCTAGAATACATGTTATTGGGTTATGGTGCATAGCTAGATCTGAAGAAAGGATGAACCTTAGCGCTTGATGAAGGATAAGATCTAATGATGGGTCAAGATCTCAAGGCTTGAAGTGAATTATCTTTGTGTGGTTTTGATCTTTTATCTGAATAAATGGCGCACGTTGTAGTCTGTAAATATGATGATTTGGGTATAACTGAAGTCTGGAATTGTTGTAAAGATTAAATCATCATTTACAGATTTGTACGCAGGTTCACTTTAGAAAAACCATGTATACACGTTGGTTCTGCTTATTAAAACAATGTATACATCTTAAATTTGACTTGCAGATCTGTACACAAGTTCACCTTGAGAAAAGTGCATATGAACGCAGGTTCGACACATTGAAGTAGCATATACCTCATAAAATATTCTTTAGCTACTTCTGTTTGTTGTTGCAGTGTTCTGGGTTCTGGTTACTGTGTTCTAGTTACTGTATTCTGGTTACAACATTCTAAAAAGTGGTTGATTGATTCAGTTGTGGTTGGTGCAAATGAGATTGGTTGATGCAGATATATTTGATGTTTGAATGATGTTATTGATGGATCTAGTCGGAAAATTTATGAAACATGGTCCCTGGAAGAAAAGAGAAGGTTGTAGCTTTCTATAGGCTAGCACCTACATACTAGTAAACATATCAGCTAGTACAAGAGCTAGGGGGTTGTATCTCCCTTCAAGGAGAAGCTGGAAAATGAGAGAAGGTTGTAGCCTCCTACAGGTAGAACCCTGCGTACTAGTTTATGACTACACCAGTGCAAAAATTGTGAAAATAAGTTTATTATTAAAAGGAAGATAGAGACAATTACAGTAGGTGGTTTCACCCACATTGGGTTTCCACCTTATATCTTATGTTCATGAGTGTGATTGTATGTTCTATTTTACTGCACCCGGTTACTGTTTATACGGTTCGTATGTACTGATTAAAGATCAACATATGATGAATTAACTAAATCATCCCTTCGTTTCGGTCATGTGGGTGCCCATGTAAATTCATTCGGGCAGGTCGTTTGGGGGCGTCCGTGTCAACTCGTTCGGGCGTGTCGTTTGGGCTAGTCGGGTGAGAAGTTTGTAGGATATATGCTAGTTGCCTTAAATACAGTTGCGTATACACGCAAGTTCGATTAACTGAAGTAGCATATATGAATCTGATTGTGGAAATGAAATATTATTGACTTGCTAATATTGATTAACCCCCCCCTCCCCCTCTCAGTATTATTTCCAACAACCCATAGATCCATCTTAACTCCAAATTTACCAAGAGTCGAGAGGGGTCAAATCACTTGAGGAAAAGTTCTTTAGGTGCAAACTTTTCCTCAAGTTTTCACTCAAAAACAGGTTTACATCTTGATATATTTGGTCACTCTCGGTGCTTGGTAGATATAGAGTTAAGATGTATCTATGTTGATTATTACTAACATTTGTTTCAATATCATGTATCAAATCCATATTAAACATTAAAGATGTTATAAATATTCCTCACTTTAAATTAAAGCGGACATTGAAATATTAGTTTTCTATTAATAATCTTGTTAACTACTATGTTTCAATTTTGAGTTGAGGATGAAAGGAATTACACCTCCCTTATATTGAGGGACATGCCATTGAAATATTATAATCATAATTTATTTATTTAATTTTTAATTTCAATTACTTCATGTTATACTTAAATATTTTACTTGATATGCACAATACAATATTTTATTTACGATGTACATTGAATTTTGTTTTGTTTTATATGTGTGTCAAATCCATTTTAAATATTAAAATAATTACACATCTATATAGACTAGAATAATTTTTTTATTCGAATAACTTCATTTTATTTCTTTGTATGTATAGTTCATATAAAATTATTTTATTGAAATATTTCATTTACAATTGACATTTAAATATCTTTTTTTACTATTAATATTTACTATAGTTTTGATTACTTCCTATAATAGCTTGATATGTGCTTCAAATTGCCTTCTCCTTATTTGTTCTTTTACCTTCTATTAATCTCATGATCAAATAAGTGAAATAAAAAAATGATGCAATAAAACAAAATGTTATGTATATTTAGTGCATGTGAATTTTCTACTCAATCCTCAAACATAATGCATTGCATTGAAACCAAATATCTAAATAATGTCCATTGGAAAAAATATGTCTTTATATAGATAAACAAAATTAAAAATGATAATAAACGTAGGTCACAATGAAATGATACTAGAATGAAACAAAATTCAATCTCACCAATCTCACCGAGATAATCTTAGTGTTACATACAAAAATTATAAAGAGTTACACATCATATCACACCATCATTGAAAAATTAATCTTGAGCCTAATTGGATTTTAAAAATCATAGAAATTTATAGTTATTTGACGTTCCAAGAACCAAAAATTATGAATTAATGCTGACGAAACATGGGCGATAACCTGTTTAAATCTCATGTCCGAAATAGGTTTCCACTTTTAGCTTTAGAGGAATTTTAGAGACTGAATGATGTGCACTAATAACCCTTTAGGTTTATTAGGGACCATCATTCCAAAAATTGGATTTCATGAAAAATATGAAGGATCATATAGTTTCTTCAAATATGTGCCAAAAGTGGAATCGATGTGTTGAGAGATGTTGGTGGATGAAAGTTTAGAATCATGATGATGAAATATATTAGTTGTACTTCAAAATATGATTGTTATTAGTTCCTTTGTCACCAAGCACTTATTAGAAATATAAAGAGAGAGAAAAATTACACACAACAGAAATCACTCTCATACATTTATTGATCACAAAGATAACATATATATAGGATGCAAATTATTGACTTCCACAAATATAGATCCTCAGAAAGTGGATCTATGATTGGGACATGACACAACAACAACTCATACACATGGGAAACAACCACATCTAGAATAACACCTTGGAACACTCACTCACAACTTGTAATACACATCACACACATGATATGTAAGCATTACTTCCAACATCCTCCCTTAATGCTTACATGGACAATATTGAAAACTTATATTACAACAACAATGCTAATCTTTGTCTGACTGGTCTTAATCAACAATTACATCCACTCTGGAATCTTTCCAACACTGTTATTTCACAACCACATCTTCGAGCTATCACTCTACCTCCATTTAGAAGTAGCTGCCTCTGACTGTTATTGATGTACTTTGCAACATCAACAATATTAACATCTCGGCTCGACAAGGATTCCACAATAAGAGACATCAAGTAATGAAACATCCTGTGGACCAACCACCATCTATCATATGTTTTTCTTTCGGCTATCCGTCAATTACTAGGAAGGAGGTATCAATACTGAATGTGTATAAAGGTTGAGAAAATAACTTGACCTCATAAGAATTGATGTATTGGACACCGGGGCTTCTAGTTTAAGAACCACCAACCGTTTTTATTACCAGAATTGAAATAAATAGAAAACTACTTGACCATTTCACAACTACAAACTCGAGAATAATCAGATTATTAGTTGTCATTCAGGCATAGAAAAGTCACAATGTCCCTTAGCACATGTCAAAAGTTGCTCATATGGTTTAATCTTTATGTTGGAGTTTTCTTGTCTTCACAAAGAATCATTTGTTAGAGTGGTCAATTCCAACAAACTTACACTCACATATTGAGTTGTAAAGACTCAATATGTTTAAAATGTAAACTCCAAAATTGAGATCAGAACAAGATTGCAATATAAGCATCAAATGCCGAGACCTCTTCTCCATAGAAGCGAAAAATTAAGATCTTCCTCTAACTTTAACACTTTTGACACATATCACTAGCCAATTGAAACTCATCCACACCAAATATGAGATCAAGATCTCAAGTCCAGATCTTTGCAGCAAAATGTACAGTTCGTGGGCACGATTTTGGATATTTATAATATGATAGTGCACATAATTTTAACAAAACCATCCAGGCATGAATTTAACTCCTTTGTAGGTTCCGAGTAGATAAGCATAAATAAAAATTTACAAATAGAAATATGATGGAAGCAGGGATGCTTGAAGAAGCTGCAAACAACAAACAAATCTACACACCCAAGATCACAAATAATTTAACACAATAAAATAAAATCTCACACATCTATACTAATATCTATAGAAACCATAACACTCAGAATCCATCACATAATCCTGGCCCTCCCTTTGAGGGTTTCAAGCTAGTACCAACTCTGATACCATGTTAGAAATAGGAAAAGAGAGAAAAATTACACACAACACAAATCACTCTCATATTTTTATTGATCACAAAGGTTACATATACATAGGATACAAATTACTGACTTCGACAAATCTAGATCCTAAAGAAGTGCATCTATGACTGGGACATGACACAGAAACAACTCGTACACATGGGAAACAACCACATCTAGAATAAAACCTTGGAACACTCACTAACAACTTGTAACACACATCACACACATGATATGGGAGCATTACTTCCAACAGGACTATAATGTTCACCTCACGGTCAAAGTGCATTGACTTTAAATTATTTTTTATGAGTTTATGCAATTTTAACCAAATTTTTGGGGAAACTATGTATATTCCTCTTTTTTTGTAAATTCAAAAGTTATTTTTTAATTTTTGGAAATCTTATTTCTAATTTTCCATTGGTTGAGATGGGCTTTCTGGGAGATAATTCACTTGGTGGAGGGTGATTTATTTTCATTATTTGTTAGTGCCTAGGAAATCATTTAAAAAAAAGTGTAATTTTGTGAGTGGTCATTGTAAGAGTGAGTGCTCTAACAATGTTATGCTTGAAACTGCTATTGCTTTGTCCAAAGAGGCTAGAAATGGTGGGGTTGTAGGTCCCTTACGTAAGTGAGGGGATAAGTGTTATTATCTTGTTGTGTGGAGAAAGGTTGTGTGGGAAGTGTGGGAGAAAGGATGTGCGTAAACTGCAGGAGCAAGTGAAGTGCAAAACAAGTAACATTGATACATTGTGCAGAGTGCTTAAGTGAGTTTGGAGGTCCCTTAAGCAAGTGAGGGAGGGGAGGTAACTTCTATTATTTTGTTGTATAGGGAAAAGGTGTGTGACAATTTTGGGAGAAAGGGTGTGCAACAGTGCGGGAGTAGGGACTCTAGGAAAATTTAATGTGATTTATGAATTCATGTAGGGAAGCCAAATTTGTAGGGATCAATGTCTTATTGTGCAGAGAAAGCTTCCTAAGGACATTGAAAGAAAATCAAATTTATTTAATAATAAATTTTATCCTTCACACAATGAAATCTTTCATTAAAAACCTATAAACCAAAACTCATAAATGTAAATTAAAATAATTTAACTTAGCATAACAAAAACTTGTCATCAATTGCTAAAAACAATTAATATTATTATGAAAGCAAATTCAATGTCATTTGTGAATACATGTAGGGAAGCCAGAGTTGCAGGGATCAATGCTTCATTGTGTGAAGCTTTCATTGTGTGGATTAGTGTGCGTTAAGTGAGGGAGCAAGTAAAGTGTGGAACAAGTAATGTTGATACATTATATGGAGTTCTTAATCAAGGTTGCAGGTCCCATATGTAAGTAAGGTGCGGGGGGGGGGGTGGGGGCGTGCTAACTCTTATTATTTCATTGTACGGAGAAAGGGTGTGCAACAAGTGTGGTAGAAAGGGCGTGCAAGAAGTGCGGGAGAAGGGACTCTAGGAAAATTTAGTGTCTTTAGCTTACAATGGAAACATTCATTGTGCAAAATAAGCTTCATCCACATAGTGAAAGCTCCACTTAAAAACTATAAACATAAACTAAACTAATTTGAATTTGTGTAACAAAAACTTGTTACCAATTCTAAAAACCAATTAATATTATTATGAAAGAAAATTCAGTGCCATTTATGAATGCATGCATGGAACACAAAGTTGCACAGATCAATGTTTTATTGTGTGGAGCTTTCATTGCATTAGAGAAAATTTTAGCCTAAAAGTGCCCATGAAATTTTCATGTCATAATATGAAAATCAATCAAAATCCTTTAAATTTAAAAATAGGCACACACACACACACATATATATATATATTGGAGGGAAAAGAATAAAGACTATTTTTTTAATTGTATTTTTGGCTTATCTCCTTATAGGTTTACTCAAATTTCAAATGTAGACATTTGTTTGATGCAAATTTAAATTCCACATCCAACAAGTACCCATTATGCATATTTTTTAGAAGATCCGCATTGATAAAAATTGAAGATGGATTAAAAAACGTGCACAATGTATCCTCCACTTTTATTAATGTGAGTCTTCTCAAAATTATGCATAATGGGTACTTGTTGTATGTGGAATTTAATTATGCATTCAACAAGTGTCTACTCTTGAAATTTCAATAAACCTATAAGAAGATAATCCAAAAATACAATTAAAAAAATAGTTTTCCTCTTTCCCCTCCAAAAATCATAACTCTTATATTATTATCTTTTTAGGAGGCCATTTTTAGGCTAAAATTTCCTCTAACGTGTGAAGCTTACAATGTCATATTTTATTTTGTAGTGGAAGCTTTCTTGGCACAATGAAAGCTCCACACAAGGCTAATTTAACAATGTAAGACAAATTTACTTAGCAAGAGAAAGTGATGACTTATATTAGCATGCTTATGTAATTATGCGGAGGTGCAAAACATTGTGCAAAGTTCTTAAAGATTATATGGGTCCTTGATAAAATTTCTTATTTTGTTTGATATATGAAAACACTACAGAATTTGTCTCATGTTCAATGTGCGTTGACTTCCCATTATTTTATGGAGTTTATCCCGTTTTAATCAAGTTTTTTAAAAAATGTTTAATATTCCTATTTTCGTGTAAATTCAAAAAATCAGTTTTTAATTTCTGGAAATCTTAGTTTAATTTTTCCATTGGTAGAGTGGGGCTTGAGGGGACATAATTCCCTTGGTGGAGTGAAATTTATCTCATTATTTTCCACTTCCTAATAAATCATTTTTAAAATTAAAAAAAAAGACTAATTTTGGGAGTGACCATTGCATCGGTGAGTGCTCTGACACTACTATTTCCCTATCCAAATAGGACATAACTATTGGGTTTGCAGGTCTCTTGCATAAGTCGGGGGGAATAATTAATACTAGTATTATTTTTTTTGTGTGAAGAAAGGGTGTGTTGAAAGTGAAAGCAAAAGTGTGTGCATGAAGTGCAAGAGCAAGTGAAGTGCATAACAAGTAACATTGATATACTGTACGGAGTGCTTTGGTAGGGTTGCAGGTCCCTTACATAAGTGAGGGAAGGGGCGGGCTAACTACTATTTCATTTTATGAAGAAAGGGTGTGCAGGAAGTGTAGGAACATGGATTCTAAGAAAATTCAATGTCAGTTATGAATGAATTCAGGGAAGCCAAAGTTGTAGGGATCAATGTTTCATTGTGAAAATTTTCCTTGTGTGGAGCTTACAATGAAATCTTTCATTATGTAGAGGAATCTTCCTCCTCACGCTAAAAGCTCCACACAAGGAAAGGTATGCTTAAAAAACTATAAATATAAAAATCATAGATACAAATTAAACTAATTTAACTTTATGCCCAAATAAATTTTATTTAATAATCAATTTTATCCTCCACACAATGAAGTATTTCATTAAAAAACTATAAATCTAAAAACCATAAATATAAAATAAATTAATTTAACATAGTGTAACATAAACTTGTTATCAATTGTTAGAAACAATTACTATTATTATGAAAGGAAATTCAATGTCATTTACGAATGCATGCAAAGAAGCAAACATTATAGGGATCAATATTTCATTTGATGGAGCGTTCATTGTGTAGAGATTACAATGATAGCTTTCATTGTGCAGAGGAATCTTCCTCCGAATAGTGAAAGCTCCGCATAAGGCTAATTTAACACATTAAGAGAAATTGACTTAGCAAGATGAAGTTATGAATTTTATTAATGTTCTTATATTATTGTGCGGAGGTGTAGAACATTGTGTGGATAGAACATTGTGTGGAGTTCTTAAAAGTTATGTCGATCCCGGATATAGTTGCATGTTTTGTTTGATATATGAAAAGTAACTAAATATAACAGATTCGATGTAGACATAGCAAGTTCTGGATTGACAAGACTTTTTTCAATTTTTTGGAAACATAATTAATTAATACTAATAATAGATTTGAAGGAAATAATCAAATGAGGAATTAGTTGTGGAGAACTGTTTAGGAGATGTTGATGCAAGACTATTGGAAAATTGTGCTTTTATTCACAATTTTATACAATATTAAGTGAAATGTCACTTTTATGTGGAAGAACAATTGTGTGAGGTAGAGAAAAAAAACATTGTTCCGTAATGTTTCATATGTGTGTATACATTTCCATGTATACTTTCTCTATACAACATTACATACTACAGAGTACATAACGTATATAGCGAAAAAAACATAGATTTTTATATTATAATGATTATAATCAAATGAGAATAAATCGAGGAGAAGCGCACTTCTTAGCAAAGTTATAATTGTATGTCATTGTCTTTAATTGTATATGTTATACAAGTGTTCATTTTCCCATATTTCATATTAAAATAATATTTCAAATCTACCTCTGCATATTTATTCTAAAATTTTCCACACAATCATTCTGGTGCAGTTCTCCCACAACATATCTCTTTCCTCTATATATAAAAAAACTAGCCTAATTAAACAAAATAACAATGTAATATTGGTAAATATGATATTGCCTTGTAGCTATGATTTTGCTTCTTTTTTAGAGATGTTAAACAAGTATTAAGGCTCCATATAATTATTGGGCACCAAGTTGGCATATCTGTTCCCTGCATTTCCACTCCTCTTTTCATCCCTTTTTATTCATTCACATATATTTACTGTGAAAAACTATGAGGTAATTCCCCTTTATCGTCTCTTGGGATATTTAATTAATGAAGTACAGTCATGAAGGTTTCTACCTATGCGAACCACTAAAACATGTGATGAACACAGATTATGGAGTGCAGGTGTTGACCGCACAACATATTGCAGCAGTTCTGCGATTCACAGTAGCTGATCGACCACGACAAAACATCATAACTGATTTGTGGCTATTCTCAACCCATTTTTGGACCATTCCTGTTCATTCTCTCTCGATGCTAGTGCTGCGATAGAACTGATGTATATCTTTGGGCATATAGTTGCCAGGTTTTGGGGAGAGATGTTATTCTCCTTTGTACTATATAAAAGATGGGTCATTCCTGTATCAAGAGTTAGTCAAACCCTGTATTGTATTGTAACAACTTTATTCAGATTAATAAGATACAAACCTTTTTGCTAATCTATAATTCGCTGTGAGTAACGCAACCCTGATTAGAGACCTAGGTTTGCTCTTTTGATTAGGTGCTACATGTTTCCTTGTTTTGTGTGTATTGTCTATCACTGTGTTTATTTCTTGTCGCTATTGCAGATTTCTTAGATAACTGTGAATACCTTTTTAAGTTCTGCAGTTGAGTTTTTATTTCTTTTTCAACAATGTTTTGATTGGTAATCACGAACACTTGGTTGAGGACAAACTGTAATCTTGCCCCTACATATACCTTGTGTGTTTCCTTGAAAGGAATATGCACTCGGATTGATACATTAATGTAGGAAAAGGGGTGGATAAATTCTTCATACTTGGACACCAATATTTTGGCGTCATTGCCGGGAGGCTAACGAGGTGCAAGACATGAAGTGTATTAACTAGAGGGTCAATCTCTCGTCTTGGGGAGAGAACGAGCTTTCTCACTCTGCTCTAAGTCCTGAGTGTAGGTATTTTGTTTATTTTGAGCTTTTATTGTGTTCTTGTTTCATTAGGGCCGATCTCTTGCCCTGGGGAGGGAGGAGTCCTTTTACACCTAGCTCCAGGCCCTGAGCTTAGATTTTCCCTAGCATTTTTGTTGTTTCAATTTCGAGAAACCCAATCTCTCACCCTGGGGAGGGAGGGGTCCTCTTACGCCCTACTTCAAGTCCTGTAGTGTTAAGGTTTTCTCGTGTGTGTGTTATTTTCTTGATTGGGTTATTGTCTCGGGGAGGGAGGAATCTTTTGATACCCTGCTCTAGGTCCTGAACCCTAGGTTCCTATTTTCTTTTTCTTTTTTTTGTTAACTTCCCTCTTTTGAACGTGATCTATTGTCCTAGGGAGGGAATGGTATTTTGACACCCTACTCCAGGCCTTGACCATTGTGGTTTGACCTCTGTCATGACACCAACTTGTATGAACAGAGAGCCAAATAAAAGGGGTAGAGGGAGATCTCCAATGAAGGGAGGACAGGATTTGGGAAGGAACACCTACATCCAACAAATCATTGACAAATCTGAGTCAGAGGTGTTTTCCCGTGCAGCTGTGAGGCCAGGTGTGCAGACAAAATATGAGGGACAATCTTTAGATCAACCAGTGCTGTTCACAGCACCCCCTACCAATTCAATACAATAGACCCTTCCAGCAGTCGGAGAGACAAGATACAATACACCTATTAAAGGGATCTCGTTGCTTGTAACAGAAGAAGAAGAAGTTACAAGTAAAGCATCTGAAGGAACGGTCCATCCTAGTAGGGAAGAAGGAATTGCAAAGAGGAGATCCAAAGGGTCTAGCCACTGTGATAGGGAGGAAGAGATTGTAGAGACATTTCTATCACCAAAGGATAGAGGAAGCACTGTTAAGCCAACTCGAACCCCTATGATAAAAGCCCTCCCTGCGGAGCGTGTTGAAATCCCTAGTGAGTATTGGAGGATATTCATCGCACCTACAGCCTCTACTATTGACTTCCCAATTGGGGATTTAGGGACTGGGGCACCAACAAAGCCCATTCCTTTAACAACTTTACCCAGTTTCCATGGGCTTACTTTAGAAGACCATGACACGTTTTTGTTTGAATTTGACATTGTGTGTGGAGGGTATGATTACATAATGGATGCTCAAAAATTGAAAATCTTACCTGCTACGCTAAAAGTGATAGCGCTGCGGTGGTTTATAGGTCTTGGGGGAATGTCTATCACCACATGGGAGGCAATGAGAACTGCTTTCTTGGAGAAATACCAGGGCTACTGTAAATCACGGGATATGAAAGAAGAGCTTTTTAAATTAAGACAGAAATAGGACGAAAATATGGAAGACTGTGTGGAATGCTTTAAATACACATTGCAGAGATCAGGTCACTCTGACCTGCATAAGGAAATTTTGAAAATTATCCTTCTCCGGGCCTTCCAAGAAGACTCTTTGGAATTGTTGAATATAGTTAGAAAGGAAGATATATCAAAGGAGGACTTTGATACCATCTATGAGTTGTGTATCCAGTGCTCAAGAGGAGTTGCAAGAAATAAACAAGGGATTTTATCAACGAAGGTATCTGGCGGAGGTGTTACAAAAGAAAAAATTGGAAATCAGGAATCTATTGGATAGCCTGAGGACTGATACCCTGAGTACCTTATCTAAATAGATAGACACACTGCAGGTAAAACATAAACAGCTAGAATTGGAAAGAACTATGGCTGTATTTTTCCCCACATGCAGGAAGAAACACCCAAAGAGGGAATGTCCATTAAAGTCTATAGAGGAATGTGAAATATGTGAACTGAAGCATGTGACAATTTCATGCCCATCCTTGCTAGGACTAAAAGCGGTTTTTCAAGGGACAAGCGAAGAGATGGAGCAACTATACTTTATGGGACCTAAAAATCCATGGCAACCTTGGCTGTCAATGGGAAATCAAGGTATGTTTCTAGATCCATCTCAATATTTTAGCAATTTTAATATGGGTCCCCAGACTATGCCTTATCTTCTCATGTGGCCCCAATACCAGTTTCCACCTTGGCAGCAATGGGCTCCTCAAGCTAGTTAAAGTTCCTCGTGGGCTCTATTGAGCCTCCATTTTGTCCAAATTTTCATGATTTACCTTAATAATTTTATGTCTGTACTAAGTGTCTACAATCATTATTATTCGTTTTGCACATTATTAAGTTATCATTTAGAGGCATTTAGAGCTGACAATTTTTTATCTATGAACTCTTCTTGTTTTGTTAATTTAATGTGAAAATATCATTAATTTCGGGCTCTTTTTTTATAGGTGTTAACATTCCTTTAGTAGAAGTTCCTATACCAGTTGTGCCTACACCAACATTCCTGCACCAGCTCTACCTGCACTAACATGCCAGCACTAATTTGGGGTTTTCATACATTGACACATCTCTAGGGAAATATGAAAGAGTTTTTTGTTCAAAATATTGCTTGAACACTTCCACATAAGCTAGGATACATCCAGGTTGTATGGATTTATGTTTAGGCAATAATTAATGCCTCAGCCCCAAATTCGTAGCAATTTCCAAACTGCCAACTTCTGCCTTGTTTTCCGTACATGTGAAGGCGAATGAAGAAATTTGAGAACATGGGTTTTGGTCACAGTATAGCAGGTTGACAAAGCCTCAAACCAATTTCTAAAATTCGTAACGGTATAAAATTTACATCACGGTCTTTGAGGCAGTTTTCTAAAACTAAACTGTTTTTCGAGAATTTTAGCATCTCAGATTTCAAACAGTCATTTTCAGGCACGAATTTTGAGGCAATGTATCTGAACTAGAAAATTGTAAGAGAGGTTATTGTTTAAATTATAACAAGCTAGATTGCCTCCAAACAGTTTTATGAAATTCGTAATGGTTAAGGAGATACACATAATTCTTTGGAGGCATTTTGTTAAAAAACCGACTTTTCCAGAAGTGTAGAAAACGGCCAGACATGGGAAATTTGTGCCAGATCTTGGGGAGATTACAATGATAACTTTCATTGTGCAGAGGAATCTTCCTTCGAATAGTGAAAGCTCCGCACAAGGCTAATTTAACACATTAAGAGAAATTGACTTAGCAAGATGAAGTTATGAATTTTATTAATGTTCTTATATTATTGTGCGGAGGTGTAGAACATTGTGTGGAGTTCATAAAAGTTATGTCGATCCTGGATATAGTTGCATGTTTTGTTTGATATATGAAAAGTAACTAAATATAACAGATTCGATGTAGACATAGCAAGTTCTCGATTGACAAGACTTTTTTCAATTTTTTGGAAACATAATTAATTAATACTAATAATAGATTTGAAGGAAATAATCAAATGAGGAATTAGTTGTGGAGAACTGTTTAGGAGATGTTGATGCAAGACTATTGGAAAATTGTGCTTTTATTCACAATTTTACACAATATTAAGTGAAATGTCACTTTTATGTGGAAGAACAATTGTGTGAGGTAGAGAAAAAAAACATTGTTCCGTAATGTTTCATATGTGTGTATACATTTCCATGTATACTTTCTCTATACAACATTACATACTACAGAGTACATAACGTATATAGCGAAAAAAACATAGATTTTTATATTATAATGATTATAATCAAATGAGAATAAATCGAGGAGAAGCGCACTTCTTCGCAAAGTTATAATTGTACGTCATTGTCTTTAATTGTATATGTTATACAAGTGTTCATTTTCCCATATTTCATATTAAAATAATATTTCAAATCTACCTCTGCATATTTATCCTAAAATTTTCCACACAATCGTTCTGGTGCAGTTCTCCCACAACATATCTCTTTCCTCTATATATAAAAAAAAACTAGCCTAATTAAACAAAATAACAATGTAATATTGGTAAATATGATATTGCCTTGTAGCTATGATTTTGCTTCTTTTTTAGAGATGTTAAACAAGTATTAAGGCTCCATATAATTATTGGGCACCAAATTGGCCTATCTTTTCCCTGCATTTCCACTCCTCTTTTCATCCCTTTTTTATTCATTCACATATATTTACTGTGCAAAACTATGAGGTAATTCCCCTTTATCGTCTCTTGGGATATTTAATTAATGAAGTAGAGTCATGAAGGTTTCTACCTATGCGAACCACTAAAACATGTGATGAACACAGATTATGGAGTGCAGGTGTTGACCGCACAACATATCGCAGCAGTTCTGCGATTCACAGTCGCTGATCGACCACGACAAAACATCATAACTGATTTGTAGCTATTCTCAACCCGTTTTTGGACCATTCCTGTTCATTCTCTCTCGATGCTAGTGCTGCGATAGAACTGATGTATATCATTAGGCATATAGTTGCCAGGTTTTGGGGAGAGATGTTATTCTCCTTTGTACTATATAAAAGATGGGTCATTCCTGTATCAAGATTTAGTCAAACCCTGTATTGTATTGTAACAACTTTATTCAGATTAATAAGATACAGACCTTTTTGCTAATCTATCATTCGCTGTGAGTAACGCAACCCTGATTAGAGACCTAGGTTTGCTCTTTTGATTAGGTGCTACATGTTTCCTTGTTTTGTGTGTATTGTCTATCACTGTGTTTATTTCTTGTCCCTATTGCATATTTCTTAGATAACTGTGAATACCTTTTTAAGTTCTGCAGTTGAGTTTTTATTTCTGTTTCAGCAATGTTTTGATTGGTAATCACGAACACTTGGTTGAGGACAAACTGTAATCTTGCCCCTACATATACCTTGCGTGTTTCCTTGAAAAGAATATGCACTTAGATTGATACATTAATGTAGGAAAAGGGGTGGATAAATTCTTCATACCTGGACACCAATATTTTGGCGTCATTGCCGGGAGGCTAACGAGGTGCAAGACTCGAAGTGTATTAACCAGAGGGTCAATCTCTCATCTTGGGGAGAGAACAAGCTTTCTCACTCTGCTCCAAGTCCTGAGTGTAGGTATTTTGTTTATTTTGAGCTTTTATTGTGTTCCTGTTTCATTAGGGCCGATCTCTTGCCCTGGGGAGGGAGGAGTCCTTTGACACCTAGCTCCAGGCCCTGAGCTTAGATTTTCCCTAGCATTTTTGTTGTTTTAATTTCGAGAAACCCAATCTCTCACCCTGGGGAGGGAGGGGTCCTCTTACGCCCTACTTCAGGTCCTGTAGTGTTAAGGTTTTCTCGTGTGTGTGTTATTTTCTTGATTGGGTTATTGTCTCGGGGAGGGAGGAATCTTTTGATACCCTGCTCTAGGTCCTGAACCCTAGGTTCCTATTTTCTTTTTCTTTTTTTTGTTAACTTCCCTCTTTTTAACGTGATCTATTGTCCTAGGGAGGGAATGGTATTTTGACACCCTACTCCAGGCCTTGACCATTGTGGTTTGACCTCTGTTATCACACCAACTTGTATGAACAGAGAGCCAAATAAAAGGGGCAGAGGGAGATCCCCAATGAAGGGAGGACAGGATTTGGGAAGGAACACCTACATCCAGCAAATCATTGACAAAGCTGAGTCAGAGGCGTTTTCCCATGCAGTCGTGAGGCCAGGTGTGCAAACAAAATATGAGGGACAATCTGTAGATCAACTAGTGTTGTTCATAGCACCCCCTACCAATTCAATACAATAGACCCTTCCAGCAGTCGGACAGACAAGAAACAATACACCTATTAAAGGGATCTCGTTGCTTGTAACAGAAGAAGAAGAAGTTACAAGTAAAGTGTCTGAAGGAACAGTCCATCCTAGTAGGGAAGAAGGAATTGCAAAGAGGAGATCCAAAGGGTCTAGCCACTGTGATAGGGAGGAAGAGATTGTAGAGACATTTCTATCACCAAAGGATAGAGGAAGCATTGTTAAGCCAACTCGAACCCCTATGATAAAATCCCTCCCTGCGGAGCGTGTTGAAATCCCTAGTGAGTATTGGAGGATATTCATGGCACCTACAACCTCTACTATTGACTTCACAATTGGGGATTTAGGGACTGGGGCACCAACAAAGCCCATTCCTTTAACAACTTTACCCAGTTTCCATGGGCTTACTTTAGAAGACCATGACACGTTTTTGTTTGAATTTGACATTGTGTGTGGAGGGTATGATTACATAACGGATGCTCAAAAATTGAAAATCTTCCCTGCTACGCTAAAAGTGATAGCGTTGTGGTGGTTTATGGGTCTTGGGGGAACGTCTATCACGACATGGGAGGCAATGAGAACTGCTTTCTTGGAGAAATACCAGGGCTACTGTAAATCACGGGATATGAAAGAAGAGATTTTTAAATTTACACAAAAACAGGACGAAAATATGGAAGACTGTGTGGAATGCTTTAAATACACATTGCAGAGATCAGGTCACTCTGACCTGCATAAGGAAATTTTAAAAATTATCCTTCTCCGGGCCTTCCAAAAGACTCTTTGGAATTGTTGAATATAGTCAGAAAGGAAGATATATCAAAGGAGGACTTTGATACCATCTATGAGTTGTGTATCCAGTGCTCAAGAGGAGTTGCAAGAAATAAACAAGGGATTCGATCAACGAAGGTATCTGGCGGAGGTGTTACAAAAGCAAAAATTGGAAATCAGGAATCTATTGGATAGCCTGAGGACTGATACCCTGAGTACCTTGTCTAAATAGATAGACACACTGCAGGTAAAACATAAACAACTAGAATTGGAAAGAACTATGGCCGTATTTTTCCCCACATGCAGGAAGAAACACCCAAAGAGGGAATGTCCGTTAAAGTCTATAGAGGAATGTGAAATATGTGAACTGAAGCATGTGACAATTTCATGCCCATCCTTGCTAGGACTAACAGTGTTTTTCAAGGGACAAGCGAAGAGATGGAGTAACAATACTTTATGGGACCTAAAAATCCATGGCAACCTTGGCCGTCAATGGGAAATCAAGGTATGTTTCCAGATCCATCTCAATATTTTAGCAATTTTAATATGGGTCCCTAGACTATGCCTTATCTTCCCATGTGGCCCCAATACCAGTTTCCACCTTGGCAGCAATGGGCTCCTCAAGCTAGTTAAAGTTCCTCGTGGGCTCTATTGAGCCTCCATTTTGTCCAAATTTTCATGATTTACCTTAATAATGTTATGTCTGTACTAAGTGTCTACAATCATTATGATTCGTTTTGCACATTATTAAGTTATCATTTAGAGGCATTTAGAGCTGACAATTTTTGATCTATGAACTCTTCTTGTTTTGTTAATTTAATGTGAAAATATCATTAATTTCGGGCTCTTTTTTTACAGGTGTTAACATTCCATTAGTAGCAGTTCCTATACCAGTTGTGCCTACACCAACATTCCTGCACCAACTCTGCCTGCACTAACATGCCTGCACTAATTTGGGGTTTTCATACATTGACACATCTCTAGGGAAATATGAAAGAGTTTTTTGTTCAAAATATTGCTTGAACACTTCCACATAAGCTAGGATACACCCAGGTTGTATGGATTATGTTTAGGCAATAATTAATGCCTCAGCCCCAAATTCGTAGCAATTTCCAAACTGCCAACTTCTGCCTTGTTTTCCGTACATGTGAAGGCGAATGAAGAAATTTGAGAACATGGGTTTTGGTCACAGTATAGCAGGTTGAAAAAGCCTCAAACCAATTTCTAAAATTCGTAATGGTATAAAATTTACATAACGGTCTTTGAGGCAGTTTTCTAAAACTAAACTATTTTTCGAGAATTTTAGCATCTCAGATTTCAAACAGTCATTTTCAGGCACGAATTTTGAGGCAATGTATCTGAACTAGAAAATTGTAAGAGAGGTTATTGTTTAAATTATAACAAGCTAGATTGCCTCCAAACAGTTTTATGAAATTCGTAATGGTTAAGGAGATACACATAATTCTTTGGAGGCATTTTGTTAAAAAACCGACTTTTCCAGAAGTGTAGAAAACGGCCAGACATGGGAAATTTGTGCCAGATCTTCATTCCTTGAATGGTTAAATGGTTGTACTAATGTTGTATTGATGAGTGTCAGTCGGGATTCAATCCCCATGTTATTTTCTGAAGAAACTATCGTGTAAAAACAATATAAAAGGGAGGAACTACGTAGGTGGGGGAGGATGGCAGTTTGTATTTTGTAAATTGTATTTCAGTTGCAGAACTAGGAGTTAGATATTGTTGTGTAGGGAATGAGGAGCTGCGCACCAGTGGGATGATCCCTAGAGGGGACCAATGGAGCCACCGCTGCATTGTTTTATGAATTTGTAACAAGACTTCTGAAATGAATTTCCTTGGAATTAAATTCTGAATTCTGGTTTCTACTCTAAAATGAGTTTACTTGAAAATCACTTCTGAGTAATTTGTTTCTCTATAATGTTCTAAGATTGTGATTTAAATTTCTGCAAGTGCAACAAGCTGGATGGTTGGGCCCACCAGCTAGTCTGTTGCCCAAAACCTCTTAACTTTCATTTGCTACATTTTAGTTTTCTTGGTGTGAGTGTGATCTTAGATAATTTCACAATTTCATTTCTTAGCTCTTCTTTCAGCCATTTAATTTTCAATTAAATTCCAAAAGCTTTCTTTTATTGTTGTGGTTATTTAAGTTTAATATCAATTCTTTTGGATGTATTTTCATAAAGGCTGAACTAAAGTAAACGGTGAATGTTTTAACTGCGTCTCTTATTTATTCTTACAAAGATCTACCCTAATCTCATTGCTGCATAACAAAGTTTATTTCCAGAACGCAATGGTGAAATAATTGCTAAGCAAGAATTATGGTTAACTTAACTTAACGTGTACTCATAATTTCCTTTGAATATTATATGTGACAGATTCTTGCACTTTTGTAGAAAAACATTTATTCCTTTATTGTTGTAGGAAAACATTTATTCCTGCACTCTTGCATGAAAACATTTATTCCTACACTTTTGAAAGTAGATGCTCAGATCATCATAACGAAAGATTGTGAATCTTGTTGACAAAACGCTCACATAATTCTTCACTATAATTAAATGTTGCATATATTATAAGGAAGTATTTAATAATATTAGGGTAAACAACATGAATTATATATTGTTTCTTTTGCATATTTCTCTCACGACTAAAGTGCTAAATTTTGCTTGAAGAGAAGTAGTGCATTATTATTCATTTATTTCCTTAGATTAGTTGGAATGAAGTTGTTGTTTGATTTCTAGTTTAAATTCATGTTTGCAACATAGCAATAATGTTTTAAGAGGTTTTGCATTCTTTATTTCTTGAATTGCTTTCTTTTGAATGGGGCCTACATTCCCTTTCCCCCTGGACAATTGAGGAAGAATTACTGCAGGAGTGAACTCAACACAAAAGAGAAGCCAGAAGTAGATTCCGGGAGTGTGTTTACTTTGCTTTAAAGAGTCTTGTTTAGTTTCCCTGAATGATGCTCTTTTTGAATTTCTTGCAAGAGTTTGGTTTTTATTTAACAGATCCCTGAGGTCGTATTCTGGCATATATTGTGCTACGCCTCTAAGTTTACTTACCCGGATTGACAAATTAAATGTTGGTGTAAATATTGCATTTATACTGCCCAACATTTTGGCGCCGTTGCGGGGGAGGCGTTGTAGGATAAGGCTTCAAGGATTTGTCATGATTTTCCTTTCCTTTGCAATTGAATTTCTAGATTAATGAGATTCCCCTTGTATACAGAAGCATACTAGATGACATTCCCATAGAGCTCACAAGCAAAGCTTTCCTTTCTGCAAATGAGTGATTTCCTTTACTGCAAATTGTGATGCATGATTTGTTTCTTTTACTACAATTTGGTTTTTTATGAGCATTTTTTCTCTCTGCAAAATGTGTTACTTTTTTTGCAATAGAGGTTATTTAATTTCCACAAGTGTGCTTTCCTTAGTTTATAATCTTGGTTTGTTCTTTTTACTGCAATTGATATTTTGAGTTTTTCAGGTGTTGAAAGAATCCCCCACCCTAAATATACACCATTCCTATGCTAACAAATGTACCAGTTGGCTTGCTAAAAACAGGAAAATGGTATTTGGAGGAATCATCTAATGAGGAATATTTATGCTATTACAGAGACATACAATTCATCCAATGAAGAATTGACAATTGAAAAATTTAATATTTTGATTGAACATAAAAATGATATCATTAAATCTTTAATTTTGAAATTGGATGATTTGCAGGAAGAGTGGGTCCTGACTAGGTTTCTCAACATGTTTATAATCCTGCAAATTTGTGGCAAACTTTTAATCGTCCTCCAATTGAATATCCTACTTCATGGCCACAGTGGCCCTCTCCTTGGCCCTCATCCTCCAACCAGATATCTCCATGGCCTCAAGAATTGTTTGTATCCTTATCTCTAGGGCAATCTCCCATGAAAATTCAATCATATGAGCACCAAAAACAACCACAATTTCTTTCCAATGCACCATTAAGTTATCCTCCCCCATGGTCTCAGCCACATGTGTAACCTTACCCTAGCCTCAATCCATACCCTACCCCTTATCCTAATCCTTACCCTACTCCTTATCCTTACCCATACCCTAGCTCTCATTCAAACCCTAATCCATACCCTTATCCATACCCTAGACCTAACCCTAGTCCAAACCCTAATCCCAATCCAAACCCAAGCCTTAGTCCAAGCATTAACCAAAACCCTAGCCCAAACGATATCATAAACCCTAATCTAAACCATGAGGTTGCACAATAGTTGGAACCACCTATTCTTCTAGTTGATTCCCATGTTGAACAAAATACTAAATCTTCCATGTTTGAAAAGGGAATGAATTTGGAAACCTCCCCCATTACTGCTGAACATTCACCCCAGGAAGTTATCATTCAAAGACCACCAGAGGAGCAATATTTCATTGGAACTTGTTCTCAAAATGTTGTTGAAGCTCAAAACCCTAGAATCTCTCTCAACCATTCTTGTCAATTTGAAAATCAAATATTTGAGCCTGAATTTGAGGGATATATCTTTTGTCTTTCATCAGATTCTTTGTGCCTCCAGGAGAGTGACTATCAAACTGTGGAAGACTTGCATCAGTTGGAGAATCATACATGTGTGGATTTCATCAAATCCTGGTTTCGAGCAGTCATCAAGCCACCTTATTTCCTCATCATTCAGAAACTCTTGGTACCATATCAATTGAAGCAATTGGTTTCTCACGCTTTGGTATGTCTTGAAGTCTATTCTTTAAAACTAAGTGTGAGTATAATCAACATTTTTTTGCACACTTGGTTGCATTGGAAGTCCTCCTATACTTAAAAGGGAGTCTTCCACTTCTTAGGGTAGAGTAGGGTAGAAGAACAAAGAAATTCCATGAATAAAGTTGTTACAAAAATGCAATTGGGGTTTTGGCTTTCAAAGCATAGCCATTGAAACCTCTTTTAATCCACATCAGTTTTTAACACACACATCTGTGACAAATCTTGTTGAGTATGATTCGCTCTAATACCTCATGATTTTTCAAAAGTAACCATGATTAACCACTCTAAAGAAGTTGTCATATGAGATATATATTTCGGTTTCCCTAAGAAGGTTCTATTGGAGAGCCCCCTATGGTGGACCACACTTGTAAAGATCATAATAAGCTATTCATGAGAACTCTAGAATTATTAACTTAAAGAATCTTTCAGTCATTATCTGGGATGTTTTTAATAAGTCTTTAAGGTAGAGGAACTAGCCAGTAATGATTAGTCATTAAAAGCTTTTCACGCCATCCCGTACTCTTAAGGAGTAGATCTGTCTCCCCACTTATTAAGTAACCTTTAAGGTTAATCACAATCAGAATTCATAAAATATTTACGGGAGCATAGGAGGTCTCGTGATGAGATGACCTACCATGATCATGAGACCTAACATGCATGACATTATTGTGTTGGTCACCAAGACAAAGTAATGGCTTTCAGCAGAAAAGCTGGAAAACAGGAGGTCTCATCACGAGTCGACCTATTCATCCATGTTATTTCGTGTGAGTGGCACTGCCATCAGCTAGTTACCAAGCTAAGACAGTGGCTTTCATCTAAGTTTTAAAATTAAATAAGATAACTCTGAATCTATATCTAGTAAGTGGGACACAAGCATTTCACTGGGTTAAAAGACATCCCTGCCGAGGTTATAAACACCTACGGGTGGCAGGGCCATATCTATGGTATTACAGTTAATTGCCTACTATGATTTACTTGGTTATCTACATCTTTCCCTAAAACTCATCATTTTATTTCTTGGATAATGGTTTTAAGATTCTTTGAGCATGATGCTTTAAGTTCTATCTTTCAAAAATTAGGAATCTTTAATGATGTGGTACCCTTAGTGAAGGTAATTCTTTGTACTGGATTAAGGAGATATTTACTTTCGCATCTACGTGACAATAAATTTAGAGTGTTCAATTTGTTGACCGGTGTGGGAAGGTGTCATTTTGTTCTATTTTTATCTCCCTTTTCTGGTATCATAACTCGCTTATTTTTTTTTATGGTATTTCAAGTGATGGATTACTCAGCGATGACTACTCACAAGGTGTTGATGGAAAACAATGTCTATTGTCTACGGTTGCCTCTAAACAAGCACTATGTGACGTAGGTACAGGATTGTTGTATTAGGTGAAGGAATCTTATGGTAATTTTCTTGAAATTGCACCTTTTCAACAAAGATTTGATTTTTATCATGATTGTTAATAAGACTCTAGACAAAAATAAGAGCTCTGAAATCTATGAAAAGTAGGGAATTCAATTGAAATAGGACAATAGGTATGTGATGTCTATCATAAAGGTGCAGTATTCGTTTTCCATAATTTATGGTAAAAATCATTGCTTTCCTATACTTGATCTTGTTGTAATTTTATCATTCCTGCACTCGATACTTTCATAAGCAATATAACATGGTTTTAGTTGGAACTGTAATAGTGATGTTCCAGACTTGATGAATACTTTAAATGATGAGATACCAGGTTATCTTCATATTTTCTTGCTAATATTTGTTTGCTCACACTTTTGTTGGAAACCATAATTTGATCTTTAAAACATTTCCGTTGCCTTCTTCCATGCTTTTATGGTCCTATGGTTTGGCTTGCATGAGGAAATGCAAGAAGGCCAGCATGGGGGAGTGTTGAGCCTCCATTTTGTCCAAATTTTCATGATTTACCTGAATAATTTTATGTCTGTACTAAGTGTCTACAATCATTATTATTCGTTTTGCACATTATTAAGTTATCGTTTAGAGGAATTTAGAGCTGACAATTGTTGATCTATGAACTCTTCTTGATTTTTTAATTTAATGTGAAAATAGCATTAATGTTAGGCTGTTTTGTGGAAGGCATTAACATTCCTGTAATAGCAGTTCCTATACCAGATGTGCCTACACCAGCATTCTTGCGCCAGCTTTGCCTGCACCAACATGCTTGCACTAATTTGGGGCTTTCATACATTGACACATCTCTAGGGAAATATGAAACTTCAAAATATTGTTTGAACACTTCCACATAAGCTAAGATACACCCAGGTCATACGGATTTATGTTTAGGCAATAATTAATGCCTCAACCCCAAATTCACAACAGTTTCCAAACTGCCAACTTCTGCCTTGTTTTCCTTGCACGTGAAGGCAAATGAATAAATTATAGAACATGGGTTTTGGTCCCAGTATAGAAAATTGACAAAGCCTTGAACCGGTTTCTAAAATTCGTAATGGTCTAAAAGTTACATAACGGTCTTTGAGGCAGTTTTCTAAACATAAACTGTTTTTTCAGAATATTAGCATCTTAGATTTCAAACAGTCATTTTCACGCATGATTTCTTAGGCAATGGATCTGAACCAAAAAATTATTGGAGAGGTTATTGTTGAAATTACAACAAGCTAGATTTCCTCCAAACAGTTTTCTGAAATTCATAATGGTTAAGGAGATACATAGAATTCTTTGGAGGCACTTTGTTAAAAAACCGATTTTTCCAGAAGTGTAGAAAACGGTCAGACTTGGGAAATTCATGCTAAACCTTCATTCCTTCAACGGGTAAATCGTTGTACTGATATTGTATTGATGAGTATCAGTTGGGATTCAATCCCCATGTTATTTTCTAAAGAAACTATCATTTAAAAACCAATATATAAGAGAGGAGCTACGTAGCTGGGGGAGGATGGCAGTTTGTATTTTGTAAATTGTATTTGAGTTGTAGAACAGAGAGTTAGATCTTGTTTTGTAGGGAAGGAGGAGTTGTGCACCAGTGGGATGATCCTCGGAGGGGACCATTGGAGCCAACACTCCATTGTTTTATGAATTTCTAACAAGACTTCTGGAATGAATTCCTTGGCATTAAATTCTAAATTTTGGTTTCTACTTTGAAATGAGTTTATTTGACAATCACTTCTGAGTAATTTCGTTTCTCTATAATATACTAAAATTTTGATTGAAATTGCTACAAGGGAAACAAGCTTGATGGTTGGGCCCACCAACTAGTCCATTGCCCCAAACCTCTTAACTTTCATTTGCTGCATTTTAGTTTGCTTGGTGCGAGAGTGATTTTAGATAATTTCACAATTTCATTTCATAGCTCTTCTTTCAGTCATTTCATTTTCAATTTCATTCCAAAAGCTTTATTTTACCGCTATGGTTATTTAAGTTTAATATCAATTCTTTTGGATGTATTTTCATAAAGACTAAACTAATGTAAACGGTGAATGTTTTAACTACGTCTCTCATTTATTCTTATAAAGATCTACCCTAATATCATTGCTGCATAAGAAAGTTTATTTCCAAAATGAAATGGTGAAATAATTGCTAAGAAAGAATTATGGTTAACTTAACTTAACATGTACTCATAATTTCCTTTGAATATTATATGAGACAGATTCCTACACTTTTGCAGAAAAACATTTATTCTTGCACCTTTGTAGAAAAACATTTATTCCCGCACTTTTGCAGAAAAACATTTATTCTTGCACTTTTGCAAAAAAACATTTATTCCTGTTCTATTGCAGGAAAACATTTATTCCTGCACTGTTGCAGGAAAACATTTATTCCTGCAGTTTTGAAAGCAGATGCTCGAATCAGCATAAGGAAAGATTGTGAATCTTGTTGACAAAACGCTCACATAATTCTTCATTATAATTAAATGTTGCATATATTATAAGGAAGTATTTAATAAGATCAGGGTAAACAACATGAATTATATATTGTTTCTTATTGCATATTTCTCTTACAACTAAAGTGCTAAATTTTCTTTAAGAGAAGTAGTGCATTATTATTCAATTATTTCCTTAGATTAGTTGGAATGAAGTTGTTGTGTGATTTCTAGTTTAAATCCATGTTTGCAACATAGCAATAATGTTTTAAGAGGTTTCACATTGTTTATTTCTTTCAATCACTTTCTTTTGAATGGGGCCTACATTCCATTATCCCCTATACAATTGAGGAAGACTTACTGTAGGAGTCAACTCTACCCATAAGAGGAGCCAAAAGTAGATTCCTAGAGTGTGTTTACTTTGCTTTAAAGAGTCTTGTTCATTTTTCCTAAATGATGTTCCTTTTGAATTTCTTGCAAGAGTTTGGTTTTTATTTAACAGATCCCTAAGGTCATATTCTGGCATATATTGTGATACACCTCTAAGTTTTCTTACCTAGATTGAAAAATTAAATGTTGGTGTAAATCTTGCATTTATACCACCTGATAGGCTCCGAACTAGCGGGGACCTTCTCCTCCTGGTCAGTTTTCCCAGTCAATGTCACAACAACAACTTCGGTTGGCCTCTAAAGTGCCTCCTGGTAATCAGCCTGTTCGTCCCCAACTCCCTATCCAAACCAATCCGAATCCTAACAATAAAGGGGCTTAGCACGCTGACACCCTCAACCTGCCTTCATACAACATCTCCACCGTAGAATTCTATGAGATGCATTTACAATCTTGGTGGACACTAGGTGCTCAGCCCTCACCAGTTATCATTGAACAGATTGACAGTGAGGAGAAGGAACTAGAAATGGTTGGAGAGGAACCAAACCGAGTTAACAAAAATCATACACCTCCTCAACCACTAGTTACTCAAAAACACCAAGCTGAACCGCCCTATGCAAAAATGTTGGTTGTGAGTAAACCAACCCCTCAAGCTGAGTTTGAATTGTTAGGGGAGTTACAAAATTTATTTGTCAAGATTCCCTTGTTGCAAGCCATGAGAGACGTACCTATATATGTGAAAACTCTTAGGGAATATTGTGCTAAGAAGCCTAAAAAGAAATCAAGAGACCCGCTCACCATTCACGTAATGGGGAAGCTATCAGATTTCATGATGGGAAGGTTCATGCTTGTAAAGTATGCAGATCTCAGGAATGCAATTTTTACCGTGCACATTAATGGGGTAGAAATTCCAAATGTACTGGTAGATTTGGGTGTTGCCATAAACGTCATCACTGCTGAAACCATGCATGCATTAGGACTTCGTAACTTGAAACACACACTTACTGTTGAAAATACAAACAAGAAATGCAAAAAATAGAATTGCAGAAAATAGCACTGTTATAAATAGAAGTTCAACCAATGTTGAACATAGCTATAAGGAACGAAAAATGGAAGTGCTAAAAATAGCATTCTATAAATCGAATTTCGGGATACCTTCCTATTTTATTCAGTCCCTAAACTAAAATAGTGAAGTAAAATTCGAATTTGATCTTAGCAACTGTTTGTAAAATAATTAATTAATTCATCTTGAGTTAATTAGTTGTAGAAAATCAAACATGAAATCTATGTGAAGACATGCAACACTTTCTCCATTGATTGAGGAATTTATCCCTTAGTTAAAGAGATAAGGATGAGTTGTATTTGAGTTGTAGTTAGTTAGCTCAGTTAACTGAGTTAAGTCCAATTAGATTAGTTCCAATAGTTTGTGGACTTAATTGTGAGTTTAGTTATTTAATGCATGCATGCATGTAATTGTTGTACTTTAGATAATTGAATATTCTCTCATAAGTAACTCATGCATGTCAGTTTAGTCAGAGACCCAGTTGAGATCAAAGGAAGGGGCAATGTACTATCAGTTAGAGGATTTTTCCTATATAGGAAACTCATCCATGTAGAAGGAATTATCTCCTTCAGGATTGCACAGTTAGATCAGAGGTTAGTGAGTGTGTGAAGAGGCCAATTCACACAGGTGGCAGCACTGGACCTCAAGGAAAACTGCGCAAGGAAATAGGAGGCTTGGAGGGCAGAGGAGAAGCTTTTTGAGAAGCCTCTGACTATCTATGAGCAGTAGAGGGATTGTACTGAGAGCTGGATAGCTTCCGAGCTAAGGTTTTGTGTAATCTGGACATATTTCCACTTGTATGATAATACAGAGATTGGGGTTTTAGGCCAAGGATTTCCCCAGGTTATTGTTATGTGTTCATGTGTGATTGATTTCTCATTCTCAGTTATATAAGTTCTATTTGATCTTGCTCAATTCGATTAAGCTTCCGCAAAGTTTGTTGTAGAAGTATATCTTGTATTTTGCTTTAGTATATTGCATAATCTGTTGATCTACAGTGGGAATTTCTACATGGTATCGGAGCAAAGGTGATCAAGGTGAAGAATAGTATACAAGAAGGAGAAGTTTGAAGTTTGTGGTTCCTGAATATAGAAATCGAGTTCTTATCACATCTAAATTTCACCAATGGTATTTAGCGGTTTAAGACTCGAGTATGCCCTTGATGGCAGCTCGAATTATATAGCCTGGAAGGATCGCATGGACGCAGTATTAGAGGATAACGGTTTAAAGGATGTCATTGATCAAGAAGTCCCCAAGTTGACTGGTGCTACTCAATTGGCGGAATGGAAGAAATGTGTGGCTAGAACAAGGAGAATCCTCTTGGAGGGAGTTCAAGACTACATTGTCTGGAGCCTCTGTGGGAAGGGGACAACGTTTTTGATGTGGAGAACATTGAAAGATTTATATCAGAACAGTAGTGATCAGAGGAAGCTGGCACTGAAATAAAAGCTTCGTAAGATCAAGTGTGAAAAGGGAGACACGATCTCTACATATCTGAACAAGCTCACCACCTGCAGGGATGTGCCTGGAAGTGTAGGGATCACAATCGTTGATAATGACATGGTGAGTCTTGCACTCCTCGGTCTTCCTAAGAGCTGGCATAACTACCAAGACTCGATTAATTAAAGAGAAAAACTACCAAATTGGGAATAACTTTGGTTGGATCTGATGCAGGAGGAAATAAGAAGAAGCCCCAGAGATGGATCCTCATCGAAGCAAGATGATGAGGAAAATAGAGCCTTAGCGAGTAAGGTGAGGAAGGGGAAGGGAAGGTGTCCCAATCCAAATCCGATTCTTCCCATGGTGGGAAGAAGATTGACAAATCGAAAGTGCGATGCTTTCATTGTCATGAAGTGAGCCATTATGCTACGAATTTTCAACAGAAGAAATCCAAGAAGGGTTCCTCAAAAGGATCTCATGGTGAGGCACTGACCTCACAGTTTGAGTTGGATTTCTCACTTATCGCATGCATGGTTTCATCCATGGTGGGATGTGTGTGGTACCTGGACAGTGGAGCTTCATTCCACATGTCAGGTGACAAGAATATTTTCAGTACCATGGAGGAGAAGGATCTCTAGATGTGGATCGAGAGGGGCGATGATGGAAAGTATCGTGTTTCAAGTGAAGGTATGGTTGTGTTTTAGAGGGAGCATGGAGCTCCCCTCACCCTGACTGATGTAAAGTATGTTCTAGGTCTAAAGAATAATCTTGTGTTTGTCGCTATGATAGAAGATAAAGGCTGTGATGTAGTCTTTAGTAAAGGAAAGGTATTCCTGAGGCATATCGGTATTGGACAGACAAAGCAAATAGGGATTCGAGTTATCTCTACAAGTTGGAGGTAAATGACTGTGCTACCTTGAGTTCCAAAGCTGAGATGGTGCAGAGCCAAGATGTTGGCGAGCTATGGCATAGAAGACTGGGCCACTTGCACCATGGAGCCCTGAAGATCTTGCATCAGATTTCTACTGGATTACCTAAGGGAAAACTTGAGCAAACGAGTACATGCAAAGGTTGTATCTTGGGTAAGTATGCGAAATCTTCCTTTCCTGATCAAGATAGTAGAGTTGGAGCAATCTTGGAGTGAGTTCACTCAGATGTTTGTGGACCTTCCTCTACAGCCTCCATCGCTAAACAAAGGTACCATGTTATTTTTATTGATGATTTTTCTCGTAGATGCTGGATCTACTTTATGCAAAACAAGGATCAAACCTTCTTAAGGTTTTGTGAGTTTATGTTAGGTCCCTATAGTACTAGTGATTACCCCATTACTATTGTAGTTGTATCCCTTATTAATATTTTTGTGCCCTTATTGGCCCGATATTGTTATTACTGTGCCCCATAGAATCCCTCTATTGTTATTTTTTTTCCTTTATATTATTTTTGTTAGGTCGGCTGGGTTATATTGTGACTCCTTAGACTCCTATATATATAGAAAGGAGGTTTTGTCATTTGAATCATCAAAGAATCATTCATTTGTGTAATGTAAAGGAGGTTGCCCCCTTGAAGAGGCTGAATTCTAAGGCGTTGATCTATATTTTCTATCTTTTTGTGAGCCGGTTTCACAACATTTGGTATCAGAGCTTTGGATTCTAGGGTTTCGCTGCTCCAAATAGGTCATTGTGGAATTTTCGTTATAACTATTTTTCTGTGATGTTTCAGAAGTGAAAAAAAACCCCATTTGAGACAGAATCACTCTAAACCTTGGGTCCAAATTTTAGAGCTTTTCGTGCTATATTTGTGGAGATATGATCTGAGGAAGTTGGTATTTTGTAGACTCTTGAATTACATTCCAAACAGGTGGGCCGGGGAAAATCGTCATAACATTCTCTCTGAGCATCGGATTGAAATTTTGTAAGAAGGTACAGAAAGAGGACGGACTGTAGTTTCTTGTATATATTTTTTAGAGCCAAAGTTCGAAACAGGGACATGTGGCACGTCATACACTTTTGCGCTATTGAACTAGGCTATAATCAGGTCACTGTGGGAGATTTGGCATAACTCTTCCTTGGAGAATCCAATTTAGATCAAACTAGTGGCATTGGAAAGAGGACATAGAGGGCTACGGTAGGTCGCAATTTTAGAACTGGATGATATAAAATTACAGATATAATTCAGAGGCAATATCGAGCTCCTACAAAGTGAAAAAAGGTGTGTAGACGTTTTTCAATTTTTGCTTAAGCTTAGTTTGAAAAATTATTTTGAAGGAATTTAAAGGGCATAGTAGATAATTATTATCGATAACTGATGCCCCGAGGAAAGAAAATGCAAACACCTAGTAAGCAACCTGAAAGCTCTAGCATGACTTATGAAGAAGAGGAAGAAATGCAACATGATATATTAAAATTACGAGACCAAGTGCAACAAATGTCACTCGCACAAAAAGTAACAGAATCTAAGATGAATGGTTTGAAGAAAGATGTAGAAGCTAAGATGAATGACGTGGAAGCTAAGATTGAAAATTTGAAGATATATTTGATGACAGATTTGAAGATAGGAATGGCAGATTTGAAGATAGATTTGACAAATTTTCTACAAGAAATACTTACTAATGGTGAAAGGGTAGTAAATGAAACTCATGATGCGAACAAAAGAAATGTTAATCATTATTTCATAGACTCTAATGTTGGATCGAAGACCCACCATATTCCAAAAATCGATATAAGGAAGTTTGATGGCAAGGATCCCGCAACATGGATATTACAGATGGAGCAATTTTTCGATCTCAATAATGTGCAAAACACACAAAAGGTATGTATTGCAACTTTATATTTGGAACCAAATCAGTTTTTATGGTATCAATGGCTTTGCTCTCTTAAAACAATTATCACATGGACAATTTTTATGGAAGAATTGACAACACATTATGAGGATACAAAAAGCAACACTTTTTTTAGCCAATTGATAAATCTCAAACAAAACGATTCAATAATGGAGCACATTGAGGATTTCCAAAAATTGAACATAAGGGTAAAAAATATTCCAGAGGAGCATAGGATTGATGTGTTCATAGGGACTTTAATGGATAATATCCAACATGATGTTCACCTTTGGGAACCTGATTCATTAGAGAAGGCATTCAGGTTAGCAAGAAAAATGGAAAGAAAAATTATGGCAACCAAGGAGCGTACCACTCACAACTATAAAGATGGAAGTGTTGTTGCCCCTAGTCTTCCACAAACTATAAGGTTGACACCACAACAATTGGAAGAAAAAAGAGCAAAAGGGCTTTGTTACAGTTATGATAGAAAATACACTAAAGGTCATAAGTGTGCTTAGAAGAAATTATTCTACATAGATTGTGAAGAGGAAGAAGAAAAGGAGAAAGAACGGTCAAAAGAATAGGATATACTCCAAGAACAAAGCCTAGATAAAGGAGAAATGAATCCGACCATATCTTGTAATGCATTCGTTGGAATTATCACTCCTCAAACCATCAACATAGAATGACAAATGAAGAAGAAAAAGGTAATAGTGTTGATTGATTCAGGAAGTACCCACAATTTTATTCATTGTAAGATAGCAAAAGAATTGAATTGCTTCCTATATCCAGCACCAGAGTGTCAAGTGATGGTTGAAAATGGAGGAACGATAAATTTCTTTGGAAAGTGCCATAATATCAAGCTATCCATGGGAGAATATGTATTGACTAGCCCAATGCTTTCCATTCCAATCGGAGGTGCTGATGTTGTACTAGGAGTCTAATGGCTACAATCCTTTGGTACAATAGCTTTTAATTTTCAAGAACTTTTCATGAAATTTTCTGCGGAAGGAAATGAAGTTGAATTAAGGGGTATCTCTGGGAAACTGAGAAAGATAATCAGCTCTAACAGTATGATAAAGCTTCTAAAAAGGGAGAAAAGATGTGTAACTGCACAATTATGTTCACTAGATGTTTCCACATCAAAATCATCTATTTCTCCAAATCTCCAAAAACTCTTGGAAAATCATTCCAAGGTTTTTGAGACTCCCAAAGGTCTCCCACCTATTCATGATCATGATCATGCTATTCATTTGATTCCAATAAGTGTTCCTCCAAACATCAGGCCGTACAGATTTCCCTATTCCCAAAAGAGTGAAATTGAACATATCGTTGTAGAAATGCTAGAGGCTGGTATAATTCAACCTAGTCAAATTTCTTTCCCTGTCTAGTAGTATTGGTGCACAAGAAGGATGGATCATGGTGCATGTGTCCGGATTATAGGGAGCTCAACAAACTCACTAATAAAGATAAGTTTCCCATTCCTGTCATTGATGAATTACTGGATGAGTTGCATGGATCAATTTACTTCACCAAGTTGGATCTTCATTCAGGATATCATCAAATCAGAATGAAGACTGAAGACATTTTGAAAACAACATTTAGAAGTCATGAGGGTCATTATGAATTTTTGGTCATGCCTTTTGGCCTTACCAATGCACCTTCTACATTTCAAGGTTTGATGAATTCCATTTTCAAACCCTTCCTTAGAAAATTTGTGTTAGTATTTTTTGATGATATACTAATCTACAGCAAGTCTTGGAAGGATCATGTTGAACATGTTGACAGGGTGCTACAACTGTTGGAGGAGAAACAATTATATGCAAAAAGATCCAAATGTTTCTTTGGAGTACAAGAGGTGGAATATTTGGGTCATATTGTATCTCATGAAGGACTTAATGTAGACCTTAGAAAAATTAAAGCCATTAAGGAATGGAAAATCCCCACATCCGTAAACCATCTGCAAGGATTTCTCGGGTTGCCAGGGTATTATCGCAAGTTTGTTAAGAATTATGGGAGAATAGTAGCACCTCTAACAACATTATTGAAGAAAGATGCATTTTCATGGATTCTAGAAGCAACAAAGGTCTTCAAACATATTAAAGAGGCAATTTGCCAAGCACCGATCTTAGCTACACTGGACTTCAAAAAAACCTTTATTGTGGAATGTGATGCTTCAAGAAATGGAATTGGTGATGTTTTAATGCAAGATGAAAGACCCATTGCTTTTGAAAGTCATCCAATCAAGGGAAAGTTTTTACACGAAAGCTATTTATGAGAAGGAAATGTTGGCAATACTACATGCACTTAAGAAATGGCGACCCTACCTAATGGGAAGACACTTCATGGTAAAAACGGATCATGATAGCCTTAAATACTTTTTAGAACAAAGATTATCCTCTGAAGAGCAACAAAAGTGGATCACAAAGATGTTGGGTTATGACTTTGAAATCATCAACAAAAAATGGAATCAAAATGTGGTGCCAGATGCACCCTCAAGAAAGGATGAGGATGTGGAAGCATTGTTGTGTGCCATTTCTATTATCCAACCAAACTGGATAAATGAAGCAAGGGAGGAATGGAAGAATGATGAAGAAGTGTGGGCACTTACTTGAAATTTACAACAAGATTCCAGTACATATGATAAATTTAGTTGGCAAAATGATTCATTATGATATGAAGATCGCTTATACCTCTGTAAGAATTCCCAACTCAAACAAAAAATTCTTATGGAATTGCACACTTCTCCCTTAGGAGGGCACTCAGGATTTTTAAAAACTTACCACAGGGTTAAAAAGGAATTTTTTTGGGATGGCCTTAAATCAGATATTCAAAAGTTTGTGGCGGAATTTTTGGTTTTCCAACAAAATAAAGTTGAAACAATTAAGACATCGGGTCTATTACAACCTTTATCCATTCCAAGCCAATCTTGGGAGGAGGTTTCAATGGATTTTATCATAGGTTTACCCAAGTCTGAGGGAAAGAGTGTCATCATGGTGGTAGTTGACAGACTTAACATGTGTGCACACTTTTGTGCATAATCACATCCATTTAAATCCAGTAAAGTTTCTACTGCATTTATGGAAACAATTGAAAAGCTACATGGAAACCCAAAGATTATTGTAAGTGACAGAGATCCCATTTTCACTGGAAATTTTTGGACATAATTATTTTCTTCTCTCGGTACTTAGTTAGCTCATAGCTCATCTTATCATCCCCAATCTGATGGGTAAACTGAGATAGTAAACAAATGTTTGGAAGGATATCTTGGTTGCTTTGTATCTAATAAAGAGAAACAATGGGTCAAATGGTTGCCTCTGGCTGAATGGTGGTATAACACTTCCTTCCATATAGCAACAAAAATGACCCCATTTATGACACTTTATGGATATCAGCCACCATCCATCACATCATATTTAAGAGAAATTTCTAAGGTTTAAGCAGTGGAAAATCACATCAAGCATCAACAACAAGTCCTCCAAATCTTAAAGGATAACCTCGTGTTGTCGCAGAATAGAATGAAACAACAGGCAGATCAACATCGCAGCGAAAAAAGTTTTGATGTAGGTGATTGAGTATTCCTACGGCTACAACCATATAAACAAATGTCCCTCAAGCAAGCTAAGAGGGATAATAAATTATCACCAAAGTATTATGGTCCATACAAGGTGTTACAGAAGATTGGTACTATGGCATACAAATTGGAGCTTCCTGTAGCTTCAAGTGCACCTAGTTTTCCATGTTTCATGTTTAAATAAGGTTATAGGCGACAAACTCCCAGTCCAAACAACATTTCCAGAACTTGACAAGGAAGGAAAAATTATATTGGAACTGGAAGAAGTGACAGAAACAAGAACTCGACAACTACGAAATCGATCAATTTCGAAGTATCTCATCAAGTGGAAGAACTTATCTGCTGAAGATTCCACATGGGAGGATGAGAATTTTATACAGAATCATCCAGAACTACTCAAGCGTTGAGGACAACACTTTTTTGAAGGAAAGGGGCATGTTGGGTCCCTATAATACTAGTGATTACCCCATTACTATTGTAGTTGTATCCCTTATTAATATTGTTGTGCCCCTATTGTCTCCATATTGTTATTACTGTGCCCCATAGAATCCCTCGTCTGTTATTTTTTTTCCTTTATATTATTATTGTTAGGTCGGCTAGGTTATATTGTGACTCCTTAAACTCCTATATATATATAAAGGAGGTTTTGTCATTTGAATCATCAAAGAATCATTCATTTGTGTAATGTAAAGGGGGTTGCCCCCTCGAAGAGGCTGAATTATAAGGCGTTTGATCTATCTTTTGTATCTTTTTGTGAGCTGGTTTCGTAACAATTCAAAGCCTTGGAGAGTATGTCTCCCAAAAGTTTAAAGACTTTTTCTCTGTAGAAGGAATTAAAAGGGAATTGACGACACCCTGTAACCCACAACAGAATGGGGTGGTCGAAAGGAAGAATAGATTGATTGTGGGAGCAGCTTCAGTGATGTTGCATGACCAAAGCCTACCACTACATTTGTGGGCTGAGGCATGCAATACAACAATATACTTGAAGAACAAAAGCCCACACCGTATACTAGGGATGAGCAAACCTATGGAGGCCTATTCTAGGAAGCGACCTGATGTAAGTCACTTCTGAATATTTGGACCATCAATTTACTGTTATGTGACCAAAGATGCCAGGAAGAAGCTAGACCCAACAACTGAGTTGGGAATTCTTGTGGGGTACATGTATACACCTCACAACTATTTGGTGCACCTGCCTTCCACTCAGAGGACTGTGGTATGCAGGGATCTGAAGTTCGACGAGCAGAAAGGCATGCAAGTGTCACTTGAGAGGGAGCTCAAGTTGCATGTAGAGGAGGAACCTTCAGTTCCTAAGGAGGAGGAGCCTCAGATTGATGTGGAGCAGCTGCATGCAGAGGATCTAGTAGTGGAGACATCCACTCATGTTGATACTTCTAGAGATGAGTGAAAATGCTCAAGGGAAGCTGACAAGTTGATGCTGGATGTGCGCGAGAATGTGGGACAACCATCTTCTCAGCCTAGATAGAGGAGGTCGCCCGAGTGGTACACTGGGTACATGGCCTTGGTTGGGGAGTGTGTAGATACCGAACCTTCTTCATTCAAGGAGGCAATGCAGAAACCAGTCTGGATTGATGCAATGGTAGAGGAGTAGGAATCTATCATTCGGAATAGTGTGTGGGATGTTGTCCCAAGGCCTTAGGGCAAGTCAGTGGTGAGTTCCAGATGGCTTTACAAGGTAACACAGGCAGTTGATGGTAATGTTGAGAAACATAAGGCAATGATTGTTGCCCGGGGTTTGTCATAGGTTGAGGGGATCGACTACGATGAGACTTTTGCTCCTGTAGCAAGGTACTCATCGATTAGATCGATATTGGCACTATCAGCTCAGAGGGGGTGGAAGATCCACCAGATGGATGTGAAGACAACATTCCTCAATGGGAAGATTGAGGAGGAGGTGTACATTGAGCAGCCAATGGATTTTGATACCTTCTTTCATGATTCAAATGTGTGCAGACCTAAGAGGGCTTTGTATGGCCTGAAGCAAGCACCCCATGCTTGGTACACTAGGATCGACAACTATTTCACCAGTTTGGGCTTCACCAAGAGTGAAGCAGATGCGAACCTTTACCACATCATGGTAGAAGGTAGACCATTGATCATTGTTCTTTATGTCAATGATCTGATTTTGACAAGTGACGATCAGATGATACAGTCTTGCAAGGAGGACCTTGCAAGATGGTTCGAGATGAAGGACATGTGCCCTATGCACTACTTTCTAGGCATGGAGGTGTGGCAGAAAGATGGGGAAGTATTTGTGTCTCAAGGCAAGTATGCCAATGAGATACTCAGGTGCTTTCACATGGAGAAGTGCAAGCCCATGCAGACTCTTCTAGTTGGGAACTGGAGAAAGGAGGATGCTACTTCAGGTGAGGTAGTAGCTGCTATTGTTTATCGGTAGCAAGTGGGTTCAATTATGTATCTATTGAACACGTGACCTGACTTATGCTTTACGGTGAACTAGCTGAGTCAAGCTATGGTTTAACCTACCAGGCTATTTTGGAAGGCAACGAAGCATGTGATGAGATACCTCAGAGGCACATCTCAGTTTGGATTGTGGTACAGACGGACATAAGGAGTGAAGCTTCAAGGCTTCACATATGTGGATTGGGTAGGGAGTCCATTAAACTGAAAGAGAACTTCTGGAGGAATCTTAAATCTTGGTTAAGCTACGGTTTCCTAGTATAGCAGGAAATAGAGATCAGCTGCACTTAGCTCAGTAGAGGCTGAATACATGGCTGCTAGTTAGGCTGCATGTGAGGCCATTTGGATGCGGAAGATTCTAGTGGGATTGTTTGGTCAAAGGATGGATCCTACAGTGATCTACTTCAATAACCAGAGTTGTATCAAACTATCTGAGAATCTAGTTTTTCATGACAGGTCCAAGCACATTGATATCTGATATCACCATCTTCGAGACAGTATGGTCAAGAGGATCATGTTGTTGCTGTATGTTTCAACAGAGGAACAGGATGTAGATATTTTGATGAAGGCATAGTCAAAATGCAAGTTCGAGTTCCACAAAGATAGGATTGGGGTTACTAATAATCCCTTTCTTGTTGAGAGGGAGTGTTCAAAATAGCAACAAGAAATGCTAAAAATAGAATTGCTAGAAATAGCACTGCTGTAAATAGTAGTTCAACCAGTGTTGAACATAGCTATAAGGAATGAAAAATGGAAGTGTAAAAAATAGCATTCTATAAATAGCATTTCAGGATACCTTCCTATTTTAGTCAGTCCCTAAACTAAAATAGTGAAGTAAAATTCAAATTTGGTCTTAGCAGCTATTTGTAAAATAATTAATTAATTCATCTTGAGTTAATTAGTTGTAGAAAATCAAACATGAAGTCTATGTGAACACATGCAATATTTTCTCCATTGATTGAGGAATTTATCCCACAGTTAAAGAGATAAGGATCAGTTGTATTTGAGTTGTAATTAGTTAGCTCAGTTAACTGAGCTATGTCCAGTTAGATTAGTTCCAACAGTTTGTGGAATTTATTGTGAGTTAAGTTAGTTAATGCATGCATGCATGTAACTGTTGCACTTCAGATAACTAAATATTCTCTCATAAATAACTCATGCATGTCAGTTCAGTCAGAGAACCAGTTGAGATCAGAGGAAGGGGCAGTGTACTATCAGTTGGAGGATTTTTCCCATATAGGAAACTCATCCATGCAGAAGCAATTATCTCCTTCATGATTGCGGAGTTAGATCAGACGTTAGTGAGTGTGTGAAGATGCCAATGCATACATGTGGAAGCGTGGGACCGCAAGGAAAACTGCACAAGGAAATAGGAGGCTTGGATGGTAGAGGAGAAGGTTTGTGAGAGTCCTTTGACTTTCTATGAGTAGTAGAGGGATTGTATTGAGAGCTGGATAGCTTCTGAGCTAAGGATTTGTGTAATCTTGACATACTTCCACTTGTATGTTAACACAGAGATTGGGGTTTTAGGCTGAGGCTTTCCCCGGGTTATTATTCTGTGTTCATGTGTGATTGATTTCTCATTCTCAGTTATATGTGTTCTATTTGAACTTGCTCAGTTTGATTAAGCTTCCACAAAGTTTGTTGTAGAAGTAGATCTTGTATTTTGCTTTAGTATATTGCATAATCTATTGATCTACGGTGGGAATTTCTACATCCACAGTGTTAGAACAACTGACAGATCGATCTACAGTGAAACCAGTAGGGAAGTTAGAAGATATCACGATTTCAGTTGATGCATGGCACTACCCTATGGACTTCCTAATACTCAAAACACAATCTCCAGCTGGAGGCCATCCCCTGATTCTGGGAAGACCATGGTTGGAAACCACACATGCTTATATTGGGTGTCGGTTTGGACATATGATTATTTTGAATGGTCAAAACACTAAGAATCTAGTGTTATATCCTCCGACAGAACCTAACCCATCAACAAAATCAGTAGGCCACAAGAAATATTTATACAAGAAAGAGTCTGAATTAGAAAATGAGGAGTTAAGACCAGTTCTCACTATTGCGCATGCCCTCTAGTTGAAAGCCAAAACAAAAGATGACACAATTACTACCTTTATCAGTGATCCTTGTTCTGTCCCAGATTTGAATCAGCAAGTCCTGGACTCTGTCTTCAGCTCTGAGACTCAGGAAAGTATTGGAATGGCTGATGGATTCGACGAGCTACCTACAGTTATTCCCCATGACAGTGTTTTTGTGGAAATAGAACCAGGAAAAGCCCTGAATATCAATCCAGCGCTGTCGGATTCCCAGAAAAAACAACTCCTGGATGTTCTTCAGAAACACAAAGAAGTCTTCGCTTGGGACTACTCAGATATGAAGGGAATTCCTACTAATATGTGCACCCATCACATATACATTAGGGAGGATTGTCGTCCTGTGAGGCAATCCCAGAGAAGAATGAACCCTTCTCTTAAAAACATTGTTAAGGAAGACCTCCAAAAGCTGTTGGACATGGGATTTATCTACCTGTTGTGACCAGCAACAACCCCCCCTTCTCATTTAAGTGTTATCCAAAATACTAAATGTGTGGGGACGCTTAGTTAAAATTTAGGAAAAGCAAGAGTAGGGCTTAGTTTTCTTTTCCTCAAAATAAAGTTACCATCATAAGCTTAGAAACTCCTTCGAATACTTAAAACCTAAAGTTTATGATGAGGAATAAATCTTTAAAAAATGCATCATATAACGGTAGTAGAACCCCATCATACAAGTACAATCCCGACATGTCCGAGATTGTGGTATTAAGCAACTATCACGTCGCAATAAGTAAAACTTATAAGAAAAACTTCAAGATTCACCGATTTGCGATGATACCGATCGCAAGATCGCATATCGCAGGAAACAGGTTAACTAAATTTGTCATACATAAACTTCTGCGATCTGTGATATTGCGATATCGCGATATAGCGATGGTTGCGATGTCAAGCCAGACCAACACTGCGATATTACATTTGTGTGATTTTACGTTATTACGATGGTGCGATCTGCGATGTTGCGAAGTAAATCGTAAAATCGCTCCATCGCAGACCATTCAGGCACAATATTCAAGAAAAGCTACTTGCCATAAGCTGACACATAATTACGCGCTTTAAATTATAATACATGAGTTAGTTTCCAGTTATTAATAAAATATGGACGCGTGCATTTCAAAGAATCACTTCACGTAAGGTGGTGTATTTGGTATGTCTAAGGCATTTAAAACTCTCCCATCACCCGTCTGGGTCATTCATTTCCATTTCACTTGTGAATTGCAGGAACGGAGAACGAAGGACGATACAAGGCAATACGCTGGTTGAAATGGGGAAGAAAAACAAAGCTCAGAGCTCCGAAGAAAAGGAAATGGCACCTTTGTCTACAGACACAGCCTGTAACAGAGACGCAGGAATAGCTACGTGGGAAGGCATGTACAGACTGCTCGAAGAAGAAAATGCCAGAATAATGAAAGTCACTGCTGTCGCGGGCTCACAGAGTTCTTTTGAAGCATCCCTAGAAGAGCTAGCATGCTCATTCCTACATCGGATAGCAGCGAGGCCCAAAATTCTCCCATACACAGACATGATCAAGTGGATACTTGATAGCGCAGAAATGAAAAATAGACAGTTCAAGATTCATGGTCAAGGGCTCATTGGGTCATTCGCTGTGCAGGATTTAAAGCTTATGTATCATCTTCCTGAGCCGCAGGCAACTTATAATACGCAATTCATAGAAAAATTTGTGGCGGAGAACTCGAACCGGTCGGAGACCACCAAAGACTGGTCCAGAAAAGATGAACCACTCAAGAAAGATAAACACGGTATGTACAGTACTGGTTCCCTTACCTCCCCATATTGTTTTGCTGCTGCCATGCTTTGTAGATTATTTGGAATGCCATATATCAACAAATTTTCGTCCGAATGGTTACCATTACTAGATGCTGCCACAAATGCCACTATTGTAGATTGGGCCAAGATTTTATCTGATAACCTAATCACGGCGATTGTCAGTTACCCGTCCAAAAGATCTACGTCTCAAAGGATTTATCCGCCTTTTTACCTAGCCGCATATGTTATGGATTCAATATGTTATGTTTCTAAGTTCCCTATTATGGGTTGGAAGTGGACAACTCAAGACCCCTTGCCCATCCATGTATATCATAAGATATTGTGGGACTCTCAGTTCACTCCATATTTCTACCAGATTTGTCACAGATGTATCCTGCCCTTGTATAGAATGTTGTATGATAAAGAACCCCTGAGGTGCTCACCTGAAGCACAGATAGATATCCTCCCCATCGCAAGATGGTTCAGAGAAGAATTGTTCACTTATGTTAGAGTATTTGGAAGTACTGCACCCCCTCATGTTCTACCCTTGTATATCCCTGATAAACTCCTAGCTCGAGAAATTGCATATCAAACCTGTTCGGAAGGCGGCCTAACTAAAGACTTAAAGGAAAAAATGAAGGCTACATGGCCACAGTTTCCTGTGGCTTGTGGGGCCTTTTCGTTGTTTGATGTAGGTCACGCATTCACTGAAGTACAGAATATGACATGTCTACAACTATTTAAATTTCCGGGAAGACCATTTGACCCAAATGAGGTTGCCCAGAATTTCACAACTACAGTCAAGATAAAAGTGTTCTTTGGGAAAAAGGATTTATTTGATGATATATTCCAAACTAAAAGCTCACTTTAAGAAATTTTGCATGAAGCCCAATTGAAATTGTCTCCAGAAGACTTTCAAAAGTTCATGGTATATAGGGAAAGAAGACTAGCCAGTGTTCCTCTAGAAAAGTTGTGATTGTCTGCAAGAGAACCAACTCCAAGCATTAGTCTCAGTGGGAGTTCAAGCACTAACGGATCTAAATCTAAGTCTGTACAAGAAATTCCTGAACATTCTAAAAGATCCGGAAACGACCAAGATAGGAGCGAAGAGTTAGCTAAGGACACCGCTTAGTCAATGGAACTTCCACAACAGCAGGTTATTACCTCCCCGCAAAGAGATCCTCCCCCTCTCGTCATTGAAGTACCACCTGTCACGATAGAATTAGATAAGGAATGGGAAACCTTCAATTAACTGATCAATCTTGAAGGACAAGCCCCAAAAACACCTGTGAGCAATACATAGGTAGCACAAGAAGTGGTCCCAACCATAGTCAGTGATGTCTCAGAAACAGAGCATATTCCTATCGCTCCATCTTCTGAGCTTCTACTTAACGTAGAAGAAATTCCCCCTCTATACATATTTTATAGTCCCCAACATAAAGCAGTGGTAAGAAGACAGAGAAAGAAAAGGAAGTTAGAAAATACACTCTCTCAGGATGCTGAGCAATTAGACGTCTTATGGAAAGATCCCACCAGTAATCCGACTGAAAATCTCACCAAACTATCTCAGATCGCAGGAGTGTATGCCTCTGCGACTATTGACAAAGCATCAGAAGTACAACAATTGTTGAAAGAGCGAGAAGATCAAATACAGGTACTGCAACTACAATTGCAACAAGCCAATACTAATAATGAGGCACACAAACAACTTGAAAAGTTGCAAGAAGACTTCTAGCAAATGCAGATAAGTTATCAGAGAAGTTTGAACTAGAAGGGGAAACTGTTACAGGATGTACAAGAAATATACAGGGACGACCCTAAGCTTATAGAGTTTATTTCAGAATCTATTTCCTTGAATGAACAACTACTGTAGCAGCACGAAGTGTTGGGCCAAAAGATATCACAGTGGAATTATTATTGCAAAATGAGTGATAAGATCACTAATCAAGTGGTCGACTTACGAAGTGATTATGATCTGATTGACAAACGGGTGACTGAGTACTTGGCTTGGCAGGATGAAGACGAGGGAAAAAGAGCAAGTGCACCAAGGATAAATGAGAATCATAAAGAGTTGCTCTTTAACAAGTGGGATGATCAAATCAGGGAGGCAAAACAAGCGGCAAAAACAGCAGCCACGACAGCAAGCATTCTTATTGACTGTGTAAATGAGAATTTTCACAAAGAAAATTTAATTGCAGAAACCACCCTGGGGTATTTACCAAACAAACTACAACTAGAGGTGGAATGGAAGCAGAGAGCACAAGAAAAGGGAAAGGCAATCCAAGCACTAAACAGGTTAAATTGGGAATGTTACTGGACATACTTGGTGAAGCCGCATAGTCAGTGGATGACTGTGAAGTGTATCATAAATGCGGACGAAAAGGTGGTACCAGCTCTCATCGATTCCATTTTCATGGCCCAGCTCAAAATAGAAGTCATCCAGCCGACTCTCCTTAAACCAATGATACATGCAATTCTAAAGACCAGATACAAAAGTAGTTTAGTTCTGAATTTAATTTTCGCTTTAAATTTTGCTTAGAAAAAGGGCGGTCATTTTAAAACCGTATCCTGAATTTTTGTAAATAAACTATTATTAGAATTAGGAAGTAGTATTTAAACCCTTCTCATGCATCTAGAGAAGGGTCCAGAAATTTATCAAAAACTTGTCCTCAGAACATGCATTTTTTCACCCTCGGAGGAGGTTTTGGTGAATGAATTGATCAAGATTTGTTGATGTTTGCATTTGATATCTGCTACTGATGTTGCACTTTTGTACTCTTAGTAGATGTTAGAGCAAGGAGAGATAAATCATTGTTGCTTGAAGCTTATGAGTAGGACCAATCATAAATGGTACTTTTATCTCTTGACCATTTCTGCTTATATGCTAAACTGATATACAGTTTTTATTTGTTTATTTGTTATTGCATGAATGCTTCAGTTATCATTTGGCACTTTTGTACGGTGGTGGCTATTTATTTTTGTTTAATGTATGAATAGCTTATTATGCGATATGCTGTTCACAATTGTTTTTCCTAACTTTTTATGTGAAGTGGTTCATCTTAATTGATTTCCTTTCTTATAATCGTTGAATGATCTTTATTACCAGTTGTTATTTGAAATCTCTTTAGATCGCATAATAGAAGAATTACATCCCGGGTTAGCATAGATTAGATGTGTTGTTTATTAGATTACAATAGAATAGAATTAGATTAAAGTTTGAATTAGAATAGCTTAGATAGGAACTGTTAGATCAGCAACATCCAATTCTACACACACACACACATAGATTGGGAAACTGGTCCCATTATCCCCAGTCGGACCCGCTATACCAAATGGATAAGGTGCTGCCAACCAAGGTCTAGACCGGGCGGGTATCCCCCTTGTTGTCGACCTGATTTTCGAGGCTTCAACATATTTGGTGCTAGAAGGAGGGCCTGAACATGTTGTCTATTGGAGTTTGTTTTCAATTGTGACATTTGAATTAGGATGGCTTCTCTCAAACTTCCCATTTGGAGTTGTATCCATGTTCGTGCCTCTTCCAACGCTCCACCCAAAGTGGTAAGACTCTTGTCTCAGGTAAAATTCAATGGTAAGAGTAATTCTTCCGCTTTTAATCATGCCCTTAAATTTATTCAAAATGTTTCAAGTTCAAATGTTCAAGGAATTGATGAAGGCATTTTATGCAGAATTTTTACTCTCACATTCATAGCGGAAGCTAGAAACTGGTGTAGAACCCTCCCAGTGGCCTCAATTCACAGCTGGGACCAATTTTTCACAGCTTTCATTTGTAAATTTGATTGCTATGATTACGATCGGGTATATGATGAAATTGAATATCTACGCAAAGAAGATGAGTCTGTTAGAGATTTTAATATTCGATTTCATCTTAATTGTTTGAAATATGATGTTGAGAATGAACTCATGAATGAAGAATCATTAGATTGTGTTGAGCATAACTATTCCCTGCCTCCTATCCCCAATCCAGTAGAAATTAGTCCTAGCTTTGTTCCATTTTCTTCTAATGTGAATGAGAATTCCAATTTGGATGTGCACATAAGTCATGATGAAGAAACCTCCCAAAGCTTAGGGGACATGCCTGATCTAATACAAGAAGACGAAAGCGGGAATGTGGGAAGAAATCCTGTCTTGGAACCAGAAAGCAACTTTGAGACAAAGTCAGATAATATAGTCGCAAGTCGACAAATGCAAATGCCAAGGTTAGAATATCAAAGTAATCCTCTTTAAAAAAAAATAAGCACACAAATGTATGATCTAAAGCCCGAAATCTACGATGAATGTGATGAACAAGATCTAACACACAATGATATTTTCAAATGCATTATTTCAGAGTCACATTTTTCTCTTTATCTTGATGTTTTTAATGATGAATTCCCCCCTTCAGCATTAACGATATCTCAGAAAGAACAGAGGATTATCCAAATAAATCACCATTTTGTTTTCAAGATAAAGAGGCAGCTATAGAACACTCTTTTGTCATTTACAAACATGAACAGCTTGACCCTCCTTGTTTGAATATACTGGATAGAAAAGAGAAATCTAGGGAATCTTGTAAAGTCATTTTTGATAACTACTTTGATGATGAAAATGTTGATTTATCTCGAGTAAATCAACAGAAATCTGAGAATGAGGGATATTCTAATTCAAGAATTATTTCAGCCAATCCTCATTCCAGAGTGGCAGATCATTTACATGATTTCACTACCCAAGAGAATATTCCAATCTATGATTCATGTCATGAACAAACCTTCACACATGTTCCCAATCATAATTTGTTTTCTAATTCACAAGATGGAATTCGAAATTACTCGAATCCCATAATTTTGGCCAATCCTTGTGAAAGAGAAAATATTTCAAAACAATCCCAGTTGTGCTATAACACTAGTTGTACAGATAGTCATTGCATTCTTTTTCGCTTGCACTCATTTTGTATAAAATCGGATTTTGCTTTAAATTTTAATTTTCAGACTCTTGATAGATTACTATGGCATACTGAGCACCTTACTGACAAACATTTGAGTGATGTTTTACCATTTTGGAAAATTGAATTGTGTCAAGGAAATATAGAACTTTTTCGATTCCAAGTCCAATCAATATCAACTTTTCTTGAAAAACTTCTATCTTATCCAAAACATCATCAAAAGAAGGTATTTTTGGAAAATTGCTGACAATTCAGGTTAGTTGATAATTGTCTTTTGAGAAATTTCCATCCATTCTTCATTGATTCATTCAGTGAAATATATTTGGAAACTTTCCTTTCATTAGAAAAAGTCGAAGGCCTAACTTTCACACATAATAAAATACAGGCTATTAAAACCAAAAACTCATATTTACAACCCAGCCTGTCATCTTTCCTATTGCACGATTACCAACCCATAATGGAAACTCATCCTGATTTTTATGATCCAATAGATATCCAATTGGAAAGAAGATTTCATAAGAAAGAGATTTCAGGCAGAGTTCTGACCACAGTTACACTTTCTAATTCCACATTCAATGTTTTCAGTCCAAGAAAAAATTTAGTCTTAATACTAATGTTTGAAAGGTATACACATGTAGGAATAAAAATGGAAAGATGGTTACACTGGAAATATCATTATACCTAGCCAATTTTTGTGTATAGTTAAAATAGGAGTAGAATTAATTTAGCCAGGTTGTTAGGTGGATAGTTTATTTTTAACAGTTGGCAGGCAAAATAAGAGAAGTAATTATCCCTATCATGTACATAATCCAAGGGAATAGTTACCTCTCATTTCCTTTAACATGTTTTTCCCTAATAAAATCTGTTGTCGTTGGCAGCATTTGACATTTACTAAAAGAGGCCAACTCTCTTTCAGATTTTGAACTCTTCGCTTGTATAAATAGCAAATCTTTTGGAAAACTGATCTTTATTATTGATAGATACAGTTAAAGACTCTATCCTAGATATAATACTAGTTTCAACTTCATAAAGTTTGACGAAAGTAACCTTTAGTGAAGAAATTATTTTATCTCAATGCAATGAAAGGTATCAATAACAAAGTAAAGATTCCCTGTAGAACAGCTGTTTCCAAAAAAACTCTATTATTGTCGTCCAGAGCTATCTTAAGGAAACAATGACTTCCTCCCTGCTAAGGAAATCCCAGCCTTCAGAGGAATAATCTAAGGATACACTATGTATTGAAGAATAAGAGGTCTCATCACAAGCCGACTTATCATGATCACAGATATTATAACTTGCTAACCTTGCCAATACTGTCTATCACAACAGGTCAATGACTCAAGATTGTTGCAATCAAAAGACAAGGGGTCTCATCACGAGCCAACTTGTTCAACAAAGTTATGAATCAAGTGAGTGACTGTGTCATAATTTGGCTACCAAACCAAGACATTGTTCTTTAAGAATAAAAAAGAAAATCAAAGCAATAAGTGTGGATATGGATTTTTCTTTGAAAGTTGTAGGTCACCTTGAGTAGGATACAGGATCATTGCTGGGTAACAGGTAACCCTGTCGAGGCTATAAATGCCTGCTGGCAGCAGAGGCTCTACCTACGACAAATGAGCATATTTAAAACTGGTATACAGAGGAGACTTTGTTTTATCTTTACAAAACCAAGTAATGGCTGATATAAATACAAGGACTAGCTTGAGGAAGCTAATAGTCGAAGTAGAGGAAGCTTGAAACAAAATATCATTGACAGTTTAGAGCATAATGTGCTTTATCTTTCCATAATGAAGTTTAATTTTCTGAAAAATTTCCTGTTTTGGAAGTTTGAAAAATTCAATAGAAAAACAGAGATAACTGGTTCTCCCAAGTGAATCGCCAATTGTTGTGACTAGCAACAACCCCCCCTTCTCATTTAAGTGTTATCCAAAATACTAAATGTGTGGGGACCCTTAGTTAAAATTTAGGAAAAGCAAGAGTAGGGCTTACTTTTCTTTTCCTCAAAATAAAGTTACCATCATAAGCTTAAGAAACTCCTTCGAATACTTAAAACCTAAATTTTATGATGAGGAAGAAATCTTTAAAAAACGCATCGTATAATGGTAGTAGAACCCCACCACACAAGTACAATCCCGACATGTGTGAGATTGTGGTATTAAGCAACTATCACGTCGCAATAAGTAAAACTTATAATAAAAACTTCAAGATTTACCGATTTGTGATGACACCGTTCGCAAGATCGCATATCGCAGGAAACAGGTTAACTAAATTTTTCATACATAAACTTCTACGATCTGCGATATTGCGATATCGCGATATAGCGATGGTTGCGATGTCAAGCCAGACCAACGCTGCGATATTACATTTGTGTGACTTTACGTTATTACGATGGTGCGATCTGCGATGTTGCGAAGCAAATTGCAGAATCGCTCCATCGCAGACTGTTCCGGCACAATATTCAAGAAAAGCTACTTTCCATAAGCTGACACATAATTATGCGCTTTAAATGCTAATACAGGAGTTAGTTGCCAGTTATTAATAAAATATGGACGTGTGCTTTTAAAAGAATCACTTCACGTAAGGTGGTGTATTTGGTATGTCTGAGGCATTTAAAACTCTCCCATCACCCGTCCAGGTCATTCTTTTCCATTTCACTTGTGAATTGCAGGAACGGAGAACGAAGGATGATACAAGGCAATACGCTGGTTGAAATGGGGAAGAAAAACAAAGCTCAGATCTCTGAAGAAAAGGAAATGGCACCTTTGTATACAGACACAGCCTGTAACAAAGACACAGGAATAGCTACGTGGGAAGGCATGTACAGACTGCTCAAAGAAGAAAATCCTAGAGTAATGAAAGTCACTGTTCTCACGGGCTCACGGAGTTCTTCTAAAGCATCCCTAGAAGAGCTAGCATGCTCATTCCTACATCGGATAGCAGCGAGGCCCAAAATTCTCCCATACACAGACATGATCAAGTGGACACTTGATAGCGCAGAAATGAAAAATAGACAGTTCAAGATTCATGGTCAAGGGCTCATCGGGTCATTCGCTGCACAGGATTTAAAGCTTATGTATCATCTGCCTAAGCTGCAGGCAACTTATAATATGCAATTCATAGAAAAATTTGTGGCGGAGAACCCGAACCTGTCAGAGACCACCAAAGATTAGTCCAGAAAAGATGAACCGCTCAAGAAAGATAAACACGGTATGTATAGTACTGGTTCCCTTACCTCCCCATATTGTTTTGCTGCTGCCATGCTCTGTAGATTATTTGGAATGCCAAATATCAACAAATTTTCGTCCAAATGGTTACCATTACTAGATGCTGCCACAAATGCCACTATTGTAGATTGGGCCAAGATTTTATCTGATAACCTAGTCACGACGATTGTCAGTTACCAGTCCAAAAGATCTACTTCTCAAAGGATTTATCCTCCTTTTTACCTAGCCGCATATGTTATGGATTCAATATGTTACGTTTCTAAGTTCCCTATTATGGGTTGGAAGTAGACAACTCAAGACCCCTTTCCCATCCATGTATATCATAAGATATTGTGGGACTCTTAGTTCACTCCATATTTCTACCAGATTTGTCACGGACTTATCCTGCCCTTGTATAGAATGTTGTATGATAAAGAACCCTTGAGGTGCTCACCTGAAGCACAGATAGATATCCTCCCCATCGCAAGATGGTTTAGAGAAGAATTGTTCACTTATGTTAGAGTATTTGGAAGTACTACACCCCCTCATGTTCTACCCTTGTATATCCCTAATAAACCCTTAGCTCGAGAAATTGCATATCAAACCTGTTCAGAAGGCGGCCTAACTAAAGACTTAAAGGACAAAAAGAAGGCTACATGGCCACAGTTTCCTGTGGCTTTTGGGGCCTTTTCACTGTTTGATGTAGGTCACGCGTTCACTGAAGTACAGAATATGACGTGTCTACAACTATTTAAATTCCCCTGAAGACCATTTGACCCAAATAAGGTTGCCCAAAATTTCACAACTACAATCAAGATAAAAGTGTTCTTTGGGAAAAAGGATTTATTTGATGATATATTCCAAAATAAAAGCTCACTTCAAGAAATTTTGCGTGAAGCCCAATTGCAATTGTCTCCAGAAGACTTTCAAAAGTTCATGGTATACAGGGAAAGAAGACTAGCTAGTGTTCCTCTAGAAAAGCTGTGACTGTCTGCAAGAGAACCAACTCCAAGCGTTAGTCTCAGTGGGAGTTCAAGCACTAACGGATCTAAATCTAAGTCTGTACAAGAAATGCCTGAACATTCTAAAAGATCCGGAAACGACCAAGATAGGAGCGAAGAGTCAGCTAAGGACACCGCTCAGTCAATGGAACTTCCACAACAACAGGTTATTACCTCCCCGCAAAGAGATCCTCCCCCTCTCGTCATTGAAGCACCACCCGTCATGACAGAATTAGATAAGGAATGGGAAACCTTCAACGAACTGATCAATCTTGAAGGACAAGCCCCAAAAACACCTGTGAGCAATACACAGGTAGCACAGGAAGTGGTCCCAACCATAGTCAGCGATGTCTCAGAAACAGAGCATATTCCTATCGCTCCATCTTCTGAGCTTCTACTTAATGTAGAAGAAATTCCCCCTCTGGACATATTTTATAGTCCCCAACATAAAGTAGTGGTAAGAAGACAGAGAAAGAAAAGGAAGTTAGAAAATACACTCTCTCAGGATGCTGAGCAATTAGATGTCTTATGGAAAGATCCCACGAGTAATCCAACTCAAAATCTCACCAAACTATCTCAGATTGCAGGAGCGTATGCCTTTGCGACTATTGACAAAGCATCAGAAGTACAACAATTGTTGAAAGAGCGAGAAGATCAAATACAAGTACTACAACTACAATTGCAACAAGCCAATACTAATAATGAGGCACACAAACAGCTTGAAAAGTTGCAGGAAGACTTCCAGCAAATGCAGATAAGTTATCAGAGAAGTTTGGACGAGAAGGGAAAATAGTTATAGGATGTACAAGAAATGCACAGGGACGACCCTAAGCTTACAGAGTTTATTTCAGAATCTATTTCCTTGAATGAACAACTACTGCAACAACAAGAAGTGTTGGGCCAAAAGATATCACAGTGGAATTATTATTGCGAAATGAGTGATAAGATCACTAATCAAGTGGTCGACTTACGAAGTGATTATGATCTGATTGACAAACGGGTGACTGAGTACTTGGCTTGTCAGGATGAAGACGAGGGAAAAAGAGCAGGCGCACCTAGGATAAATGAGAATCATAAAGAGTTGCCCTTTAACAAGTGAGACGATCAAATCAGGGAGGGAGAACAAGCGGCAGAAACAACAACCACGACAGCAATCATTCTTATTGACTGTGTAAATGAGAATTTGCACAGAGAAAATTTAATCACAGAAACCACCACGGGGTATTTACCAAACAAACTACAACTAGAGGCGGAATGGAAGCAGAGAGCGTAAGAAAAGGGAAAGGCAATCCAAGCACTAAATAGGTTAAATTGGGAATGTTGCTGGACATACTTGGTGAAGCCGCATAGTCAGTGGATGACTATGAAGTGTATCATAAATGTGGCCGAAAAGGTGGTACCAGCTCTCATCAATTCTGTTTTCACGGCCCAGCTCAAAACAGAAGTCAGCCAGCCGACTCTCCTTAAACCAATGCTGAATACGTGCAGTTTTAAAGACTAGATATAGAAGTAGTTTAGTTCTGAATTTAATTTTCGCTTTAAATTTTTCTTAGAAAAAGGGCAGTCATTTGAAAGCCGTATCCTGAATTTTTGTAAATAAACTATTATTAGAATTAGGAAGTAGTATTTAAATCCTTCTCATGCATTTAGAGAAGGGTCCAAAAATTTATCAAAAACTTGTCCTCGGAACATGCACTTTTGCACCCTCAGAGGAGGTTTTGGTGAATGAATGGATCAAGATTTGTTGATGTTTGCATTTGATATCTGCTACTGATGTTGCACTTTTGTACTCTTAGTAGATGTTAGAGCAAGGAGAGATAAATCATTGTTGCTTGAATCTTATGAGTAGGACCAGTCAAAACTGGTACTTTTATCTCTTGACCATTTCTGCTTATATGTTAAAGTGATATACAGTTTTTAGTTGTTTATATGTTATTGCATGAATGCTTGAGTTATCATTTGGCACTTTTGCACGGTGGTGGCTATTTATTTATGTTTAATGTATGAATAGCTTATTATGCGATATGCTATTCACAACTGTTTTGCCTTACTTTTTATGTGAAGTGGTTCATCTTAATTGATTTCCTTTCTTATAGTCGCTGAATGATCTTTATTACCAGTTGTTATTTGAAATCTCCTTAGATCACATAATAGAATAATTACATCCTGAGTTAGCATAGATTAGATGTGTTGTTTATTAGATTACAATAGAATAGCATTAGATTAAAGTTTGAATTAGAATAGCTTAGATAGGAATTGTTAGATCAGCAACATCCAATTCTACACACACACACCCATAGATTGGGAAACTGGTTCCATTATCGCCAGTCGGACCCGCTATACCAAACGGATAAGGAGCTGCCAACCAAGGTCCGGACCAGGCGGGTATCCCCCCTGTTGTCGACCCGGTTTTCGGGGCTTCAACACTACCCCATTTTAGATAGCCAATGGGTTTCTCCATTGGTAATGGTCCCCAAGAAAAACAGTAAATGGCGAATATGTGTGGACTACTGAGAATTAAATAAGGCAACTCAGAAAGACCATTTTCCATTACAATTCATTGACCAAGTCTTAGATACATTAGTAGGGAAGAAGTTTTTCTCCTTCCTGGATAGATTTAGTGGGTGGAACCAGATCCAGATAGCTCTTAAAGATCAGGATAAGACCACATTTACATTCCCTTGGGGAAAGTTCACATACAGAGTCCTCCCATTTGGTCTCTGTAATGCACATGCAATATTCCAAAGGGAAATTTTAGGGATTTTCTCTGATTTGATGGATGATAGTGTTGAAATTTATATGGACGATTTCACGGCATATAGATATTCATTCAAAGAAGCATTGGGGAAGCTAGAAAAAGTTCTTGAAATATGCAAGCGGGCACATGTCCCCTTAAGTATGGAAAAATGCCATATGATGATGAATGAAGGAATAGTCCTAGGACACTTGCTTTTGACTGTAGGAATCTAGATGGACCCATCCAGGATAAAGGTAATACAACATTTTGCAATACCCAGAACACCCACTCAAGTAAGTAGCTTTGTCGGTTGTGCTTGTTCTTACAAGTGCTTTATAGAAAATTTTGCTAAAACAACACATCCACTTTTTCAATTACTGACAAAAGATGCAGAATTTGTGTGGACAGATGACTGTGATGCAGCCTTTGTAAAGATCAAGGAATTGGTCTATATTGCTTTGATCCTTAGAGGACTAGACTGGGCATTACCATTCCATATTCATGCTAATGCTTCCCAAACAACAGTTGGGGCAGTTTTGGGGCAGCAAGTGGATAAGGTACCATATGCAGTTTACTATGTTAGCAAGAACTTGGCCTCTATTGAGTTAAACTACACAGTGACTGAAAAATAATTCCCTGCTATCATCTATGCCATCAACAAGTTCCGGCACTATATCATTGGTTACCCCACCTTTGTACACACGGATCATGCAACCATCAGGTGTCTGATGAATAAACTCGTTACTCCTGGTCATATTACAAGATGGGTTTTCCTACTTCAAGAATTTGATATTACCGTAGCAGATAAACCAAGGAAGGAAAACATGGTCATTAATTTTCTATCTAGATTAGAAAACAATAACGAAGGTACACTTATCGAAGATAGATTTGCAGATGAATATCTTTTTGTAATTTCCGCTAACACTCCATGGTATGCAGATATTGCTAACTATCTTGCTATAGAGAAGGTACCTCATCATTTGTCATCTAAGGACCAACGGAAAATTATTAATCATAGTACCAAATATTCATGGATGGCAGGATACCTGTTTCATACAAGGGTTGATCAACAGATTCAACATTGTGTATCAGATATGATATCTATGAGATATTGAAGGCCACCCATAGTGGACCTTGTGGAGGACATTTTGTAGATAAAAGAACAGGCCACAAGGTGATGCAAATGGGATACTATTGGCCTTCTATCTCTTGTGATGCTAGATAGTATGTTCAAAGATGTGATAGCTGTCAATGGATGGGACAACCTGGGAAATCGGATGAAATGCCATTACAGCCCCATATAGTCCTTGAACCTTTTGAGAAGTGGGCCATCAATTTTTTTGGACCCATCAACCCACCTTCCCATCAGAAGGTTCACATATTCGTCTGTACTGATTATGTGACTAAGTGGGTGGAAGCCAGAGCAGTTACGAAAGCAACAGAACAGGTGGTGGCAGACTTTCTTTTTGAAGAGATTTTTTCCTGATATGGTACCCCGAGAGAAATTGTTTCAAATGGAGGAGCACAGTTCACATCCCACATGATAGAGAGGCTTATGCAGAAATATGGGGTCAAACACAGAGTGACAACTCCTTACCATCCCCAAGCGAATGGATAGGTAGAAAGCACAAACAAGGTATTGGAAAATATCTTGACAAAAACTGTAGCAAGTCATCGCTGGGATTGGTCATAGAAACTTCCAGAAGCTCTTTGGGCGTATAGGATGACATGGTGGAATACAATTGGATTTTCACCATTTGAGCTAGTCTACAGGAAATCCTTCTTGTTTCTAGTTGAATTTGAGATTAATACACTCAGAACAGATTTGGAAGTGGAATTGAACTTATCAAAGGCCCAGAACACTGACTGGAACAACTCAATGAGTTAGGTCAGATTCGTTCAGTAGCTATCCAAAGAACTACTACTGTCCAACAACAAAGAATGAAATGGCATGATAAATTTATCAAGAATAAGGTGTTTCATACATGGGACTAGGCATTGTTATATGACTCTCAGTTCAAAGACTTTAAAGGAAAGCTTCACACTTGTTGGATGGCACCCTATGAAGTGGACGTTGTATTCGCCAATGGCACAATCAGATTAGTTACAGTAGATGAAAATCATACTTCCTTCCTAGTGAACGGACACTGTCTGAAGTTATACCATTGTCCAACTTCTAAAGATGCCTTCATAAAACATCTTTCTGATACATCTGGTTTGACGGTTGTTGGTGTAGAGAATGCTCCCTTTTCCTTTAGCTAAAATATATATATATATATCTATATATATCTATCTATCTATCTATCTATATATATATATATATATAGATATAGATAGATAGATATATATATATATATATATATATATATATATATATATATATATATATATCTGCTCTTACTACTTACATGTTTGTCTTTTTGCGGGAATAAGAACTGAATTATAACAAGAAGAAACGGAGAAATTTTTCAAGTGCTATTATTACTCCACAATGTTGTTACTCCGCTGGTGCTATTACTCCATTGTTGTTGTTACTCCGTCGCTGTTGTTACTCCACTGTTGCTATTACTCCATTGTTGTTGTCACTTCACCGTGTTGTTACTCCATTGTTGTTGTTACTCAACTGTTGTTGTTACTCCGTCGGTGTTGTTAATCAACTGTTGTGGTTACTCTGCTGGTGCTGTTACTCCATTGGTTGTTGTTACTCCACCAGCGCTGTTACTCCACTTTTGTTGTTACTCTTTCGGTGTTGTTACTCCACTGTTGTTGTTACTCCACCGGTGCTATTACTCCAATGTTGCTATTAGTCTGTCGATGTTGTTACTCCACCATGTTGTTACTCCACCGATGCTATTACTCTGTCGATGCTATTACTCCACTATTGTTGTTATTTCACCAGTTATCTTCACTATTACTCCACCGCTAGGTAGGTTGCCAGGTATGCCTTCATTGACTCTTATGGATTTAATTAAAATATTCCAAAGAAGAGAGTAGTATGTGCCGTGGACGACTGCATTTCAGTTGGAGGGGGGATCTTGTAATCAAGAAACGAGGGCGTACCTAAAATCATAATCATATCACATCATCACCAAATCCAATGAAAATGGAAACCAAAAATTGTGCGATTTTGTAATCATGATTCCCATGCATTTGGATTTGAAATTTTATGCCAAGAACTTTACTGGTCATTTCTGAAGTACGCTGTATTCAATTACCATAATCATTCACCTGTACTGCCACACCCTGCCATTATTTGCTATGTTTTTCGAGGTGTACTAGTCATTATTATCATTCTTTCACCTCGCGGCCACCATGCTAACAATATTGTCATCGTCAGTTGGGTTGTTGTTATTATCCCCCTACTAGCCGACTGTATCCATCGTGTTGATCGAGTTTTTACAGCGATGGGTGGGTTGGTTGTGCACCATGAGATGGAGGGAATGAAAATGGTAAGAAACAATCTGGAAGTATGGAAGGTTTTTGAAAATGTAGGGTGGAACATCTACTTCAATAGATTGCAAGGATTTAACTAGGCAATCACGATTGAATTACACTCAATTTAGAGAAAGGGAGCACTCGAGTTCGGGGGATAAAAATCCCTGTTATAGAAGAAACAATTGCAGAGGTCAGTGGGCTACCCCAGTAGGGGCATAAATGGTGTTGACGAAGAACTACCCTTCTGGAGTTCCCCGAAGCATTCTTGCAGGCTGGAGAGAACGTTGTTTAGAAAGGTTGGGCGTACGATTGAAATTCATTACCACACCCATGGGGTGCGGTAGCAGGCTTTGTAATGAGATACATAACCTGCGAGGGGAGGTATACCACCATGTTTAAATACCATTTCAGAATATCGGCTCACCTTCGGTTCCCACAGGCGGAAGCCTTCTCATTCAATATGTCTTCCTTCCTGTTAAGAAGTCTCCAGCTGATGGCACACTCTGCTCGGCGTTCGCGACAAGTGGTAGCAGTCATTACCAACCATGGTCTGGTTTAGCTGTTAGCCGTGCATGCAATCAGTCAATTTCAAATCCAATGGGAAACATTTAGGGATTCTATAGAGGAAGAAATAGTGTCTACTAGAGCTGTTAGAGAAGAAGAGCTGGAAACGATGGGGGAAGGAACTGGAGCAAAGGATGAATACATAGATCAAGAGTAACTAGAGGAAATGGAGATGGAACCCAAAGGGATGGAACAAAATCAGGAGCATGAACCAGGGAGGACAATCGAGGCTGCTCCACAAGAACTAGCCTCAACCATGGAACCAATGGAAAAATAAGTGTTGCAGCAAGGGGCCAATATAGGAAGGGCCGCCAACACCATGATCGAGGTTGTCCCTCAAGGACTAGCCTCAACCATGGAGCCAGTGAAGAAAATCAGCAGCACTGTAATAAGAGAAGAGGGACCACATCAATCTGAGGTGGAGGAATTCATTAATATTGTGGTCGGGGGTGTCCAACAGGAACCACCCTTGACCGTAGAACCAATGGAGGAAGACGAACAAGAACGAGAGGGGCCCGAAGCTAAACGAAAGAAGAAGCTATTGGTATAATGGATGGAATTGATGTGATTATGCAAGAGTCCATCTATATCAATGCCATGCTGGAAGAAATAGTGTTAGCATCGTCTATTCAAGAACTGTTGGACATGGAAGGTGGCTTCCCACAAGAACCACCATCAACCTGTTCGACCTTGGAGACGATAGAGGAATTTAATGTTGGGATTTATGTTGTTCCACAAGAACCAGTGTCAACCTCAGAACAGGGGACTGCATAGGTAGGGTTTTAAACCTAGAGCAGAGATGCTGCAAACAGAGGGAAAGAACCTAAAACCACAAGTGGGGCCGAGATAGATTAGGTAGGAAAATTCTTCCAATTTTCCTCTTACTTCTCCATTCCAAAAGGGGAAAGGATGTCTCCCTCCACCCGACACACAAAAGAGGATGTGGCCATTCCGCTGATTTTGAAGTATGATGGGTCGAAGAAGGGACCAGCTGCCACATTCTTGTTGGCTAGAGATCCCCACAGAGATCTCTCTCAATAACCTAGAATAGATGAAGAGGCATGTGTTTTTGAAACAAGGGAACTTGGAGGGGAAATTTTGGTTGAACCACCGATGGACATCCATTGAGTGAGCTCGCCACTTGTCGAGATAGCTTCACAACAGGACGAGGTAGGAGATAGTAAGAAAGTGGATGCTCCCCAGGAAGAGAAACCAAGCAAAGAAGCCCCGTTGACTAACCCTATGGATACTCCCTTGGGTAAATCACCACCTATCGAACCGGCTACAGTACCAAATGAGGTGTTGGTTAAACAAGAATGGGTAGAATTTTGTGAACAACAGAGGTTGGCTATGAAGTAGAAATATCAGCTTCAGTTTAAAGAAGCGATGCGGCTCAAAACAGAGGTTAAGAGGCTGAGAAAACTGATGCACCGGTTGAAGAAACAAGTGAAGAAATACAAGCGGTGGGCTAAGAAGCCCAAAACCATGACGACCAAAACAGGGATGCAGGTGGATGAAGTGGCAACAACTTCTATTGCCACTTGGAAAAACCCAATAGAATATTTGTTTGAAGGCCGCGAGTTTTCTTTGTTGGCTAAGGTACAAACCTGGAAATCCACCAGGAAGCGATATCGGAATGAAGCTAAGAAAGCCAAAGAGCAAGCATCCACGACTATTTTTGAATATGTGGAGCACATTGATATATTACGATTGAGGCATGCAAAGCAGCAACTCAAGATGGAGCGGCTGGAAAGGCAAGTAGCAGAGTTAAAAATCGATAAAGAGTAGATGCTCCATTTAGCACATGAAGTGATGGCATGCCGCCCTCCCGCTTCTAGTTACTATTTATTTTTGCATGAGCGCTTTCTTTTCTTTTGTTTGGAAAGAATCCAGAAAGAAATTAGTCATGAGATTGACGACGGTGTATTGTTCCTCCAAATATTGAGAGCCCATGATGTGCCAACTCAACATTTGATGTGCGAGCTTTACATGCATGGGTATCTCTTGCGTGTTGAGAGAGAATTTAATCTGGTTCCATATGTGGGGGACATTCATTTAAGGGCCCTCACCTCTTACACTTTTAATTAAATAAGCTGGAAGAAGGCTTCTGACATGTTCGAGTCAAATCAAACCACAAAGCCTTTTATGGTAAGTGGAGAACCCAAGAGATCAGTGACTATGTATAATAAGCACACTACATTTTTGGAAATTAGGAGAAACAAGGAATGGATGCTGAGGACACAAAAGTGGTGCATTGATATCTATGTCAAACAATTGGTCACATTTCAAGCTAAGGCCCTAGAAAGTTGTTAAAAAAGGTGGATGATGTCACCCACATCTGTCCGAAACAGGGAACCGTTTGGAGCACCAAATTTTGCACAAGCACTCAGCAGGGTGCCAAGATATGTGATGTACATCCAAACATGTGGGGTTTGGTGGATGGGAATTCTATTCCAGTACCATGTCCTATGGTTGCCAGCAGAACATTACACCCCAACCTATAATGTACCAACTGATTGGTGAAAGGAAGTTCTCCTCTTAGAGGGGTTTAAGGTTCTAGGAACAGAAATGGCCGAGGAATATGATCTCGCCTGGCTTGAGGAAGCACACAGCCTATCCAACCCAGACCTATGGAGATGGCGAGCTGCACGAGGGCGTGCAAAAGGCTAGTGGGGGGAGATGTTGGGCACCAAATTAGCCTATCTTTTCCCTGCATTTCCACTCCTCTTTTCATCCCTTTTGTATTCATTCACATATATTTACTGTGCAAAACTATGAGGTAATTCCCCTTTATCGTCTCTTGGGATATTTAATTAATGAAGTAGAGTCGTGAAGGTTTCTACCTATGCGAACCACTAAAACATGTGATGAATGTAGATTATGGAGCACAGGTGTTGACCGCATAGCATATCGTAGCAGTTCCGCGATTAACAGCAGCTGATCGACCATGATGAAACAACATAACTGATTTGCAGCTATTCTCAACCCATTTTTGGACCATTACTATTATTGCTCTCTCGTTGCTAGTGTTGTGATAGAACTGATGTATATCTTTGGGCATATAGTTGCCAGGTTTTTGGGAGAGATGTTATTCTCCTTTGTATTGTATAAAAGACGGGTCATTCCTGTATCAAGAGTTAGTTAGACCCTATATTGTATTGTCACAAATTATTCAGATTAATAAGATACAAACCTTTTTGTTGATCTATCATTTGTTGTGAGTAACGGAGCCTTGATCAGAGAGCTGGGCTCGCTCTTCTGATCAGGTGTTGCGTGTTTCCTTGTTTTGTGTGTATCGTCTATCACTGTGTTTATTTCTTGTTGCTGTTGCAGATTTCTTAGATAACTGTGAATAGATTTTTAAGTTCTGTAGTTGAGTTTTTATTTATGTTTTAGCAATGTTTTGATCATTAATCACGAAACCTTGGTTGAGGATAGACCGTAACCTTGACCTTGCATATACCTTGTGTGTTGCCTTGAAAAGAATATGGACCCGGATTGATACATTAATGTAGGAAAATGGGTGGATAGATTGTTCATACCTGGACATCAACAATAATCTTTAAGAACATTGTAAAATACGTCGAAGTTATTTTCTCTACACCTCTTTTGCAATAACTATTATCTTCTTAGTTAGTTTTAGCAAGTACATTGAAATAATTCTCTTACAACTTCTCCAAATAAACAACAAAACCATAATTGTGGAAAATTTCTTCATTGTCAAGAGATTTCCTTATGCAAATCTTACAATCAAAGCTTTCATTATTGGAGGAAGCTTCCTCTGAACTATTAAAGTTACACACAAGGAAAGCTCCACCCAATGAAAGATTTAATATGACCAAATCAAATTTAGCTTTGACTTTATGAGCAAATCAAATTTATTTAATGATAACTTTTTATGAGTAGTACTTGCTTAGTGGTTGAAGTATGTTGATTGTTTATTATTTTGTTGATTTTTTAAATTATTATTATTATTATTAGTCCTTGCCTTGCCAAGGATTGTAACAATCGCCTTGCGGTAAAAGGTTGTTGTCTATCGATTATTTTTTACTACAATTTTTCTATTTGCAGGTTGAAGTCTATTAACTATCGATTATTTATGTCTACATATTAACCATATTTTTGGGAAAATGTTGAGTATTCTGATTCTTCCGTATATTAAAAAATCATTTTCTATTTTATGGAAATCCTATTTCTACTTTTCCATTCGTTGAATTTTCCATTAATTTTAGTTATGATGTTTGTAGGATCATTCACTAGGTGTTTATCATGTAGTTTTTTTTAGAATACTCATTACAAGTGAATGTTTCATTACTTTTTGGGGGAGCTGGTTACAGATATATTTCTTATCATAGATGTACAATGTTGTTCTGGTAGTTGCATGGTATGGGGGAATTTCTCTATCAGCTCATTTCAAATGAAGGTGCAAAATGTGTAACATTGTTTTTTGGTAAACAGTGCATTCATTCATCTATATCCGAGTACTTAGAGTGTTTATACAATATATGTTACAACCCTGTAGTAATGAGGTGCAAAGTTAGAAAAGTGGATAATGTTAGAATGCTAAAAATGTTTATACAAGATATGTTACTGTTGTGTAGCTTTTATATCTAAATTATTTCCGTGCTATGAAATAAGAAATTCTTATTTTTCTTATTTCTATATGTTTGATCTAATTCATATCGTTGGAGGAGGGAAGATGTACACAGGCAAAAAAAGCTCGATAAATATAATAATAACTTTAATAAGAGGTGTGGTTCTCTTCTATTTATTGACAATTGATTATTTTTACATTATACAAATATGTGTCTATTTTTTGCTATATTTTTTATGTACTATAACTAAAAATGATGATTTTTCAATTTTCACGAAACATATAACACTTAAAGATTTAGATTCATAACAACAATTATCAAGAAAAAGGTACTTTGAATATTTCTATAAAACATTTGTATAAGTTAAAACTATTCTATCTAGTAACTATGAACCAATACCTTGGACTAAATACCTCAGACCAATACCTTGGTTTTCCAACATGTACGCACTTTTCCTCCTATGACAGTGTGTGCATACATATACACTCATTTTGTTTTGTGGACCAACGTGTATATGCTATTTTGACTAAGTGGACCTGTGTATACTTCTTAAACTGCCCTACATCAACCTTTTCCTTTACCTTCTTTATTCTGATAAGTAGACCTTAGTTCCATCTTCCTGTTCTTCTGTACCAATGCCTTGTTACCTATGAATAGACTTGTTACACTGTAATTTTCCATATTACTTCTGAAATGATTCCTTTGAATTTCCCTGCATTTTTTCACAACTACCATGCATTCCTTCACATCTGATATCTCTCATGTAGATTCATCTAGTTACTTAGATTCATCTAGATACCATATACAAGTGAGTTGTTCTGCTACAAGTGGGTTGTCGTCAAGTACAACACATGCATCATACTTCCAAAATTTTCTTTGTTGATTTTCTAACTCACAAGTTGATCTCCCATCTTGGTCCCACAACAGTTATAGGCATGGCCCAGAAAACTTTGCAATTCTTGAGGGAAACTAGCCTTGTTGTTGGGAATTGCATAGAACTAATTTCCAGTGAGCCTTGAGCTTAGGAAATGCACGGTCATGAGGGGGAAGCCCAGCAATGAACCTAGAAATTATGCAACCTTTCTTGAGCTCAGAAACTGCATAGTGCACTGAGATAGAAATTTCCCAGTTCTCAAAACTGCATTGTCTTTCTGGTAGTGTGCATAGCAAGTTCCCATGGAAAAAGGAAAAAGAAAAAAGGAATCCCTAAACAATAGGGATATATTTTTAGTATGTGGAAGGAGGCACTTTCATTATTTTTAGAAACTTCCACCAAGTATTACTTTTTACTTGATTTTAGGCATGCACATCATAAAACGTAATTTTCCAAATCTATTTAATCGACATTGCTAAAGATCATTTTCACACCCAATATTTGAGTTATAGAATTATCAAGGAGATCAAGGAACCTTCGGTGCAATCGTCATCTCTTTTCCGTGTTAGTTTTGCTTTTTTCATATTTTGTAGTTCTTTCTGTCGCTTTTGGTTATTTGGCTTTTGTGAGTATTTTTCACTTATTTCTCTGCATGATTGCTGGAATTTTAACTCATTTTAGCTTTTAGAAGTTTTCTTTCAAGTTATAAATTCCCTTTCTCAAGTCTCACATGACTGTTCTTGTCTTGGCACCAACAGTTGCCATTGCAGCGACTCTCCTCACATGCTTCGTTTTCCTTCGTTTAATCAATTGATGCACTTGTTTCACATGTATGCATCTACACTAATCCATATTTTCACTCTAGTTCACACTATCTTTCAGATCTGCTTATTTTGCACACTCCCCTTGAGCAGATCTGGGTCCCCTTCCCCAGATCTCACTTTGCAAAACTTTCTCTACGCAATCTGGAGACTCAAGCCTCTGGCTTGGCTTCTAGAATTGTGTAGAGCTAACCTAGACTGGCTCCAACTTCGCACTGCATAGTTCAAGGAGCCAACCTTATGAAAATTTGGAAGGCAAAAATTTCTACTCCAGTAACTGATGAAGTTTCTTCTAATTGTTAAATTACTCAACATATTATTTACTACATCCTACAAACCAATACCGAAACTAATACACTGTAACCTTCATGACTTAAATTAAATGTGGAAACAATAAATTGAGAAAGAAAGAAATACAAAACACATGACACCATTATTTTTGGACAAATATCACTGGAAAAACCCAATGTGGGAAAACAGGTGCAACAACTGACGGTTTGTATTATTAAGCAATAGTTTTCTGAATACAATATTTAGATTCCTTGCTGGCTATCTAATAGAGAGAATCTGACTGGAGGAATATTAGTGAGAAATAACTCACACTATCCCCGATGGGTCGACATTGATCCAGGCCCTAGATGCTTGGCCCCACGCTGTCTCTACGCAACTACTATGTAAGCCTACAGAGTTTTGCGTTAACCTATCTAAGGATATGTGTAACTTCTTCTCGTATCTCTTGTTGTCTAGAGCTTCGTTCCTCTATCTCTCCAGTCTCACACCCCATCTTCTAGCTTAGGAACTTGACTACCAGCTGAATTTTAGACTCCTTCTAAAGCTTTGCCTGACTCTGTGTGGGATTACGCTACCCAATGTAGCCTCTACACTGCCTCTTCCAGATCTCTCTCTACATCCTCTATGATGTATTCTCAGATCAAGAAATTTTCCTTCATAATTACCCCTGACCCTCACTACAATAAATCTCCTCAATTGATTCTCTAGCAACTATCGCATTGCTCTCTTTGAGAAATTTGATCTTTTGATCTCTCTCCAACGTATTTTCCAAATTCCCATCAAGCCTCTTCTTATAATCCTATTGTTGATCAATCAATGACCCATATTAGATTCTAATAGATGGTTCATATCATTTGGACTCGATATTTCTCTTCTTCTAGAAGTTTCATCCTTAGTTTGATTAATACCCTTTAATTATTTTAATTTCGTAAGTTTAGACTTGGGCACCCAGTAAAAATAAATAACTATTTTAATAAAATTGTCTCGAGGTGGAACTTCCAAAAATCATTGATGGGTATTGTGGAATACATGTGTCCTAGCCTCCCCACAAATTTTGAGGCTTAGATCACATCTAATGATACTAGAAATCAACACTCCCTCTTAGCGAGGAATGTGCTCTAGTAATGAAACCTATTGAAGCATTACCCTTCTCTGTAAAATCTCCCTCTACGGTGCTGATGTCTGACATCACTGCCCACCAACTACTTCACAAATGATGCATATGTACTATTGATGACCTTGCCACCATCAACACTGCATCTGTACTGCAACCCTCATAAGTTCTGCATCTCTGCTACTTCTGGAACTACCACTACCAACACTGCATTTGCACTGCCAACACTACATATGCACTGCAACCATCTCTCTCTTCTCTGTGCAACCTTCTCTCTCTGCTCTATGAAACTTTCTCTCATAAGTTTCAACTCCATTGCTACCAATTCTGGTTTGTGCTACTCAGCCTTTGGTGCTCCTAGCCACTATAAATGTCACTCCAAACTCCTCTGCATGAATTGATGTTGGTCCATCTTGCTACTTCTGATATGGGCTCCCATAGCAAGGTATCGATCTAAGAGGTGGACTCCTCAAGGATCCTACCCATCTGGAGTTATTTAGAACTACAATACTAGATCACCCCACCACTCCCCTGGAGGTATCTGGGCCACAATGGAAAAATCCTTCTCCTTGAACTTTGCAGATGCAACCTTTAGATCATGCTTCTTGTCCTTGTCCTTCTTCTTGAGAGGACACTATGTAGCGTAGTGACCAAATTCACCACATCAGAAGCACTTGATCATCAAGAAATCCTTCTTTTTTTCTCATTTCTTCTATTGCCCCTTTGACGCAAGGGCTACATTTTCTTCCTTCTCCTTGGGCTTCGTCCCACTACTGCTACTGCTATCAAGTTTTCACTTGACTAAGTCTCTCCTCATCTCTTACTGTTGAAGAGTGGCCCAAATCCCTTACTAATTCAACAATATCTCTGCCCAAGATACTCTGGACAAACACTTTCCATTCTTCACAGGCTAAATTCAAGGCCAACCTCACCATCTTAGTAGGCTGACATGTTGAACCCACAACTGCCAATGAGTCTCAAATTTCCTGAAGCTTCATCAGGAATAGATCAATGCATTCCCCCTTCTACATCAGCGTGGATCTCATCTTCTTCTCCAAGTAAATATTTTAGTCCTCAGAAGATCCTTCATATAGCATGGCCAATTCTTCCCACATATTTCTGGTAGTATCATTCTAAAACTGTGACACATTACCTAATCTATCACTCCATCAAAGATCAATCACTTGGCCTTTGCCTTAGGTTTGTACTTCTTGAGCAGATCTAGATCCACGGGTACAACTACCACACTGTCGACATAGGTTTTCTGATCATTCTCATCCAGAAGTCATGACATCCTTTCCTTCCAGATCACATAGATGTATGTACCATCCAACCGATCCTAATCTCTTAATCCACTAGCTAACATCTCTACCAACGAAATGTCAAATTTCCTCCTCTCTCCTCTGCGCTACTGCTAGGTTGGCTTACGCACTCCCTACTGGAGTTAGTAGATCTTGTCCTCTCTGTTGCTGCTCAGGAATAGAGAAATCGAATTACCTGGCTAGGAATTCTTTGAGGAATAAATTCCCTCAATAGTGTCGCCTTCTTCCTTCTGGTGCTTTTCTACCCCAATAACTGTTGTAGAAAAGTACGTCTCACCATAAAACTTCTTTGCAATGATCCTTTTGTGATACTCCCTCTGATACTATAAAATTTCAATCTAGAAATCTTACCTCTCTTTCGACTCACTCAAAGAGAGATCTTCCATGAAAAACTTTCCCTTCTAGATTGGACTGTGCAATCCCTCTAGGGATTCTATTTTCTGCCTACGTAACAATTCGACTTCCCTCCTTCTCTTCAGCGTTGGGCTCTTATGGCTCTTATCTCTTGCTTCACCTGCCCTCTGATACCATCTAAAAATTTCAAAGACCCAAATTTATAATGTAGTAACTAATTAAATTTCTTCTAGTTTATTAAATTACTAAAAAAACTATTTATTGCATGCTATGCTGCTCTCTTTGCTACTGGTGCTCCTGCTCCTGTCTTTGCTAGTGGTGCCTCAATACCTGTAACTGGGCCTAGATTTGCTTCTATATGATGTCGGAATATATGGAAATAAACCTAGTAGCTGGGTACTCACTCTACAGAATATACTGAGTCAAGATTGTAATGAAAGTCAAAATCGTCTGCTGAACCTGGACCAACTGGAGAAACTGCTCCTGGAACAAGTGTTGAGCCCACGACTTAATTAACGGAATAAGCTAACCCAGTTTTCCTGCTACTAGAGCCTTAGGGGCCCTTGTATCTACTCCTGGTACCTTTGGTTCTGTCGCCTATGCTTATATGTATTATGCTCTGGTGTTGGATTGTTGGTCCATGAACTGGCTCAGAGACTTCCTTTGCTTCTGAAACAGTAACTCAATCTAAAACATTACATACATCCATAATAAAATGGCCACCATATTAAGCGGTACATAGTAGGTATCAACTGGAATTGGATGAATTGGTCCACCCTTGCTCCTGTCTCTGTTGGTATCTCTACCTATGCTGCTAGCTAGGCTGGTGCTGCTGGAGGATAAGGTAATGGACTTGGAACAACATCTCAGTCTCGATCAACAGAATCGACTTTAGTAGAATCAATGGCTAAGGCTGGTGGCTTAGATGGATAGCACTACAAAGAAGAAGAGTTGGGGGGCACATCATGAAAAACAAAAAATACTGAAACTAATACACTATAGCCTTCACCAATTAAATTAAATTTGGAAACAAGAAACTGAGCAAGAAAGAAATACACAACACATGACACCCTTATTTTTGGACAAATTTCCCCGAAAAAACCCATTGTGGGAAAACAAGTGCAACAATTGAGGGTTTGTACTATTAAGCAGTAGCTTTTAGAATACAATCTTTGGATGCCTTGCTAGCTATCCAATATAGAGAATATTAATGGTAGAATATTAGTGAGAAATACCTCACACCTCACACTATCACTAGTGATACAATGTTGATCCAGGCCCTGGATGGCTTGCCCCACTCTAGCTCTGTGTAGGTATCGCGTCAAACTACACAGTTCTACGCCAACCTCTCTAGGGATCTGCATAACCTCTTCTCAGATCTCCTATTGTTTGGATCTTTGTTCATCTGCCTCTTTGGTCTCTCACCCTGGCTTCTAGTTTAGGACCTCGACTACCCAGTGTAATTTCAGACTCCCTTTGAAGCTCCATGCTACCTCTATGTGAACTTACACTACCCAATGTAGCCTCTACACTGCTTCTTCCAGATCTCTCTTTGCCTCATCTGTGATGTATTCCCAGATCAAGAAATATCGCTCTAAAACTATCCCTGCCCCTCAATGCAAGAAATATCCTCAATCGATTCTCTAGCAACTGTTGCGTTGCCCTCTCTGAGAAATTCGATCTATTGATCTCTCTTCAATGTATTTGTCAAATGCCCATCAAACATATTCTTATAATCCTCTCGTTGATCAATCAACAACCCATATTAGATTCTAATCTATGGCTCATATCATTTGGACTCGATCTCTTTCTTCTTCTAGAATTTTCACCCTCAATTTGATTAATACCCTTTAACTATTTTAATTTCCTAAGTTTAGACTTAGGCACCCATTAAAAATAATTATTTATTTTAATAAACTGTCTCCAGGTGAAATTTCCCAAAACTATTTATGGGTGTTGTGGAATACATGTGTCTTAGCCTCCCTGCAAATTTTTAGGCTTAGAGCACATCTGATGCTACCAGAAATCAACAATCCTCCAAGCTTGGCCACTGAGATAGCGCAATGTTTAGTCTCTCCCATGCCTTGGCCCAGGTTGAACTCTAGATTGTGTGGTTTCAGTCGTCAATCTTCCACATCGACTACTGAGACTACATAGTACCCAGTTCCCATAGTCACTCAGTCACCCTTGTTAAGAAAAACTCCACAATCCCTCACATCAAGTGCTTGACTGGCTGCTTGAAGTTGCCTTGAAGTTGTTTTGGTTTTAAAATAACATTTTCTTACCACGAGTGCCCTCTCTGTCCCATAGGTACATCAATTGTTAAGCATCTCCCTACCAATCATAGTTAACATGGCATCGAAGAGAGCTCCATCAAAGAAAATCATAGAGAGAAGTACTAGGGAGGAAGTTGAGCAGATATCAGTTGATTTACTAGTGTATGGAGATTGTTTGTTGTTTATTGAGATGGGAACAAGATTGACATGGATATAAATCAAGGACACTTTTGTAGAGGACTTTAAGGAAGACTTAGAGGATCAACAAGTTTATCTTAGAATCCAATGGTTCAGGTTATATAAGGTTTCATGCAGGTACCCTACCTTCCTCTGTGTGGACATCATCAGTTGGATTGTCTCGTATACAGATGATTAGTCTATGACATTGAGCACTGTTAGTGGGAGAAATATTTCCACCTTCAGGGTAGAATACTTTCAACATACGTATCACTTTCTTGAGTCGGTGAAGCGCATGGACTCACTCTTCTATTCCACCCATATCTATTTGAATACAAGAGACATTATCAAGCACTGGGTGAAAGAGTCGTCGAAGTTTAGATAGCCACCCACTCATGTTTACAAGGAAAAGTCCCTCAGGAAGTCTTACATGTTCTTGATTATCTTTTTCTATATAATTTACAGTCAAGAGAGAACATAGACATTCTCGGAATGGTGGGTAGTCTTACCGGAACATTTGGTAAGTGATGGGAGGCCATTCAACTAGTCAGATTTGTTGGATCAATAGTTGTAGTCCGATGTAGCTAAGCCTCATAGTCTGCCCAAGAATGAGTAAGCAAGAGTTTACATGTCTGCATACTTAATGGATGCAATCTATACCCAACAATAGTTCCTTGGCATGGGTTGGACATGGACACCACAAGAGACTTTTTTCGACACCTATTGCACGTTTATTTCCGATTGAAACTATCGATGAGTGATGGAAATGCTAACTGACCACTTTAGCATTCCGTTATAAAACCTCATATTTCAGCAAGATCCACCTTGCATGTCCTGAGAAGCAATGGAGGATATAATCAACCTTGTATATTGGTATGCCTCACCAGGTGGCACCTTCATCAGAGTGTTTGGCAGAGAGAAGCCTCTACATGTCTTACCAAGGTATGCCACTAACAAATTGATCATGCAATAAGTTTCATACCAGCTCGCTATTGTGTTGTCATTGGGACTGCATAGGAAGAAGAAAGCATCATGGTCTGCTCTTCCTTTTTGAATTGGATTATACAAGATTAAGAGCTTAAAAGGTTCAGAATTTAAAGCCAAGGACATAGTGAAATTCAAGATCAGCACTAAGGAATTTAATCCGTATGATCCCCACAGTATTTGCAAAGACAATTGTACGAGAGTTTACTTTTCATGGATCTGCGGGACATTTCATTGGCCAAAGGAGGATTCTTGGAGGTACTGCTACAATGCCTCGAAACTCAAAGAGACGATTATTATAGCAAGATCTTGGAAGGCTTCTCTATAGATAGCAACAACTCCAGAAGAGATAAAAACAACAATAGAAGGGAGAAATCTAGTGTAGGACAAGGGAAAGATGAATATTTTTTATGATCCAGAGGGAGCACAAAGCTAAAAAATGATGGCATCTCCTATTATATCAAAGTCATGTTTGGAAGTGGAAGCATAGAGGGAGCAACAAATGAAGAGACAAGAGGAAAGGAAGACAGAAAAACAAAGGTTAGAGGTAGTAGAACTAAAGATGCAAGATACAGAGAAGAAGATGAAGGAATAATAGGAGTTAAGGAGGAGAGCATGAGAAGAGAAGTAGAAATAGAAATAAGAAAAAAATCAAGGCACAAATGATAGAGGAAATAGGGTCGATATAGGTTGATGAGACAAAACAACTAGCAATAGAGGAGGGAGGTGAACAGATGTAGGATCGGGAGCTTGCTCAGCATATTGAGTAATTGATCGAAGTGACAAACATGAAGTTGGAACATGAGCCACACAATGAAGACACTGACCTGATTCCAAAAGCATCATAGGTCATCCCTTAGTCTCCACCACCTCCAATATCAGAACCATCCCCGAGTGAGCAAGGAGATGTTGTTCTCCTTGATGATGGTCCAGTCATGGATATGTACAATCTATCATTGATGAGTTCGGGAAGAGGATTGTACAGGCGCAGAGGAAGCACTTTTTGGATGATCACACATTACTTGAATTCATGAAGGAAAGGGTGAAATTGTCAGACATTGGGATGCATCCAACAGCCATTTCCAAATTTAGCTTAGCCTATGTAGGAGAAAAAACCTAAAATGTTCAGTATCTGATGACCGAGAATGAATAAACTGGCAAATAACTTACAGGATTATAGGCAAGAGGTAGAACAACTCTATGCATCAACACATAATGTATTTTTTGTATTAGGGGAGATGAGGACAACGATACGTCTTGAAGTATCAACACTTGGTGATACCATGCCACAACTCTATGATGGATTTGTCACCATACATAAAGCAATTGTCTTTTTGCATGGCCTACAATAGTGGAGAGAAGATTTATTTCAAACTCTCAAGAAAATACATGCTTCCATCGCCCATGTACAAGAGTGGCAAATGTGGTGTAAGGTGCCCCCCTGACTTAGTGAAGAAGATGAAGCCACAGGTAGAGATGGAGAAAGCGAAGGTCTGAATATTGATTCAGTACAATGAGCAACTCACGTCATTCATCAACAACACACTAGCATCATATATGCGGTTGTACAATAGTTTTGATGTCTTGGTGAGAAAAAACCAGATCCCATCAATTGCCTCCCTCACCGATGATAAACCAAAGAACCAAGTCGAGTTAGAGATCGATCAGTACTTGGAGCGGCTAAGACAAGAAGCTGCCAGGGAATACTTGGAGCTAAACACACACAACATGAAAAAGTACATTAGTGGTCCTATCAAGAGTAAGACAATGATTCTCATCTTCAGTACGATTTGGACACGGGTTCCAAGACAATATACTCGGATGCCATGGAGGGTAGAGTCAACTTCCAGAGAGACACTGTTAAGCATTTTTGGGACACCATCACACAGTACCAAGCTTGGCACCAATATGTGACCGAGAAGTAGCAAGTGGAGGTTACTAAGCTGGACTTTCCCCAAACTCCATAAGCATAGTGTTGTGTCTTGTTAGGATGTATCTACCATAATTTTTCTTATATGGGTACATGTGGAAAATGTAATATTAATTTTAATTATGTTGTAAGTGAAATTCCAAGTGTCAATATTGGAATATGAAACATCACCATGTAATGTACTATGTCATTTAGTGAATAAGTTGAAGAGTCATGACGGTAGTCAAAAGGTCACAAAGGGGAGTTGAAGAGTCAGCCCCTCTTGTTATAAATATAACCACATAACTCATGTCAGAGGTTTTTGGGAGCCAATCTTTTGGCTAGGCTTAGGCTTAGAAAGATCTTGGGAGTATTGTGAATAGCCTTGGCTTCTCCATAGCGTAGAGCGAGTATACTTCTTTGGAGGAGCATGTGTTCATGATTGTAATGTTCCACTATTTGGGCTATTGGTCGTCAATGGTGTATGTATGGACGTAACATTCACTTATAATAATAAAATCAAAGCCATCACACTTTCATGCATTTGTTGTTAATATAGTAGGACTATTCTTGTTGTATTCGCTATGTATCTTAACACATATGCTTATGAATTACTTTGTATGCATTTATATGAATCTTGTTGAATTCATGTTATTGGATTAAATCATCACATTAACTTGTGGACTATTACGAATTTTAGCTTGTGATGTCATTTCGCTCACGTGTTCCTTTAAATTTTCATACTATTACATGCTTCCAAGGGGTACACTTACTTTTTCCTTCATGTGTTGGAACCTTCATGCATCGCGCTTGACACTCTGCAGGGTCACACACATTCTCTCACCTGAATTTATCATATTTTCCTCTACGTGTTTCCGCAGTCAAGGCATTACATTACCACCCACTGCTGGTACTCCTACTCCAAATGGTGTAATGTCTAGTTGGGACTTCATATTAGGGAGATCCCATGAATGTTGGCAAGTCCAGAACCATCAACATGATCTAATATCAAAGCAATTAAAGGAAGTGATAAAAAATCATCAACAATAAAGGATGGCTAATGGGAAATTTGAATAACAACATGGATGAAGGTGACAACTAACCAAGAATCAAAACATTTTCCCCTCAAAGGTTGTTGGCTCCCAAGTATTTAAATCAATTCTATGGCTATTTCTATTCTTGTAATAATTTTGGTCATAATGTTGTTAATTGTCTAAGATCTTATGTTAAAAATGATCATATTAGAAATAGAAGTAAAGGTCCATACTCGATCCCAATTAGTTGAGATATCTGATCCATATATTCACAAAGTAATAACCCCATAACTAACAACTTCTTTGCTCCTTTTCTTAATCGTATTGAATATTGTATTTGTAAGAGTTATGGGAACAAAGCAACTGAGTGTAAATATGGAAAGATCATACCTCCCTAGAAGAATGAGAAAACATAACAAGGAGCTAAAATATTGAAGGAAAATAGGAAGAAAGAGGTAGAAGAGTGTGGATTTTCACTCTCTGCTCAAAGTCAAGGAAACCTATGGCATATTGTGAATGGGTACTCAATTCACACAAAAAGAGATAACGGAAATGCAAATAGAGGAACAAATCAAGCTAAGTAGCAACAACGTTATATTAATATCAACAATAAAATAATCATTTTATTTGGAGGAATGAATCAACCAAGTTTAGATTTTTATCATAAAGCTAATCATAGTAAATGTAAAGGAATGAATTTCTCAAGGAGGCTCTCCTCATGTAAATATGAAAGGAATAAATTAGGTAACTCCCATAAAGGTGAAAGCTACAACTCCTTTTCTCCGCCAATGGATCTCCCTATAGTCTTCAAATATGAGAGTCTAGAAACCAAGAAAGTGATTATAGAAGCATCCAAATTAATCCTCCAAACTTAAATAAGAAAGAAGAACACACAAGGATATGGTAAAAGAAAGAGGTGATGAAGGAGAAATTAAATTTAGCTATGTGGTCAATATAAAGAGGACTAGTGGTATGTAGATAGTAGATGTTCAAATCACATGTCTAGAGACAGAAACATATTCCTCTATTTAAAGGCAATCAAAGGAGACAATGTCATTCTTGGAAATAATACATCAACTAGATTTTTATGGTCTTGACATTGAGAAAAGGAATGCTAAATGTGTATTGATTTTTGAAGTTTTAAATGAAAATATTTTAAGTGTATTTCAAATCACTGATAATAAACAGGAGGTCATATTTTCTTCTAAAGGTTGCAAAATAATGAAAGAAAATTATAGTAGAATATTAGAAACAACAACAAGGACCTCAAAAAATGTGCGTGTCCTTAATAAAGGTGAATCAAAATATTGTAGTATGAGAGTGTTATCTCACACAACTTATTAGAAAAATAAAAGTCAGGGACAACAAAATCTCAAGACACATAAAGAAGATAGAAAACATTGAGAATGAGTTGTAAGATAAGAATGGTGAGTTGAAAAGACCACTGTAGATATATTAGGGGCACGAAGTAAAGTTCATTTGGTTAGAAATAAATATGAACAAATGAATTGAAAAGATGATCTCAGAAGATGGTGTCAAAATTTAATACAAGTCCATTGGAATATCTTATAGGAAAAAGGAAAGAAGGGAGATGTAAAATTTTGTCAAGGATAGTTCCATGTTAGGAGGTCAGAGAGAATATTAGTAAACAAGATTAGGGGCACTTGAAACATCAATAATAACATGCATTAAGGTGAGAGTTCATTGCTAAGAAAAAACATGAAATGAAATGTTTGAAAATCTTATATGTTTTATCTTATTTCATTTGTATAAGTGGCTGACACAACTAAGTTCAAAAACCATGAGCATAAACAACATTTAATTTTAAGGCATGTGAAGCATTTGGCTCTTAGTACAAAAATTAGTATGCATTGACTCATTTTTACAACATTAGAAATACATATTGATCAATTGGTATAAAAATGGAGATCTCCTAGTGTTTGGATCAACCATTATTGTAGTAATAAATTTTGGCATTTGAAGAAACTTTAAGAGTAGAATGGTACATTGGTACAACTCATTTAATTGGTACCACAATAGAGTATTTTCATCAATAGGAGAACCAAAACTTTAGGGGGAGAATAGTGTAGTACAATGCACTATGAAATGGAAATTTTGCATGCTTCTTATGTCTTCCTCTATATATCCTCAATTGGCATCACTTGATTTAAGTGGGAGAAATAAATATATTCAATAAAAAATAAAACCAATGACCATTTCCCAAGTGAGAGAGTGATATAAAATTGGAAGTAGCTAAATCCAATGTAGGTCAACAGGGGGAATATAAATAGCAACTCGTTATATCCCTTTAGAAGGAAAATCGATGGAGGGGGAGGACCTAAACCCTTTTCCATTGATGCCAAAGGGGGAGAGTAAGAAAACATTGGAGATGAGATGAAACATTGACAAAGATATTGAAGATGGAGAGTGATCAAGGGGGAGAGTGCTCAACCAATGACTCTTGAAACACAAAATAGGAGAGTGATAAACAATTGGCAGTTCCCTCAACATGTTACATCATCCTAATAGGGGGAGAATTTCCAAGTGGTGTTGTTTCCATTAGTGACCAACATTTTTTGGTGGTGTTGTCATCAATACAAAAGGGGGATATTTTTGAGCATGTTGCCAATTGTTGTCAATGATTTCAAGTCTTAGTCATTGATGTCAAGTAATATCAAGTTTAGGGTAATCTTGTTGAGGTTTCCATGAATGATGATTAGGTTGCTATTGATGTCTTGGTTGTCTCTATTAACAATGTTATAAGCCTATGTTTCCTTCATTATTATTGATTGGCCTATCTTTGAAGGAATTTTTTTATGTGGGTGACTTTCTCATAAGCACATGAAAAGTGCTTAGTTGGATATTCCTCTCCAAGATATTTCCAACAATGTATGTCACTTGACCTAACTCCCAAGGAATGAAGAGAAAACTCAGTTTGAATTGTTGCAATTCAAGCAAAGTTCTTGTAAGAGCCCTGGTGAAAATTCCATGTAATAAAAGTTAATAAAGGAAAAATAATAACCATGGTTGATGGGACACTTATTCCAAGTCAAATATTGTGCAAGAAATCCTAGTGTGGGTGTTCATTTGAATTATTATGGCGAAGGAAATTCACAAAGGAAATGGATAAGGCTTTGGGAAGGAAAAATGGAATTTAGGCACATTTATTTATGAAAATAATGGAAATTAGTAGAAAAGGAAGGTGAAAGGTCATAGGTTGTATGTGAGGAGGAAATTGAAGGAACATAATGGAAAATGATGAAAATAGAGGCCTAATTGATAAAAAGGCTTATGGGGATCAATTTGTAACCTTTTGTCAGTTCAATTTTGGAGCTATCCAATTACTTTCTCTCTCACTCTCACTCTTGGACACTTAGAGTTTTCTTGGAGAATTTTGGCAGTGTATCTAGAAAGGAAAAGAATACAAGAGGACACAAATATCAAGTAAGGAAGAGCAGTATAAAGAAACTACAACAATATTATTTGCAGGTATCAATTTTCATGTGTATTTTCTTTGCTATATTTGGCATGCATGGTATTTGCATGTGGTTATTTTGTTGTTTTGGAACGGGTTTTGCGAGGTGTGACAGTGTTTTCATCCTAGCCTTGCCATTTCCAAATAGCCATGATGTGATGGCTTTCTCATGTTTTGGTTGAACTGGATTGGCAGATGGATTTGAAGCTAAGTGAGGTGGATCTCCAAATGATCGATCACATGGCATAGTGGTACCTGAACCGGAATATGAATCATGGTAAATCCACTGGCCTAGTAACCCGTGAGGTGGACACTGGGTTGCAGTAAATCCAGATTGTGTTGCTTCAGTGGGCCTAGGAATCCTTGCCAGTGAATGATAGGATATATGTAAATTGAAGGGACGAATTGCTCATCGTTGAGCCTAGTAATCGTGGGTTGGGATATGCAAAAAAGGCTGGAGAGTGGATCTTGTTTTACAACCTAGTGATCTAGTGTGGATTGTGGTAAAGCATGAGAGACTAGGAGATAGGAAAATTCCTCATGATGTAGGTGGAGAAATACGGTGGCATCCATGTTTGTTTTGGCCTAATGATCTGGTGAAGATCATGGTAAAGCCTGATATTACATGTTTATTGTGTTGTTCTAGTGATCTAGGATGGATTAGAGTAAAGCTTGGTTTCTATTGATGAGGGTGAGGTAGTTTTGCCTCGAGAAGCCCTAGTTGGTTCTTTTGGTTGGAGTCCAACATTCATGCTTGCAATATGGCACATGTGTGAATGGTTGAAGAGAGATTTGGCTCAGCGATTCTATGGTCAGGTGGGACATGGTAGTCTCAGCCTAGGTTTGGATTTCGCATCATCAATATGAGGTCATTTCTCCTTGTATTTCAATGAGTATTATACCGGTTTATATGTGGATCATATGGTTGTGATTTCTTTGGTATTTATGTTGCTATTATGCTAGTTATGTATATGTTTTATGACAATGCATATGTATGGTTCTCATCATGTTTTTACTTGTAAATGAATGAACAATATATCTATGACCTAATAGATGATAATGAAACAAATGATATAAGGGAACAATCGTTCATAGTCATTCTCAGATAATTATGAGACCCTTATGCTTAAATATGTTGTTTCCACCTGTAGATCCATATTTGTGATATGTTTGACGGAACTCTTGACATGGCTAGTAAGGGTTCAGTTAAGGTCTTGTTCAAGTATTTACATTGGCATCATTGTTTCCTTATTATCTCTCTATTATGAAGGTGTCATTCAATTCTGAGCAGTGAGTTGGGCTCTAGGCCTGGAAAAGTGGCTCATATCCCAGGTATGCTGGCACCTCAGTGGGAAAATAGTCCTTGGATGCTAGTATGCCTTGGCATGAGAGCATCTTGAGCCTCTTGGATGTTATTAGGTCCATATCATGGGAGTGTCCGAGGACCAAGTGGTCTAAAACCTTAGTGGGACCCAGTGGCTAGCTAAGTGAGTGGTTGGGATGTTTCCTGGAAGTCTTGTAGCTGATGTGGAAGGTTTTTATGTTGTGTTTATGTTGATTCCACTTCCTTAAGGTCACACAGGAGGTTGAATCTAATCATAATATCCTCTCATTATATGTTTACCCTGATTAGACGATTACTTGGGTAGATGTGGGAGGAGGGTATTATAGATGGTATTAGAGAATGGTTCACCCCTCACACTAGATGGGCGGTGTGTTGGTGATGAATTCCTGTCATTGTCACATGTGTTAATAATTATTGTGGTCTATGTGCTTGTTTCATATGCATGGTGTTAGTCATGGTTATAGTGATGTCACCATGTGAAAGAGGATGTTGTTGTTATGAAGTATGTCGTCACGATTGTATGATTGGTTACATGTTGTTTATGCTTGCGTATTATCGATATATATTGGTATGTTTTTTGTTGTCATGCATAAGGTCATGGTATGTGTAGCTGATATGGTCATGGATTGATGCATGGACTCTAGCTAGATTGATGGATACATGGTTATATGCTTATGTATTATTTGTGTATATGTTGTTATGATTATGTTATACATGTGTCATGTTGATTCGATGATCTTTCAGATGATATCCTCCTCGAATTATGTTAAGGTATGTTGGTTTATTGTGATTTGGTTTATATGACATAGTATTCCTTGTAGGAAAGACATTAAACTGACTAGCAAGATGATATACCACAAATACTCTCCCTATGAATCAGATGAGCAGAGTGGTGTTGGGCACTCTTATGATTTGGTAGACGCATTGAGAATATTGAATGAAGAAATAAGGAGTTGTAAGGAAGACAATGAAAAAATCATACAAGCGCAAGAGAAACAACCAGAGGTTAATGCTATACTTCCTTAAAGTTTTTCAGAATTGCAGCGAAAAGGGCCACTTCAAATCAGCCATGGACATAAGGGAAAAAATAACGGGGCATATGGAAGTATCTTATGGTGTTGTTGGCTTAGTGGGGCCTGACCTAGGTTCAGCGCTAGTTAGCCAAACAAATCCCTACACTATTGGCCCTTTTGGCATCAAACTACAAAGCACAAGCCGAAGTCTCATCCGAAGCAGTATGGGGGGATGCTGGAACCACGTTTCCACACCCTAAGATGGTCATGATGTCGATTTATTCCTTCTATTCTTGCTTTTTCTTAGGTCACTAAGTTCTAGGGCTCTATCTGCCTAGCCATTTATTCTGCCCTTCAGTACCTCCGCGAACGGGTATGATTGGCCGTCACGCAGCGTTAACCTATGGTTCAAGTAATTTCGCGCTGCTAAAGCAACGTAAAGAATAGGTTTCCAAGTTATCCTTAAGTGTCTAACTTATCTTATTAAACAACCACAATTAGCGCCATGTAAACAAATATCCTTAATTGTGTTCAATTATCCAACGTAATTACATACATTCGCGCATCACATAAACATTATAAATGAAATTCATACACAATATGACAAGATGCATTAACAGGAAATAAGACACAGAATTTGTAGAATGCTTCTCTTTATTGATATCTTTGAAGGATTACAGACTCTATCCACCCTACGCACATAGCTGCAGGGGTCCGCACACTCAGCTATGGACTTCTACCCTAGGCCTCTGTGCACTCATCTGCAGAGCCTCTACCTACACTAAGACCTGAAACTTAGACTTCTCTCCTTATTGCTCAAGACTTCATCTACAACTGATGACTCGTTAAGACTACTTAGAGCTTACTTACTTAGCTCTTTTATACAATCCCATGTTCCACGGACCATGGGTAGAGGTTTACAGCTGAATTTACTTTACAAAATTTAGGGCTGACAAGCCTTTATGACTCATGACACCTTCGCACTCCATGACCACAAATACGGAGACTTTACAAATTTATTACAAAATTTGACCCAAAACATGGGCTTTTAGCCCCAAAACTGTCCTTGGGGGATCCCATTCCCAACAGGCCCCCAACACAAACATCACGATTCGCCCTCGAGTCACTCAAGAGGCACGAAGATCTTAGTGCGAAGACCTTCCAGCTTGACTTGTATGACTGCAACCTCAGCAGTGCACTGTGCGGCCGTCTACTTTGCGTCTTCGACCATCTACTTGGTCACTACTACTGAACTGTTGGCCTGAATCTTTTGATGAGTTGCTTGCAGAGTCACAAGCTTTCCTTAAATAGAGGCTATGACCATGTACGCCTCATCCAGCCAAGGCTTCAGTCATGCCTTCAAAACTACTTCCTTGTGCAACGCTGCATCCACCTATTCCTTCAGCTGCTTGGCCTCCTACATCTTTTCCAATATTTGTGTCAGTGCAATGGTTCGCGCTGTGCCTTTGACTTCATCTTAGCACTGTTGTAGCTCGTGTGATTCTATTTTTAGTCACTATACATTGGGGTCCTCCTGCAAGCTTGTTAGGACCTCGAACAACTACTCAAAAAGTTTCGTGCAGTCTGCTACTGCACTATCAACCACCGCTACTGCTTCTGTGACAGCAGTCACCCACTGCTCCTTTACTTATGATGAAGTTGAAGGTTGGGACTTCAACTATAACTATATGATCTGCAGGTTCAAATCCAACTGAACCCTTGCCATCTCAGTATGAGTGGCATGCACCCCCGTATCTAGCTTGCAGACGCGTACCTCGACTGGTTCTTCCTCACGAATGGCCAACTCTAGGACCATTCGGCATGCCTCCTCGACGACCTGCACAATGCGGTTGTTCTAATTGGTCGTCTCGGTCATTACAATGATGGAAGAATCTCGTTGTAGGGACATCTACTCATTGTTGATCCGCTGCTCACTAATCACCTAAAGGGCGCACTGCTCACGGGCCCTCAGCTCTACAATCACTCCATCCTCCAAGAGGTGGAGCGCTTCTCTAGGGAGCATTGCCAAATTCAACCCTACTCCCTTTAGGGTGCTGACAGTGGGCCTATCAACTTTGTTCTCTGTGGTCAGTGCTCCATCAGGCAGCACTATCGCACTGGAGGCCTTCACGTGCAGCATCTTGGTAGCTTCTGAAGTGTCGATAGCAAGGCTGGTAGACACTGTGCCAGCCTATGACACATGGGTCTGCAGCTCCTATAGACGTGTCTGGATAGCCCCCAAGACTAGTTTCTACTGTTGCTCAAACTATTGTAGGGCCTTCGTGGTGAGATCCCGTATCGTGTCACTATTGTCATGAAAATCACCCTCTGTTAGCGTGATTGGGTCCAGTGATGTCTTAGTAGCCTTTGATTTCTTCTTGGACCCTCCTTTCTACTACTCCCTTAGACGCTTGATGAGGGGATATCACTTGTGGGTCCGTGTCGTGCTATTCTATTTGCTCGTCTATCTCTTCCTCGATCTCAGGTGAAAGTGACCTCGTGCCTTTGTCAGAGCCTCACTCTGTTCCACCCGTTTTCTTCTTTATCTGTGAAGTGGCATTGGGCTCCACCTAGGCCATGTCAATAGCCTCCTTCTTCCTTTTCTCGACCAGTTGTGTCATCTTTAGCTTAGCCTCCTCCTTCTTTCTCTACGCAGTGGAATTGCTCCCTCCCACTGCCAAGTCTGCTGTAGAGAGCCACTCTGCTAGCCATTAGTCAAGTACTGCATCAATGGCATCATTTGTTGCTAGGTAAGGAAAGTCATACCACTTCTTCATCAGGTCCTTCTGCGCCTTGATGGCCACATGGTGGAAATCTACTTTGAACTCTGCATAACCCTACAGGTTGGCGTACGCCGTAGGCAATAATCACGGTTTGCGACTGATAGCCATGCGTATGTTCATCTCCATCAAGATCCAGAAGATCTTGTTGTCCTTGATGCACTGCGCATCCTTGGTAGCCCACAATGAAGCGTACTTCACTGCTTCTGGTAGGCCTCGCACGACCGAAGGGAATTGTTTGTTCTCTGGTAGCTCTCATGCTACCAACAAATCTGACAGCAAGAGCAACACATAGTGGAACATCTTGCTCAGCTCTTATGCTTTGTGGCAGTTTGCTAGGAACTCTCTGCAAAGATATTCTAACCAATTGAACTAGACTTCTTTGACACATTGGGTTGCTAGGAGGACCCTAAAGCAGGAAGGGCCTTCAGGTAGGCTCAGTTGAGGCATATTCGGGTAAGGTAGGATCCTAAGCGGATTCTGGTAAGGAAGGAATCATTTTTCGACAGCCAAGCGCCGAAGGTCCGCGTAGGTATTTCGACAGCGACAAGAGGTGCCGAAACCTCGTTGGCGTGACACTTCCTCATCACCCTCCCTGCTAAAATCTGCATAGACACCTTTACAGCAGGGTCATAGATGTTGGATATGTAATACCCCCATAGCTTCTTTACCAGCTTAAACTTCTCTTCCATGGCCTCTACGAGGGCCATCTCACCACCTTTTCCGCCAAATATCATGGCCGGATTTTCTCAAGTGTAAGGAAACCCCCTGATCCTATGGATCAATCTGTCAGTGATGGGTATTGGCTCCTCCAGCCACAGACAGCCATCATGCACCAAACATAGTAGCTACTTGATGACCAATATTGTAACCGGGGGGCAGTTGTAGTGTGGCACCCAAAGCAGGTTGAGAAACCCTACCTTTTCTACTCCTCTGAGCCACCTCCGTGGCTCTAATGCAATCATTCCGGTGGTTGTATTGATGATGCGACGCATCAGCTGCTCGATCGCCAGGTGTGGGAACTTCTCATGATCAACCAAGTCCCAGTCATCGAGTTTTAGCAGAGGAACCAACCCCAAGTGCAGTTCTTCAAAGACAATTTCATCCAATAGAAGAGGGGTTTGCAAGTGGACCTTCCTCTCATCGAGGACTTTCAGTACCTTGGTCTTTCCTTTCTGCGGAGGGACATACTCAGGAAACCGAGTGATAGGGTCAGTACCTAGGGCTTCAACTTCCTCCACATCTACTCCCACATCCTCATCGTCAATCAGAATGTCTTTGCGTTCTTCCTCCTCTAGCTCTAAGTTGATGGCTTTTCCCTTCTTCTGTGTAGTAGGCTTTGGTGCCTTTCTTCTTGGCTATACTTGCATCGATATTTTAGGTTGCTTAACCTTTTTATCCTTCACGGTCTCCTTGGTTGGGGTCGGCTTTGGGCTCGGCGTCGTTGGTGATTTGGGGACATCCGCTAATACTTCTGTAACCTCTTGAGCAACTACTTTTTCCTCCATATAAATTTATGGTACTAACTCCTCTGCTTCGGTATCTATATCTTCTGTGGGCACTGACATGATGTTCTCCACGAACTCTTGTGTCTCCTTTGGCAATGTCTCAAATACTGAATTGGCTATCAGAAGTTCATAGTGCTCGCAATTCATGTGCACCTGAGAGCTCAACAACTCAATTCTCAAAATGACAAGTGTTTTTCGCTGGACAACCACTTATAATTTATAGTGCATTTTGAATTCCAATCCGACCGTTCCCCCCAAATTTAGTTCATTGATGTCAGATTCAAGGTAGATTTTCAAGGATCTGCCCCATAAATTTCATCTTAAATGCCGCCTGCCCACTCCATTTTTCACATTTCTACCATCAAGTCATGAAAAGTGACTTTAATGGTCACTTTCTGGCCAACTTGCACGATTTCTCCCTGGGTAGTGCAGCTCCCTTTGCACTGCCACGAAACCAGTGACACTTCCTTACTTCATAAAACTGTCCAATCACACAGCTCCCCAACCTGGGCAGTGTATTTTATAGTCCCGTGCCTCCTTTCAGCTACCTGGAATGCTAAGACTATGCCACCTTCATATACTCACATGGTCAGACCACCAATGTATGGCTTCAAGTGACTGCCATTCACCTTTCTTGGGAAGGGATCTCCATTCAATTTGACAAGCTACACCGCTCCTCTGCCAATAATCTCCTTAATGACATAGGGCCCTAGCCAGTAAATTCTAAATTTCCTTGGAAATTTATCAAACTTGGTGTCATATAACAAAACCAGGTCATTTACCTTAAAGGTGCACAACTTAATGTGTCGATCATGCCATGCTTTTTCGCACTTCTTTTGCACGTGTTGGTGAAATCCAGCTAGAATCCTCTCTTCCTCAAGCTCAGCCAGCTGCACGAGCCTCTCTTCTAGGGCTCCATGATCCATCATACCTCTGAGTGCCACTATGCATAGACTAGGCACAATGTATTCCATGGGCATCCCTGCTTCAACACCATACACAAGCCTAAAAGGTGTCTGTCCAGTCCGTTTCTTGCATGTCGTTTGATAGGCCCATTGTACTGCGGGTATGTGTAGGTCCCAATCGCTTCGTTAAGCGCTGCAAACCTTCATGAGAACATTCTCTAGCACTTTATTTAATGCTTCCACCATCCCATTAGCCTGTGGGTGATAAGGCATGCTCTTCTGATGATATACCTGAAATTCTTCTGTCAGCACACTCATCTCATTCAAAAAGTGCATACTATGATCACTCATAAACATCTTTGAACACCCGAATCACATCAATACATACTCAAAGAGGAACTTCACAGCGGTCATGCCTATGCAATCCTTTACAGGCTGTGCCTCCGCCCATCGAGTCAGATACTCCGTCGCAGTGATAATGTGCCTTGCTCCCGTCTTTCCTTGGGACTGGATGGGTCCCACAAAATCTATCACCCATTTCTCGAAGGGTTGTAAGGTCATCTGTGGATTCAAAGGCCATCCCTCTGAGATGGCTTACCAGTCCTTGAGCACACATCACATTCTTTACAGTATGCTTTCAAATCATGATGGAGGGTTTTCCACCACAACTGTGCGCGTAGAATCTTCTGCGCTGTCGCTCTCCCTACATAATTTCCTCCTGCAATGCTCCCATGAGTGTCTGCAAGGATTCTGCTCCTTTCAAGCTCCAGTACATACCATTTCAAGATCTCATTGGACCCCATTTTATACAGATGCCCAGCAATGACAAAAAGGTTTGTCGTGCACACTACTAACTCCTTGTTTTTTTGGATGGTGGATCCTTCCAGGGTACTTCCTGTCGTTAGGAAATGTATGATATCGTCAAAATGATCATCCACAATGTGCACTGCAAATAGCTACGCGTCAGACAATCCCTCCTCCAAATTAGTTGGCTCTTCCCCTGTTTTGATGCATGACAGATGGTCTGGTCCCACGTTCAGTCGTCTACGCTTCACAATAACTTCTAAATCATACTCCTGGAAAAATAACAACCACCTACAGAACTTATTGACCAGGTATTTCAGCACGGAATGATCTGTATACATCTTAAAATGGCCACCCAGCAAGTAGTGTCTAAACTTTTGGAGTGCGTATACCATGGCTAACCCTTCACGCTCGATGGTGGAATAGTTCTTCTCTGCCTTGGATAACCTTCTGCTTGCGAATGTTATAGGATGGTCCAAGTCTCCTCTGCTAGCCTATGTCAGTACTACTCCCAGTGCTATACATGACGCGTCAACATGTACATGAAACTTCTACTTCCGATCCAAGAAGACTAAAATCGGCGCGGTGACCATCTTTTCCTTCAATACATCCAAGCTTTTCTTACAGTCCTCATTCGAGCAGAATGTGACATATTTTTTTAAAACTTCTCCATAGGCGTGGTGATCTGGGCATAGCCCTTGATAAACTTTCTGTAATATCTGGTATGTCCTAGGGTAGCACGCAGCTGTTGCACAATCCTCGGTGCTTCTAAGTTAAGTATCACCACAATCTTTGAGGGATCTACCATCAGTCCCTGTCTACAAACCAAATGACCCAGCAGGGTCCCAAAAGGAGCACAAAATAGGCACTTCTTCAAATTAAGCATGATCTGGTATCTTCAACAAGAATCCAACATCAGGTGTAGACATTCCATATGGCATTTTACCAGCCCAAATATAGTCCAGTCATCAAAGTACACTTCTAAGAACTTATGAATAAATTCTTTGAATGCCACAACGACTACACGTGAGAAAATAGTATGGGCATTCTTCAATTCGAAAGGCATTACAATGTATTGAATACTCAGTCACAAAGGTTTTCTTTCTCCTATCCTCTGGTGCAATTTTGATCTGATGGTACCCAGAGAACCCATTAGTGAAGGAATATGCTTCCTAGCTACCTACATTGTCCAAAACTTCATCAGTGAATGGCGTCGGGAAAGGATCATGTACACAAGCATCATTCAACTTCCTAAGATCTACACATATCCTTATTTCATCCTTTCGCTTCTTCTCCTATACCACTATTGGGCTTACCCAATTAGATTCTTCCACAGGCTCAATGATGCCTGCCGCGAGCATCTTGTATAGCTCTAAGCGGACCTTCTCCTTATACTTTAGTTTGAGATGGTAAGGTCTTTGCTTATCGGAATTCACCTTGGATTCAACGCGATCTTCATAATGCCCAGGCCCTTTATTATCCCTTTTAAATCCATAAACTTAGTAGGGAACAGATCCTGGTATTCACGAAGCAATTTAGCGACTTTATCCACTGTCGTGTCATCCCAGTAATCTCCAATCTTCGCGAATTTGGGCTCTACCTCCGTACCAATATTTACTTGTTTCATTTTTAGTGGTGCGGTTATATCAGGATTCTCAATATACAGTCCTTCAACCTCGCGGTGACTTTAGGTTTAAGGGAAGTTAACCTTTTGTAGATCGTCGTCTTCTTCTTCAGTTGTTACGTTATATCATGCCAATGCGTGACTCAGTTGAGTAGCCCAATTAGGCTGAATGAGGTCCAAAGGATGCTAGATTGGTATCCTAAAGATTGTTTCTTTTACTTCTTGTAGCGCCTCGTTGATACAGTCAAACCCATCTTCAAAGCTGAATATCATTATGAATCCCTTGCGTAGAATATCCCATTCACCTGTACAATGGTGGAGCTCCATTTCAAAGTACCAGTTCATCGGGGTGACATCCAAGGTGTGAAAAAACAAGTGCACCCATTCAGGTTGGTAATTCTACCAGCGCTCTAATTCTTCATCAAATTCTGAGGTACAAGAAATCTATCGATCCCATGTAATTCATCCATCCACTATTAGATCCACCCAATCTTGGTCTCACAGTGTTATCTTATAGATACAGTCCAGATCATCATCGCTCTCATAATCGTGGACTGGTTCAGTATAGGGCTATCCTTCAACAGTATCTAGGGGTACTATTAGGCGAAGCAATTTCTTCTCAAATATTATCTTTCGCTTCTTTAGGTTGATGACCCCATTCATATTAGTAGCCCAATCAATGTCAAGGAGCACAGGGTAGGGATTGCTATCATCCACAATTTCTATTACTTCAAAGTCAGCCAGCATGCTCGTGCCTTCAATATCTACAATCGCCCCTTGCAGATGACCCATGGGGATGACCTTCTGCTGATTTTCCATCCTTAGTTGAATCAGAGACCACTGCAACGTGCGTCTCCCCATCCATTCCATAGTTTTCTTTGGTAGGACATTCCCGTCTGACCGCAGATCCAAATAAACCTGATCCATTTCGTACTCTCCTGTCTGTGTGGTCAACCTCATCTCTCATCCTATTCTTATGCTATGATTACCAATCTTTTGTACCACACATGATTCACCTGGAATGTTTCCAGCACATCTATTGATAAGCTCTTGTAATCCCTCCACAGCCTTGCTATCACACAACAACTTCATGCAGGTCTCTATGAAGGTTTTAAGCATAGAAGGGGCCATCTCCTGATCAGGATTATCCTTGCTTGCTGAGGTGGAGGATTATCTCAACTTCTAGCCTCAAAGGCATCAGTCCTCCTCTTGCCATGTAGTTTGCAAAGAATGGGAAATGGTCTTTTTCATGCCCCTCACCCTTTCATTTCAGGCACAATACCTTTTCATGCACCTCTGGTCGAACTGTTCTGTCCTACTTCAAACTTTTCATCTCAAGGCACATATTTTTCAACTGCGCATGGATCTACTGAACACCCAAATTTGGATCATGCATCAGTGTTTCATGCAATCTCATTGCAATTTCTAAGGCCTATTCCTGAGTTATTATCTTCTGCTGTGACATTGCAACACTTAGGTGTTGCAGGAGCAAAGCGACAAACCACTCGCGATGATGTTTGTTTTTCAAGATCATATTAGCTTTGCGGATTTGACATTTCAACCTCTGATCTAATTCCCAAGGTGTGTCGCCTAGCTTCATCGCGATCTCTTTGAACTTCACAATTGACTGCACCTCAGATTTAGGCCTACTAAATTCTTTGTTCAGCGCGGTCTGGATGTTTGCCACTCTAGTGTTTGGGTTATCATTAGAGTACTTAATGTACCAGGTTAGCGTGCGATCTAGCAGAGCACTAGCCAGTTTCGTCTTCTTCATGTTATCATCTCTAATGCATTGAGCTTCCCATACAACTTTTACCATGAACCAGAGCTAGTTTGGGTCCTCATTTTCCAAGCCTTTAAACAAAGGCAACTTCACTGAATGTGCCATACTAAACTGCAGTGGAGGTGGTGGTGGTATGGGGGAGGTTACAGGTGATGTGTTGGGTCCCTATAATACTAGTGATTACCCCATTAATATTGTAGTTATACCCCTTATTTATATTGTTGTGCCCCCATTGCCCCCATATTGTTATTAATGTGCCCATAGAATCCCTCTATTGTTATTTTTGTGGCTTTATATTATTATTGTTAGGTCGGCTGGATTATATTGTGACTCCTTAGACTCCTATATATAGAAAGGAGGTTTTTTCATTTGAATCATCCAAGAATTGTTCATTTATGTAATGTAAAGGAGGTTGCCCCCTTGAAGAGGCTGAATTCTAAGGCATTGATCTATATTTTCTATCTTTTCTTGAGCTGGTTTCATAACATTTGGTATCAGAGCTTTGGATTCTAGGGTTTCGCTGCTCCAAACAGGTCATCGTGGCATTTTCGCTATAACATTTTTTCTGTGATGTTTCAGAAGTCGCAAAAAAAAAACCCATTTGAGAAGAAATCGCGCTGAACCTTGGGTCTGAATTTCAGAGCTTTTCGCGCGATATTTTCAGAGATATGATCTGAGGAATTTGGTCTTTTTGCAAACTCCTGAATTACACTCAAAACAGGTGACCTGGGGAAAATTGTCATAACTTTCTTTCTGAGCATCGGATTGAAATTTCGTAAGAAGGTACAGAAAGAGGACGGACTGTAGTTTTCTTTTATATATTTTCCAGAGTCAAAGGTTGAAACAATGACACGTGGCACTTCATACAAGTTCGCTCTACTGAACTAGTCTATAATCAGGTCACTGTGGGAGATTGTGCATAACGCTTTCTTGGAGAATCCAATTTGGATCAGACTAGTGGCATTGGAAAGAAGACATAGAAGGCTACTATAGGTCACAATTTTAGAATTGGATGAGTTAAAATTACAGAGATACATCAGATTCAATATCCGGCTTCTACAAAGTAAAAAAAAGGTGTGTAGTTTTTTTTAATTTTTGCCTAAGCTTGGTTTGAAGAAATTCAAAGGGCATAGTAAAGCATTATTATCGGTAACTAATGCCCCGAGGAAAGAAAATGCAAACACCTAGTAAGGAACCTAAAAGCTCTAGCATGACTCATGAAGAAGAGGAAGAAATGCTACATGATATATCAAAATTACAAGAACAAGTGCAACAAATGTCACGCTCACAAAAGCTAATAGATGCTAAGATAAATGGCGTGGAATCTAAGATAAAGGGCATGGAAGCTAAGATGGATGATCTGAAGACAGATCTGAGGACAGATTTGAAGACAGACATGGCAGATTTGAAGACAGATTTGACAAATTTTCTACAAGAAATACTTACTAATGGTGAAAAGGTTGTAAAGGAAACTCATGATGTGAACAAAAGAAATGTTAATCATGATTCCATAGACTCTAATGTTGGATTGAAGACCCACCATATTCCAAAAATTGATATGAGGAAGTTTGATGGCAAGGATCCCGCCACATGGATATTACAGATGGAGCAGTTCTTCGATCTCAATAATGTGCAAAACACACAAAAGGTACGTATGGCAACTTTATATTTGGAACCAAATCAGTTTGTATGGTATCAATGGATTTGCTCTCGTAAACAATTTATCACTTGGGCAATTTTTAGAGAAGAATTGATAGCACATTATGAGGATACAAAAAGCAACACTTTTTTTAGCCAATTGATAAGTCTCAAACAAAAGGGTTCAATAATGGAGCACATTGAGGAGTTCCAAAAATTGAACATAAGGGTAAAAGATATTCCAGAGGAGCATAGGATTGATGTGTTCATAGGGTCTTTAAAAGATAATATCCAACATGATGTTCGACTTTGGGAACCTGATTCATTAGAGAAGGCATTCAGGTTAGCAAGAAAAATGGAAAGCAAAATTATGGCAACCAGGAAGCATACCACTCACAACTATAAAGACGGAAGTGCAGTTGCTGCTAGTCTTCCACAACCTATAAGGTTGACACCACAACAATTGGAAGAAAAAAGAGCAAAAGGGCTTTGTTATAGTTGTGATAGAAAATACACTAAAGGTCATAAGTGTGTTGAGAAGAAATTATTCTACATAGATTGTGAAGAGGAAGAAGAAAAGGAGCAAGAAAGGTCAAAAGAAGAGGATATGCTTCAGGAACAAAGCCTAGATGAAGAACAAATAAATCCAACCATATCTTGTAATGCATTGGCAGGAATTACCACTCCTCAAACCATCAAGATAGAAGGACAAATCAAGAAGAAAAAGGTGATAGTGTTGATTGATTCAGGAAGCACCCACAATTTTATTCATTGTAGGGTAGCAAAAGAATTGAATTGCTTCCTATATCCAGCACCAGAGTGTCAAGTGATGATTGCAAATGGAGGAACAATAAATTGCTCTGGAAAGTGCCATAATATCAAGCTATCCATGGGAGAATATGTATTGACTAGCCCAATGCTTTCCATTCCAATGGGAGGTGTTGATGTTGTACTAGGAGTCCAATGGCTACAATCCTTGGGTACAATAGCTTTTAATTTTCAAGAACTTTTCATCAAATTTTCTATGGAAGGAAAGGAAGTTGAATTAAGGGGTATTGCAGGGAAACCAGGAAAGATAATCAGCTCTAATGGTATGACAAAGCTTCTAAAAAAGGAGCAAAGAGGTGTAATTGCACAATTATGTTCGCTAGATGTTTCCACATTAGAATCATCTATTTCTCCAGATCTCCAAAAAGTCCTGGACAATCATTCCAAGGTATTTGAGACTCCCAAAGGTCTCCCACCTATGCGTGATCATGATCATGCTATTCATCTGATTCCAGGAAGTGTTCCTCCAAACATCAGGCCGTACAGATATCCATATGTCCAAAAAGGTGAAATTGAACGTATGGTTGCAGAAATGCTAGAGGCTGGTATAATTCAACTGAGTCAAAGTTCTTTCTCTACTCCAGTAGTATTGGTGCACAAGAAGGATGGATCATGGCGCATGTGTCCGGATTATAGGGAGCTCAACAAGCTCACTATTAAAGATAAGTTCCCCATTCCTGTCATTGATGAATTACTGGATGAATTGCATGGATCAATTTACTTCACCAAGTTGGATCTTCGTTCAGGATATCATCAAATCAGAATGAAGATTGAAGACATTCCGAAAACGGCATTTAGAACTCATGAGGGTCATTATGAATTTTTGGTCATGCCTTTTGGCCTTACCAATGCACCTTCAACATTTCAAGGTTTGATGAATTCAATTTTCAAACCATTCCTTAGAAAATTTGTGTTAGTATTTTTTGATGATATACTTATCTACAACAAGTCTTGGAAGGATCATGTTGAACATGTTGACAGGGTGCTACAACTATTGGAGGAGAAACAATTATATGCCAAAAGATCCAAATGTTTCTTTGGAGTCCAGGAGGTGGAATATTTGGGTCATATTGTATCTCATGAAGGAGTTAAGGTAGACCCTAGCAAAATTAAAGCCATTAAGGAATGGAAAATCCCCACATCCATAAAGCATCTGCGAGGATTTCTTGGGTTGACAGGGTATTATCGCAAGTTTGTTAAGAATTATGGGAGAATAGCAGCACCTCTAACAACATTATTGAAGAAAGATGCATTTTCATGGACTCCGGAAGCAACAAAGGCCTTTGAACATCTTAAAGAGGCAATGTGCCAAGCACTGGTCTTAGCTACACCGGACTTCACAAAAACCTTTATTGTGGAATGTGATGCTTCAGGAAATGGAATTGGTGCTGTTCTAATGCAAGATGAAAGACCCATTGCTTTTGAAAGTCGTCCAATCAAGGGAAAGTTTTTAAGAAAAGCTATTTATGAGAAGGAAATGTTGGCAATACTCCATGCACTTAAGAAATGGTGACCCTACCTAATGGGAAGACACTTCAAGGTAAAAATGGATCATGATAGCCTTAAATACTTTTTAGAACAAAGATTATCCTCTGAAGAGCAACAAAAGTGGGTCACAAAGATGTTGGGTTATGACTTTGAAATCATCTACAAAAAAGGGAAGCAAAATGTGGTGGCAGATGCACTCTCAAGGAAGGATGAGGATGTGGAAGCATTGTTGTGCGCTATTTCTATCATCCAACCAGATTGGATAAATGAAGCAAGGGAGGAATGGAAGAATGACGAAGAAGTGTGGGCACTTATTCGAAAGCTACAACAAGATTCCAGTATGTCTGATACATTTAGCTGGAAAAATGATTCGTTATGGTACAAAGATCGCTTATACCTCTGTAAGAATTCCCAGCTAAAACAAAAGATTCTTATGGAATTGCACACTTCTCCCTTAGGAGGGCACTCAGGATTTTTAAAAACTTACCACAGGGTTAAGAAGGAATTTTTTTGGGATGGCCTTAAATCAGATATTCAAAAGTTTGTGGCAGAATGTTTGGTTTGCCAACAAAATAAAGTTGAAACAATTAAGACACCGGGTCTATTACAACCTTTATCCATTCCAAGCCAACGTTGGGAGGAGGTATCAATGGATTTTATCACAGGTTTACCCAAGTCTGAGGGAAAGAGTGTCATCATGGTGGTAGTTGACAGACTTACCAAGTATGCACACTTTTGTGCATTATCACATCCAATTAAAGCCAGTACAGTTTCTACTGCATTTATGGAAACAATTCAAAAGCTACATGGAAACCCAAAGATTATTGTAAGTGACAGAGATCCCATTTTCACTGGAAATTTTTGGACAGAATTATTTTCTTGTCTTGGTACTCAGTTAGCTCATAGCTCATCTTATCATCCTCCATCTGATGGGAAAACTGAGATAGTAAACAAATGTTTGGAAGGATATCTTCGTTGCTTTGTATCTGATAAACAGACACAATGGGTCAAATGCTTGCCTCTGGCTAAATGGTGGTATAACACTTCCTTTCATACAGCAACAAAAATGACCCCATTTATGGCACTTTATGGGTATCAACCACCATCCATCACATCATATTTAAGAGAAAATTCTAAGGTTCAGGTAGTGGAACATCACATTGAACATCAACAACAAGTCCTCCAACTCTTAAAGGATAACCTCGTGTTGGCACAGAATAGAATGAAACAACAGGCAGATCAACATCGCAGTGAAAGAAGTTTTGATGTAGGTGATTGGGTATTCCTACGGCTACAACCATATAAGCAAATGTCCCTCAAGCAAGCTAAGAAGGATAATAAATTATCACCAAAGTATTATGGTCCGTACAAGGTGTTGCAAAAGATTGGTACTATGGCATACAAATTGGAGCTTCCTGCAGCTTCTCGATTGCACCCAGTTTTCCATGTTTCATGCTTAAAGAAGGTTATAGGTGACAAGCACCCAGTTCAAACAATATTTCCAGAACTTGACGAGGAAGGAAAAATTATATTGGAACCGGAAGCAGTTATAGAAACAAGAACTTGACAGCTACAAAATTGATCAATTTCAGAGTACCTTATCAAGTGGAAGAACTTATCCGCTGAAGATTCCACATGGGAGGATGAGAATTTTATGCAGAAGTATCCAGAACTACTCAAGCGTTGAGGACAACACTTTTTTGAAGGAGAAGGGCATGTTGGGTCCCTATAATACTAGTGATTACCCCATTACTATTGTAGTTATACCCCTTATTTATATTGTTGTGCCCCCATTGCCCCCATATTGTTATTAATGTGCCCATAGAATCCCTCTATTGTTAATTTTGTGGCTCTATATTATTATTGTTAGGTTGGCTGGATTATATTGTGACTCCTTAGACTCCTATATATAGAAAGGAGGTTTTGTCATTTGAATCATCCAATAATTGTTCATTTATGTAATGTAAAGGAGGTTGCCCCCTCGAAGAGGCTGAATTCTAAGGCGTTGATCTATCTTTTCTATCTTTTCTTGAGCTGGTTTCATTTCAGACACAATACCTTTTCATGCACCTCTGGTCGAACTGTTCTGTCCTACTTCAAACTTTTCATCTCAAGGCACATATTTTTTAACTGTGCATGGATCTACTGAACACCCAAATTTGGATCATGCATCGGTGTTTCATGCAATCTCAATGCAATCTCTAAGGCTTATTCCTGAGTTATTATCTTCTGTTGTGACATTGCAACACTTAGGTGTGGCAGGAGCAAAGCGACAAACCACTCGTGATGATGTCTGTTTTTCAAGATCATATTAGCTTTGCGGATCTAACATTTCAACCTCTGATCTAATTCCCAAGGTGTGTCGCCTAGATTCATCGGGATCTCTTTTAACCGCACAATTGACTGCACCTCAGATTTAGGCCTACTAAATTCTTTGTTCAGCGCGGTCTGGATGTCTGCCACTCTAGTGTTTGGGTTATCATTAGAGTACTTAATGTACCAGGTTAGCGTGCGATATCGCAGAGCACTAGCCAGTTTCGTCTTCTTCATGTTATCATCTCTAATGCATTGAGCTTCCCGTACAACTTTTACCATGAACCAGAACTAGTTTGGGTCCTCATTTTCCAAGCCTTTAAACAAAGGCAACTTCACTGAATGTTCCATACTAAACTGCAGTGGAGGTGGTGGTGGTATGGGGGAGGTTACAGGTGATGGCAGTGAAGTTGGAGGTGGTGTGGGTGGAGGTGGTAGTCGTGGGAATCCTTGTCTTATTAACTGAATAGTACTTCGTGGAGAATCCTGTGATACTCCCTCTTCGTCGCCTCATGGAGGTGAAATTAATGGACTATATTTAGGACCCTTTCTCCCTTCGTTCCTGTAAGTCTTTCCACTTCGAGTAGCTTCGAACATCAAGGTAGCTACATAACCCATTTTTTGTATAATAACATTTTAATCCATGTATTCAAATACTTCAAGTACATACCTCGCAGATGCTTGACAAATTGTTGCTCTACCTCGTTGTAGCTTACTGAGGTATTGACTGCGAATTCAATCACAAATCCTCCTATGATGTGATCGAGCCAATGATCGACAACGCGGACGATATTATCCTTAGAGGATTCCAATATTTGTATTAACTATGGGGCCCAAACAATAGGACCGTCAAGTCTCCACCTTCCTTGGCTATTTGCTAGCTTCGTGATCCACTCATATAGCTCAACCGGAAAGGAACATAAAAATATCTCATGTATTTATGTATATAGGTACCTTTCCAGCCACTGTTCCTTTGTCAGTCACAAACTTCTATTCTCCTACGCCACGGATTCATGGATCTTCTTGTCCAACCAGTCTCTGATCTCTTTCTTAGTTGGATTCCAATGATAGAAAATCACACATCTCTTATGCAGATTCCTGTCCCGAAAACGGAACCATTTCTTGGCTTGGTGGGGCCTAACCCAGGTTCAGCGTTAGTTAGCGAAAAAAATCCCTACACTACTGGACCTTTTGGCATCAGCCTGTGGAACGTGGACCGAAGTCTCACCCGAAGCAGTATGGGGGGATGTTGGAACCAATTTTCTACACCCCGAGATGGTTGTGATGTTAGTTTCTTCCTTCTATTCCTGCTTTCATGTGGGTCGCTAAGTTCTAGGGTTCTATATGCCTAGCCATTTAGTCGACCCTTCAGTACCTTCACGAAGGGGTATGATTGGCCTTCACACAACCCTAACCTGTGGTTTAGGTATTTTTGGGCTGCTAAAGAAGCATAAAGAATAGGTTTCCAAGTGATCCTTAAGTGTCTTACTTATCTTATTAAAAAACCACAATTAATGCCACGTAAACAGATATCCTTAATAATTATCCAACATAATTACATACATTCGTGCATCACATAAACATTCTAAATGAAATACATACACAATATGACAAGATGCATTAACGGGAAATAATACAAATAATTTGTAGAATGGTTCTAGGCCTCTGTGCACTCAGCTGGAGAGCCTCTACCTACACTAAGACCCGAAACTTAGACTTCTCTCCTTATTGCTCAATACTTCATCTACAACTCATGAATCATTAAGACTACTGAGATCTTACTTACTTCACTCTTTTTATACAATCCCATGGTCCACGGACCATGGGTAGATCTTTACAGCTGACTTTACTTTACAAAATTTAGGGTGGACAAGCCTGTTATAGACATTTTTGTGCCCTACAACCCCAAGCATGAAATGTCCACAAACCAAGGGCTCCTAAGTCCCTAAAAGTGTTGTTCTAACCCCTAAAGGAACAAGGTCAATAGATTACAGCTTCTCCCAGAAGTTCTCCATGAAAAACTACTCAGAATTGGTCAAAACAGGATCATTGCAGCTACTCCACTGGCTAGGTGCATTGCATCTCACCCAAATGCACTGTGAGGGTGCGTTGCATTTCAAAAGTCCCTTCTATCGGGTGCGATGGGCGAGAGATGACAAATGGAAGTGTCATTCCGCGAGGCGGAGAGGCAATGGAAGCTTCCAGAATCTTCTCCTATGACACTTGCCTCACTGAATTCGACCAAGGATGAGTAAGAGACCCTCAGTCTCCAAGTGGAAGCTAGAACTATCAGAGAGAAGACACTAATCAAATCACAAGCTAACTCATCCCCCTTACAAATATCTATATATGGATCCCTCATCCCAGAGATCTGGAGGCTAGAATTTGCATATTGTAAGGAATTGTTGTTGGTTTCTAGAGACAAAACATCAGATTGTTGGGTGATCTAAGCTTTGTTTGAGGTGAAGAGGGGCTTCTTTGCTGGGAGGTTGATGCTAAACAACCGGTTGTAACTCCTCCTGGATCTTTTCTTGTTTTATCAATGAAAGCTATTTGAGTTTTCCTCCATGCTTTTGTATCATTGATGCTTGTTACATTTGTATGGTCAATTTACATCTGATCCTAGATTATTTATGAATATAGATCCATGTATTTGTATAGTGCTATGCTTCTGTGATCTTGCAGGTACTTTGTGAAGCTGGGCGTGCAAGGGAGCAAGTAGCTGGGGACCATCAAAGAAGAGAGGGATCGAATCAAGGGATTAGCGCAAGACAGAGGTTAGTCCTTCTATTCTTCTCTATCTATAATTCATAAAGGAAAAACATAAGTAGCTTTTCTCTGTTTGTTTCTAAGGCAGCTGTCACACCTTAGTGGGATAGAGCAGTTCTATATAGACACTTTTCCCTGTAGCAAAATTGCGACTCCGCTGGGGAAGTAATTAGTTTGTTTGTTTATCATTCTTTGTTGTCTATTTCATAAACTTACAAGTAGCATTCGAACTGCATTTGCCATAACAAATGAAAAGTAGATAACTACTGCTTCAATCCATCTACTGGATCAATTTATGATTTAACCAACTGATTTACAAACTATCTTATTGCCCTTGTGATAGCTCTTAGATCCTCCTTAGATCTACCCTTGATTGTTGCATTACTGATTTCTTTTTACTCGGCCAAAAACCAAGAACTGAACTACAAACTGTGACCCAGAGACCAAACAGAGTCTCGATTCTGGCCCAGCGCAGGTACTGTTCAGAGATTCTGAATTTCAGTGCACTTCACGAGTGGACAACCAGCATTGCATTTCAGATTCTCTGTGTTACAGGTGCACTGATCAGACTAGCTCTGTGCAGTTGTGGTTTCTTTGGATCATTCTTTCCACTTCTATTCCTGAATTTTGCTGCCTGTGATCAGTATATGTCTGTTTGAAACCCCTTTTCCTTGCTGTTATTCTGCCTCCTTTGTACAAAAGAATTGTAGATGTTTTTGTGTGTTTGTTGAGTCGTTTACAGTTCTCCTTTGCAAAAGTAACATAGCCGTATTGTCGCCCTTTGATTTGAAACTGTCGCAAGTGTTGATTTCAATCATAGGAAAGAGTTTGATTGCTGTTGATGGTTGATTATCCTGTTACTATTTCTTTTGCTCTGAATTTGTAATTTTCTAGTGTCAAGAACGAGTATTCATTTCAAAATCGTAAGGTGTCGCAATCGTCTCCATTTCTGATTTCGAAAAGAAGCTTGTTTATATTTGTCGCTTGAAAAGAAATTCAGATTTGTGCATTAGCTTTCTTTTTAGCATCCATATACTAAGAAAGTCGAAAAACAGATACATGCATGTGCATTTGCATATAGACAGTCTATTTGGCTTGATTTAGGAAAGTGCATTTACAGTGTGCTCTTTGCTCTTTGTGAAAAGATTCTATCTTTCTTTTCCCTAGTAGCTAGGATTTTCATTGCATAAAAGAGATAAAAAGTTTGTTTATCATCTTAGATTGCATTTTAGGAATTACATCTACATCTCGTGGTGAACCCAAAAGGCAAACTTCATAAACAAGATCAACTTAAAATAAATTCAATGAATCTAACAACGCTTTGGAACTTAACGCACAACATTTAGAGGTCTAGGCTAGAGACGTATTCCGGCGTCGTAAAGCCTGGTAACTGTTGTTCTCACTGATGGTTGGGTGATTCCTCCACTTTGAGATGATAAGTGCCAGTACGGACTTGTGCTCCCACGTACTGTCGAGTATATTTTGGGAGACCCCTATAGGCTTAAATCCTTTATCCATAGGAAGCTGTGTCTGTCGCCCTATCGATCGCAATGCACTAAACACAACATTCGGGAAGATTGATTGTCGTACCGTAAAAAGTATTCTGCAGTTTTGCGATTGGTTTGGTACTCCCTCTACCTAGACTTCTAGAGCAATCCCTTTCGTTCCTTTTCAGACTCCTTAACGGAAAAGGTCCATCTGAGCACTTGTCACTTCAAGCTCATTAAAAATCGAAGGCGACTAGAGTCATCTTTTGTTTTTTCTCGACTCTTAAAAACTGAAAAAACAAGTTGTGTCAAAGCGTCTAAAATTCATTTAATTCGAAAACATACTTCCCCTTTATTTTAGTTGATCAAGTAATCCGCAATCGTGGAAGAAATTTAATTGAAACCCCGTCGTTCGCGGAGGCTTACGAGTCAACCGTCTTTGTCTCCGGAATCGAAGCCAGTACGGACAAAGCGAACTCGTTTAACCAGTTCCAAATATCCTATTAAAGTTAGAACAAGTGTTCCAACGACATTAGAGACTTCGGTTACTCCAAACATTTCTGGAATCCCTGCCTCTAGATAATAAGTTCAACAGCCACAGAAGGACAGTGATACTGATCCTAGTCTGAGAGTAAACACTTGTGTTACTAAACCAGTTCCACTTTCGACCGGTTCGAAGAGTCTTTCTCTTCAAACATCTGTCGCTGTCGATTCCATACCTTCTTCGGCACCAGAAATATTTTACGGACTTGACGGTCTTCCCCTTCCACCTGGTTTGATTGCCATAGAAGAAATTTTAGAAGATCCTCCAACAAGTACTCCATCGCAATTTGGAGTCGGGATCACTCTATATCCTTCTTCATCAGAAGTTAGTCTACCACCAGCAGAAGCTCCTGTAGAATCGCTAGGTAATATTTTGGATAGACTACAAATGTCTGAACAACCATCAACATCTAGGACTGTGTCATCTGACACAGTGACGGCAGAACTCCCTGCTATCACTCCGACAATGTTCGTCGATATACCATCTGTCCCGACTAGCTCTCAACCGCTAGAAGGAGTCCACTCAGGGGCTATTTCGACAGTATGGTCTGTTCCTGTTTGTTCATCCGGAATAATATCCGGAAACTCTTATGTTGAGTCTCAACAAATTGATCCATTTGGAGGTCAATTTGGGCAGTCTAGTCCCCAAGGGCAAACAATTCCCTTGAGTTCTGGATTACCATCGTATGGGGGGCAGTATACCCTTTCATTATCCCCTCTGGGAGGATATCCATACGGGAGTTCACAACAACATTCAGGTTATACTGGAATTACCTCAAGCGGTTGGGTACCAATACTACCTCAACAACCAAGAGTTGTATATTCGATGCAACAATGCTTACCTGTGTCAAATATCCCAACTACACCAGCTATTGTGACGGTATCGCAAGTTCAAGCGCTACCTGTTGTATGCCAACCTCAAGTTTCTCAGGTTGTAATGCAACAACCTCTTGACCCTGCGACTCAACCACAATCGCCGACCGGTGGAACGACACAGGTTCAAACGGGTACAGTTACCCCTCATCTTGGTCAAACTGTTAGTATTGGGCAACAACACATGGCTTCACAACCATGGCTGGTGCAATACCAGCAACCGCAATTCCAACAAGTATACCAAGGTTCTGAGCAACAAATCTTTGCTAATAGTGGGCAACCGTACATTCAAAACGGTCAAAATCAACCATTTTACAATGGTCATGCCCACCAACCTTACCAAACATACCAGCATCAAATGCATTATGCCGGTATGCAAAGACCAACTACTCAGGCAATCCCATCTTATCCTGGGTATGCTTCGCCTAACCTGAATCAGCAGTTACCCTTTGTGGCGACCTTAGAGTTACCTGATTTAAATAGGTTAACAAACGATCCAATCGCTTATGCCCCTTGGTGGCCGGCGATTCCGCATAAACTTCCATCAGATATTCCTAAATTTAATGGAAATCCGGGTGAAGATCCATCGAATCACGTGATGACCTTTCATCTATGGTGTTCATCAAACACCCTAAATGATGATTCGATAAGACTTCGCCTCTTTCAGAGGATGTTAACGGGTCCAGTGGCAAAATGGTACATTGAATTACCTAGAGCTTCGTTCGACAACTTCAGTACCTTAGCCACAACATTTTTAACCCATTTTCAGTTACCAATAAGGTACAAAACGGGAACAGAACTTCTTACCAACTTCAAACAGACAACGGCCACTCACATATCTGATCATATACATGAGTGGCAATGTCGTCGTAGAATGGTAAAGACATATGTCCCCGATCAGCATTTAGTTGAATGGTTTATCAAGTCATTACTACCTTCCATCACGAAAGATGTGGCAAAGGGGGGGTCATAACAGAAGAGCAAGTTATTGCTCGTGTGCAATATCTGGACTTGATTTACACTCAGTCTGGCATGCTCTATGATAAAATACCTGACGCCCCTAGACCAGAATTCTCAATTCCTCCTCCTCCTAAATCGAACAATGACTCTCATGCCGGCGATGGCGTGATTGGCACAACAGACACGAAATCGACAAAGGCTACATCCAAAAAGGCCCGTAAGATTTCAAGTCAAAATGCAAAAGATGAACTTCTTGCTTCGGAAGTAAATGCCATATCGACAGATAAAGGCAAAGAAACCAAACAACCAGGAAGCAAGAAGAAAGGCAAAGGGAAGAAGAAGAAACAGGAGGAATCATCACCTAAAAAATCTTCCTCAAACCCTCCTGGAGATAGGAAACCAAAGAATCCATGCTTTATATGCGATGAGGATCATTGGACCGCGAATTGTCCACACAGAGCTGAGCTTAAAAAATTCTTCAAGAATTCAAAAACCTCCGCAGTGTTAACTGATCCGTTTCCAAATCCAGGAACAAATCTGGTTGAAAGTGAAAATGCTTCCCCGTCCCAAGTGCTAATGTTGTCGGTTTCAAAACAGCAAAATGATGCTTTGATATCGACAAGGAACAAAGATTATGGGAATCCACAGCTGTCGAACAACAAGGATAAAGATCAACCCAGTAGTTCGACAACAACTTCGACAGAAGTTGCGCCACCCATCATCCTTGAATTGACAATAAAACCGCCAAAGGGAGTAGTACACAGGTTGACGTTTAATCCCCGCGCTAGAGCGGCATAGCATTATAATATAGTGGAAGATTTGGCCCAATCGCCATCCGCTATGTCGACTCTTGAAGTACTACAGAATTGCCCATCCCAAAAGCAGGCTTTATTATCAGCCATTGGTGGGATTGACCCAAAGGATTCCAATCTTGTATCCTTCGATCATAAAGGATACGATCCTCAATTACCAGCTCAACTGGCTTTCCTTGTTCAAGTGAAAGCCCTCAACAAAACTGTTCATCGAACAATTATTGATGAGGGAGCATCTACATGCATTATGTCGATGAGTTGCTGGAAAACTTTAGGATCTCCAACCTTGTCGAGATCTTCGACGACATTAAAATCATTTGACGAAAGGACATATACCCCATATGGTATCCTAAGTAACTTGAAAGTTGAAGTAGGAGAGAAAACGGTAGAAATGGATGTTGAAGTCATCGATGGAAATCTTGATTACAACATCCTACTAGGAAGACCATGGATATATGCCATGGCAGTTGTTGTGTCGACCTATTTTAGGAATATTGCATTTCCCTTTCAAGGAGGGATTACAATCATCGATCAACAAAATTTCCTCCCCAATGGTTCTCAAGTTACAGGAAGCATTCCCATGATCCATGGAAGCCCCCATTCGCTTCAGAATATCAGAGTAGGCCTACTAAAAGATCCTATACTAATGGGAACTTTCACCTTTCCACCTCTAATCAACTTGGCGGAAGTGGCGTCGATAGGAACCTGCAATATGATATCTTCTAAAAAGATCTCAGAAAACGATATCGACATAGATCATGCAATGGTTTTGCCCCCAAGCCCAATGGAAGTATTGTAGCAATCAATGTTCCTAGCATGGGAGGCAAACCCAAATCAACGCTCATCAAGAGTTTGGATAGATAGGTCTAAAAAATATGGTACCCCTTCAGATCCTTGGTCGCGAGTGCATGTCACCAACGAAGGAATTATCCAATCAATGGTAATTGAAGGAGCACCATGGAATGATTCCCACCATCGTTCCCTTCTTCCGGATTGTGGAGAAGATACTAAAGATGACCTTTATCATCCTTCAGTCTTTGATTTCCTATCAAACACTGTAAACACGGTGGATTCCAAGCGAAACTTGTCCAACATTGAAGAAACTATCGCCATAAAAATCTCGACCAAAACAGATGTTGTACAAAATATTTATGTCGGCAAATGTTGTTCTCCTTCAGAATTGGAAATATAAAATGCTCTTTTTCACGAATTCAGAGATGTATTTGCTTGGTCATATAGTGAAATGCCAGGCATTGACTCGAGTATCGTTGAACACGAAATTAAGATGTATCCAGATGTCAAACCAGTACAACAACGGCTAAGGCAGGTGCACCCCAAGAAAGCCGCTGCCATTAAGGCAGAAGTAGAAAAACTTCTCCATGTTGGTTTCATCTACCTGGTTCCTCCAACCGATTGGGTATTGAATATTGTCCTGTTGATGCCTCGAAAATCGCTGCAACAACATTGGGGGATAACCACCCGGTCCGGACCTTAAAAGCAGCTCCTTTTCCGTTTGGTGTGGTGGCTCCGACTGTTCATCTAGGTCCAGTTACCTTCTCCCTATTGCTATTGGTTTATAATGTATCTTTAACTACCAATAGACAGGGACATCAGATCACTTCTCCTTGCTGATCAGGCAAGAAAATGACCTTTAAGCTGATTTGGGCTCAGCCAAGCCATAACTAAAGTTTTGCCCCTTTGAGGAGAGGACTTAACAGAGTGTATAATTTACTCTAAATGCAAGTTTATTCTATGATGCAAGCAAAAGAAACTAATCTAAATCCTATCTTAATTAGGTAGATATAGATCTAACCCAACTAAGAGCAAGATAATCAAAAATTGGGATTTAAATATGTCTTGTTTATAATGAATATCAAGTTAATGAAGTAGTTCAATTAACTGATATTATGGTTACCAAAACACATTCTATTGAGACCTTAAAACTGAAATAATAAATCAACAACATTCAGGAAGTAGTTCTCAAAATGATATTGATTATCAAATCAATAAATCCAATAATTGAATAATGATATGTAGAAATAGTTCACAACATATTACCACTCAATAAATCAGTTTCATAAGACAGATTTCAGAGTAAGTAGTTACTCAGAAATCAGAAATTAATCCATAAGAAACAGAGATACATAATAACAAGATTGAGATAAATTACCCATATTGACAATAGTGCACAAACATGAATAAAATGACACATTCCTGTCACCTTAAAATTAAAACTGATATTTGAAACAGTAGTATTAGAAATACCAATTTATTGCATTCATTTCTCTGTCCTTGGTCTCCAACAGCCCTTTACATTGCTTGAACTTCTGCTTTCAAAACTAGAGCCACAATAGTGCAAGCTTTGTTCTTCATGCATAATTCAATATACAAAGGGAAAATCCTCAATAATTCCCAGATCTGAGATTTTTCACTCCTCCCTCCTACAACTCTAAATTCCAATTACAATAGTGCTTTCATGGAGTCTAAAATTGCAGAGGAGAGCAGCCCCTATTCCATTCTAGAATCTGTTATTTATAATATTTGTGTAGGAATTTTGGAGAGGAGAGTTTGTTTAAGAGAAATCTGCCAAATCCAATTGCTGGAGCATTCTCATTGATTGAGATCTTTTTCTTCCATTTCTTCCACCGTTTTCCTGTAAAAAGAAATCAAAATAAATTAAAATGCAACAATAAAATCAACATGGCATTGCTGGCATTTAAATCAAATCCAATCAAATTCTATAAAATATAAATTCTCTTTTGATGCCTGGGATGATTTGATTGGAAAATGATATTATTGACCAATGGATCTGCAATTAGAAGAGACTTTGGACAAATGAAATTGAAGAAAATAACTCAGAAAATTGATTTTGTTTTCAAAATTCGAAGCCTGATCTTCTGCCTGATTTTTGACCCAATAAATGAGTAAATCTATTGGTGAAACCTCCTCCAAAATGTTCTCCTTGATTTTCTCTTTCCAATGAGCCGTCCTGGGCCTCATTTGGCCAAGTATAACTTATTCTATGAGCTTCTAAAGTTGATGAGTCAAATCTGGCATGAATCTGGAAATTCTGTTGCTGGGCTAAAAAAATGTAATTAAAAACTAATCCTAAATTAGTCTCTAATTAATTCTAATTTAATCTAACTACCTAATATCTAATTAATTATTTATAAACAACTTTAATCTAATTAAAAAAACTAATTAATATTAATCTAAATGATAATTAAATTTAAATTAATCAAATTAATTAACTGTTATAAATTAATTAATCTGATTAAATTAAAATTAATTAATTAATTAATATATATAAACTAATTTAAAATATTAGAAAAAATTAATTTAATATATTATACTATATCTCAAAACTAATATACCTACCTTATATTACACTTCACTCATACGTGAGTGATTTTTTTTTTTAAAAACAAATATGTTGTGAATTTAAAAACAAATATCAAAACTTATGATAAAAACAAATAGCAAACCTTTGAATAAGACTTAGGTTAATGCGTTGTGCTCTTTCGCATCGGCGAATCGGGAAGGAGGGGATATCGGGGGTCGTAAGAGATGTGCTTGTTTAAAAGCCCTCCGATGCGATAACCAAGTTAGCCCCCGATGCGATAACTACTTTATTTGTGATGCGATATAAAAGACTTTGTTTAATCGGTGATCGGGGGTATGGAGTATCGGCGATCGGGGAGAGTATGGTGTCAGGATTTTTTTAAAATATGTTCAATAAAACTTCCGACGCGATCTCCCGATTGCGAAATAAGTTTTATATATATATATATATATATTTTTATATATATTAAATTTTAATTTAATTTAATTAATTATATATTAATTTAATTAAATTAAGATTTAATATTATTTTTTATTTTGATTTTATTAAAATGAAATTTGGTTAAACTGTGAAATCATCTAAACTACAGCGACTTGAAAAATAATTAAAAAAATAAACTACAGCCACTTGAATGATTGGGTTTTTTAGCTTTTAGGATTTGATTTGGAATTTAGAGTGAATTTCTTAAAACCCCGATAATTAATAATTTGGCTGCATGACTAAATAATGAAAAATGTTAGTAAAAACTTGCTACGGGGTAATATTTAAAATGAATGCCTTATTGAACTAATTTATTTACAAAATGCAATATTGTACATTTTATACATTTTTAACCCAGGCTAGATAAATGATGAGACTTCAAAGGAGTGCCATTTTCAAACCAGTTGACCAAATGAGGCGAAACAAGCGTCAATGGGAAGCTTGTAAAAAATCGATTCTAAGAAAACAATCAAAACAAGAATCCAAAGAAAACTAAAAATTAACAAAAGCGTAGGGCAATCAACTAAAATAAAAATCCAAAAGGGTGTTTAGCCAAATTTTTATAGAAAGGGTCCCCATTATTTGAAGTAAACACATCAATAATGGGGGGTTGTGTTTTTACCACAACAATGGCGACACGCGGGAGAAGAACCAGTTATCTCTGTTATGAATGAGATTTTCCTAAAATTAAAGCAAAAATAATTAAAGAAGAGAAAATTATGCTTGAAATGCTTGACTTAGTTCATTAGTCTGAATAAAAACCAGAATCATCTAACTGTAATTTTTCTTAAAATTCCTCATAAATTAAAATATTTCGAAACTCTATATCAGTCATTAATTAGCTGAAGAGATAAAGCAGGGGTCACTTTACAGCTTAGCTTTCAAAATATACTCGTTTGTCACAGGTAGAGCCACTGTTGCCAGCAAACGTCTATAGTTTCGACAGGGTTACCTTTTAATCATAAATGATTCAGAATCCCATCTGTTTAAGAATTATTGATCTAGAGATAAATCCATTTATATATGTATTACTTTTTATTTTATTTTTTATTTTTTTATTAAATCTTAAAAGCCATTGTCCTAGTATGGTAGCCAGATAGTTGACAATGCCATTCACTGGTTAAAATTGGACTGAACAAGCTGGCTCGTGATGAGACCCCTTGTCTTATAATTGTTTGCAATCATAAGCCATTACCCTGGTTTGTTTAGCAATGTTGGTAATGTCAGCCTATTTTCCCCTATGATCATGGTAAGCAGGCTCACGATGAGACCTCTTATCTTTTAAGTTTAAATATATTTCTGGATTATTCTCTAGAAAAATAAGACTCTTTGAGACAGGGAGAATCATTGACTCCTTAAGAGTTAAAAATGAAAATTTCAGAGTTAAAGGTGCTTTGCTGTAAAGTGTCTTTACTTGGTTAAAAATAACTTTTCTTGACTGATAATAGAACTCTGAAAGATCTTAATAAAATTTTGAAATCTCAAAATGATTACAATTTGATGAAAAAGAAATTTTTCAGATTTTATGATACTTTGCCAACTTCTCTTGATTGGTAATCTCTTCCTTAAGTATGTCTACTTTTATAATAAGAAAATCAAACTTTACTAAGAGATTTAAGAAAAAGTTAATAGGTAGTATTAACAATTTTTTCTCCATGAATGCTGACCATAGTTAGGTAACAAGAAGACCTTCCATATAAATCGCGGCAAAGTCACCAAAATCAAAACTGAAAACCAAAAGAAAAGAAGTCTTATGCTAAAGTGAGAAAAAAAATCAGCGAACAAAAATAAAAATAAAGAAATCTCTAAAAATGGAAAGGAAAATCCAAGTCTCGCAAGATAAACTCAAACAAGAATGTTTATACCAATGTCTCCAACAATATGAAGAAAAAGAAAATAAACAGGTAATCATTCCTTCTTATGTTGAGATTTAAAAAAAAAAACATACCTTGCAGAGTTGTGAATGCTTTAGGCTTTTAGATAACAGTGATCGTAAAATTCAGCCACAATGAATAATTTCTGTTTGATATGAGTCTTCTTGTTCCCAAACATCATCTTAATCATTTTCTAAAAGAAAAGGAATGCTTAAAAAAACAGATTAAAGGTTCAGAAACTTCCGGGTGTAGCTGTTTCGATGAAGATTATCGCTGCTTCTTGAAATAAAGTCAGAAGAAGAGTATGGACTTCGAAAATATGATCTGGCGGAGGATTGGAAACTTCAAATGGAGAGCTGCAAAACAGAGTTTTATATCAGCATAATTTAAAAACAAAAAATGAAACTAGAGTGATGAAATGGAAATTAATGAAAGTGGGCACATGAATCTTACCATTGGATAATTGCTTTTGATCTTACCTGAAAGGTATCAATTTCTCCAAACTAGATGACTCCTTATTTTAATTAACATTAAAAACATGAAGAAGTCACACTAACCAAAATCTTATAACCCAAAATCATTATTTATTTTATTTAAACTAAAGCAAGCAGTAAAATGTCAAAATAGAATGCTTAGTGCTCAGGGGAATTGAAATAAAAGAAATGCATCAGAAATGAAAATGCGAATTTGCAGTAATGACTGTTTCTCAAAATATTATTAGTTTTATATAAACTCCATGATCTTATAATTTGTCCAGAATCAAGACCAAATCTACGATAATAAAATTTAAATATGAAGATATAGAGGTCTTGAATTCCATTTTTAATTATGGAATTATATATTTAAACTAAAATGTATGAGAAATTGAAATAATTTTTTGTATCCTGCAAATTTATCATCAATTGCCTTTTTCCAATAGTGGTTACCCAAGCTCGCTTTAACACATCGCCTCATCGGATGATCCACACAACATGTTTCGCATCACATGTCTCTTCACCATGCTTGAATTTTAATTTGCAAGACTTCACTTTTGTTGCTATGCCATTTATCGATTAAATGTTGATGGCTCAAAGGCATGCATTAGAAGCTATCGCATCGGAGATTGCAATGGCAAATTGTTGATAAGAACATGTGCAATGAAATGAAGCGATCGCATCATTAAAGAAACATTATATCGGGGATCAGAAAATATTTACATTGTGCTTCCCGTATCGCAAAACGCACATCGTAGATTCAGAGAAGTGACGTGAGCATAATAAATGTGATGAAATGATTGCACTATCGGTGATGCGATGGATGTCGTAGTTAATCGGCAATCGGCAACTTTGGGTACCCGATGTAACACAATATATTTTTTGCAATGCCGATATGCGATGAAGAGCGGACCCGATAATTTTTTATGATGGGATTTTAATAACATATCGGATCCGGGATATCGGCCATAAATAAAACTGCAAGGAAGCGATTGCGATATCGGCGATGCGATGAATGACATAACTAATCGGCGATCGGCAATCTTAAGCACCCGATGTAACATAATATGATTGTTGCGATGCCGATATGCGATGAATGACGTGGCTAATCAACGATCGCGATCGGCAATGTTATGCGCACGATATAACAATTCTCAATATGCCGATATGTGATGAAGAGTGGACCCGATAATTTTATGATGAAAATTTGATAACATATCGGATCCGAAACATCGGCCTCCTTTAAAGTTACTCCTACCATTATTGCGATTGAACGGACGCGATATTTTTATGAATTTGATTTGAATTTCATATCGGGTCCGGAATTATGTGTTTATCGCAATATCGGTAAAATCGATTATCGGTGATTCATGTTCATGGAAGTATACTTCACTTGGAAAACTCCGATATGTAAAATGCAATATGGCATATAAGTAAGATAATACATCAGAGGTCTTTGATGAACAATTTTTTATCAAAAGAAATACTAAAAAACTACTTCCGATGAAATCTTCTGATGCGAATGGTCTTATGATATTTCTTGAAATTTCAATTGGGTTTTCTAATGAATGAAAGCAAAATTAAAAATGCTTAAATTCTAATGCATCACAAATAAAATTTCCCTGAGCCTATTGCAAATTTAAAATGATTTTGCTGCTTACTTCAAGTTTTTTGAAAACAAATAAAAACCTTTAAATAAAATAGAACACGAATCAAAAATAAATTAAGGAAAAGGGAAACTAATAAGAGATGAGAACGAACTTGCAAATGCGTACCTGGAAGGAAATTGTTTGCAAATTTTACCTTATGAATCTTCAAATTCTTCCTTTGATTAAAATCCTCTCATTATTTATTCTAAATCTAAGTGTGCAATCAGCCTAAATGAAATCAATCATTCATGTTCAGGAAATATAGAATTTACCAGAAATAAATATTAAGCTATGCTTCCCTTTCGAAGTGAAACAACAATTTATTACCTCTGCTCAGTCTGAATTAATCTTGAGAAAAATCTGTATTGTTATAGTGACTGTTCAATGATGCCTTCAGTAAATAAAGATGATGCATTTTACAGCATCAGATCATAAACTAAAGATTAGAATGAGATTAAGCCACTAATTATGGAAAAATATCACAACAGATTTAAATGTGTGCACTCGGCAAAATGGGCATTCTTAAGATCAGCTTTTGGCCAATTCCGAGGAAGATAATAAGAACTTCATATGATTACCGTGACAGGTTAGACTGACTAATAATGATTGAATTAGAATTAGGCTTATCATAGTCAATCACACATCTCCTGGGATAATGGGATCATGAAGCTTTTATATCCTCAAATCCTCACCATATAAATTTCAAAAGAAAATCTTAGAAAGAAATCTCGAAATAAAGAAAAGTGGCTTTGAGGCAGTCGATGCCAAGTGCAACTATAATTGAATTTAATCAAGAGATTATTCAGAATAGGCAGAGTAGAGGTATTGCTGTAAGAAATTAGAAAAAAGAAAGCAAGAATTAAAATTTTCTGATAGGGAAAAAAGTTTTCACTGAACATGTATGAGAATGGCTGATTGCTTTGTTTTATTTTTAATCTACAGAACTGTTGCAAATAAATTAACTACATAAAACAAGCTAACTAAATTAATTCTACTCCTATTCTAACCATATACATGAAAATGACTAGGTATAGTCATATTTCCAGTGTAACCATTCTCTCATTTTTATTCCCGCGTTTATGTACAGTTCAAATGTTAGCAATAAGAATAAAAATCTAACTAAACTAAGGAAAATAAATCTAAAATAAGAATGTACAGTTATTGTTAGCAACTTAATTAAAATCTCTTTCTCATGAGATTTCCTTTCCAATTCAATACCAATTGGATCGCAAAAATCTGGATGGATTTCCATTAAGGATGGGGAAATGTTCAAGGAAAGAGATAACAGGCCGAATTGTGGATATGAGTTTTGAAATTCAAAGGCCTGGAAAGAATTGTTAGTATTATGTACAAATGTTAAATCATTGACAATTTTCCTTGAAGGAAAAACTTCCAAATAATCTTCAAATGAGTCAATGAAAAATGAATGGAAGTTTGTCAAATGATATGGAAAATTATTAATTAAATTGAATAGCTGGCCAGATTGCAAAAATACACTCTCTTGTTGATATTGCCTTTGAAAAAATAGAAGCTTCTGATGAAACATTAGCATTGATTTAAATTGGAATATTAATATCTTTTGATGCTGATGATTATAATATGAAACTTGAATTTCCCAATTGGGCAATGCATCGATTGAGTGTTTGATAGTAAGGTGTTCAATATGCCAGCGAAAAGTGTGAAAATTTTGCAAAATAAAATCAGAAAATAAATCTAAGTTTAAACAAAATAGCTGAGGAAACAAAAATAAAATGAAATCTCTATTTGTACAACTAATGTTACAGCACAATTGGAATCGTTTTGAAATAATTTCATTTTCACAAGGAATGGCCAGAATTATGGAATTTGGGTAATTTTGAATTCCAACTTGTGAATTAGAAAACGAATTATGATTATGAGTAGGAATGAGAGTTGGATCATGATATGAATCATAAATTGGAATGATTTCTTGAATGGTGAAATCATGAAGATAATTTGTTGCTCTAAAATGAGGATTAGTTGAGATAATTTCTAAATTGAAGCATTCTTCATCCTCAGATGTTATTTGAATTTTATCATGAGGATTCTCTTGAGAAAAATTGAAATCAACATCTTCAATATCAGAGTAATCATCATAAATGACCTCACAAGATTCTCTAGAATTCCCTTCAATCTCATCCAATATATCCAAACAAGGAGGAACAAGCATTTCATGTTCATTAATGGCAAAAGAATGATCAATTATTGTTTCTTTATCTTGATAAAAATTTAATGGTAAATCATTTAAATCATCCTCTTTAATTTCTGAAATATCATTAATACCGAGAGGAAAAATATTACCATCATTGAAAATATCAGGATAAAGGGAAAAATGTGAACCTGAAACAATGCATTTAAAAATGTCTCTGTTTGAGAGCTCTTGTGCATTATGCCCATTGTAAATTTCAGATTGCAGATCATTCCTTTGCGTGCGTATGCTTTCTTGAAGAAGGCTGCTTTGCTGCTGCGTTTTCGGCATTTGCTCATCATGGAGAAATTCAGAAATTTGTACAACAGTTTGCATTTTATTTGCTTTGATTGCTGCTTTTACTTGCTGATTTGCGATTTGATTTTCCGAATTTACTTCAAAATAGCTTTCAGATTTCAAGGCGGCTTTTTCTCCAAAATTGCTGCTGTTGTCTTCTTGCATTTTATTAGAAATATTTTCCAAGCTTTGTGAAACTACTTCATCACCATTTATTTGCACATCCATATTGGGATTTTCATTTGTATTGGAAGGGGATGGAACAAAGCTTGAATCAATTTCATATGGATTGGGAATGGTTGGAAGAGAAAAAATATATTTAAACCAATTTAATGATTCTTCTTCTGTAGGTTTATCTTCGTCCTTAAATCTTAAACAATTCAAGTGAAATCGAATATGAAAATCATTAACAGACTCATTTTTAAACCTTCGTAGATATTCAATTTCTTCACATACCTGTTCATAATCGTAGCCGTCAAATTTACAAATGAAAATTGTAACAAATTGATCCCAGCTGTGGATTGAAGCAACTGGAAGAGTTCTACACCAGCTTCTGGCTTTTGCCGCAAATGTGAGAGTAAAAATTCTGCATAAAATGCCTTCATCAATTCCTTGAAAATCATATTTTGAAACATTTTGAATAAATTGAAAGACATGGTTAAAAGCAGAAGAATTCCCCTTACCATTAAACTTTACCTGAGACAAGAGTCTTACCACTTCGGGTGGAGTATTGGAGGATGCTCGTCCATGGATACAACTCCAAATTGGAAGTTTGAGAGGAGCCATCACAATAAATAAAGAATTAAAATTGAAAAGACTCCAACAGACAAAAATCTCAGGCCCTCCTTCTAGCACCAAAAATGTTGATGCCTCGAAAATCGCTGCAACAACATTGGGGGATAACCACCCGGTCCGGACCTTAAAAGCAGCTCCTTTTCCGTTTGGTGTGGTGGCTCCGACTGTTCATCTAGGTCCAGTTACCTTCTCCCTATTGCTATTGGTTTATAATGTATCTTTAACTACCAATAGACAGGGACATCAAATCACTTCTCCTTGCTGATCAGGCAAGAGAATGACCTTTAAGCTGATTTGGGCTCAGCCAAGCCATAACTAAAGTTTTGCCTCTTTGAGGAAAGGACTTAACAGAGTGTATAATTTACTCTAAATGCAAGTTTATTCTATGATGCAAACAAAAGAAACTAATCTAAATCCTATCTTAATTAGGTAGATATAGATCTAACCCAACTAAGAGCAAGATAATCAAAATATTGGGATTTAAATATGTCTTGTTTATAATGAATATCAAGTTAATGAAGTAGTTCAATTAACTGATATTATGGTTACCAAAACACATTCTATTGAGACCTTAAAACTGAAATAATAAATCAACAACATTCAGGAAGTAGTTCTCAAAATGATATTGATTATCAAATCAATAAATCCAATAATTGAATAATGATATGTAGAAATAGTTCACAACATATTACCACTCAATAAATCAGTTTCATAAGACAGATTTCAGAGTAAGTAGTTACTCAGAAATCAGAAATTAATCCATAAGAAACAGAGATACATAATAACAAGATTGAGATAAATTACCCATATTGACAATAGTGCACAAACATGAATAAAATGACACATTCCTGTCACCTTAAAATTAAAACTGATATTTGAAACAGTAGTATTAGAAATACCAATTTATTGCATCCATTTCTCTGTCCTTGGTCTCCAACAGCCCTTTACATTGCTTGAACTTCTGCTTTCAAAACTAGAGCCACAATAGTGCAAGCTTTGTTCTTCATGCATAATTCAATATACAAAGGGAAAATCCTCAATAATTCCCAGATCTGAGATTTTTCACTCCTCCCTCCTACAACTCTAAATTCCAATTACAATAGTGCTTTCATGGAGTCTAAAATTGTAGAGGAGAGCAGCCCCTATTCCATTCTAGAATCTGTTATTTATAATATTTGTGTAGGAATTTTGGAGAGGAGAGTTTGTTTAAGAGAAATCTGCCAAATCCAATTGCTGGAGCATTCTCATTGATTGAGATCTTTTTCTTCCATTTCTTCCACCGTTTTCCTGTAAAAATAAATCAAAATAAATTAAAATGCAACAATAAAATCAACATGGCATTGCTGGCATTTAAATCAAATCCAATCAAATTCTATAAAATATAAATTCTCTTTTGATGCCTGGGATGATTTGATTGGAAAATGATATTATTGACCAATGGATCTGCAATTAGAAGAGACTTTGGACAAATGAAATTGAAGAAAATAACTCAGAAAATTGATTTTGTTTTCAAAATTCGGAGCCTGATCTTCTGCCTGATTTTTGACCCAATAAATGAGTAAATCTGTTGGTGAAACCTCCTCCAAAATGTTCTCCTTGATTTTCTCTTTCCAATGAGCCGTCCTGGGCCTCATTTGGCCAACTATAACTTATTCTATGAGCTTCTAAAGTTGATGAGTCAAATCTGGCATGAATCTGGAAATTCTGTTGCTGGGCTAAAAAAATGTAATTAAAAACTAATCCTAAATTAGTCTCTAATTAATTCTAATTTAATCTAACTACCTAATATCTAATTAATTATTTATAAACAACTTTAATCTAATTAAAAAAACTAATTAATATTAATCTAAATGATAATTAAATTTAAATTAATCAAATTAATTAACTGTTATAAATTAATTAATCTGATTAAATTAAAATTCATTAATTAATTAATATATATAAACTAATTTAAAATATTAGAAAAAATTAATTTAATATATTATACTATATCTCAAAACTAATATACCTACCTTATATTACACTTCACTCATACGTGAGTGATTTTTTTTTTTTTTTAAAACAAATACGTTGTGAATTTAAAAACAAATATCAAAACTTATGATAAAAACAAATAGCAAACCTTTGAATGAGACTTAGGTTAATGCGTTGTGCTCTTTCGCATCGGCGAATCGGGAAGGAGGGGATATCGGGGGTCGTAAGAGATGTGCTTGTTTAAAAGCCCCCCGATGCGATAACCAAGTTAGCCCCGATGCGATAACTACTTTATTTGTGATGCGATATAAAAGACTTTGTTTAATCGGTGATCGGGGGTATGGAGTATCGGCGATCGGGGAGAGTATGGTGTTGGGATTTTTTTAAAATATGTTCAATAAAACTTCCGACGCGATCTCCCGATTGCGAAATAAGTTATATATATATATATATATATATATATATATATATATATTTTATATATTAAATTTTAATTTAATTAAATTAATTATATATTAATTTAATTAAATTAAGATTTAATATTATTTTTTATTTTGATTTTATTAAAATGAAATTTGGTTAAGCTGTGAAATCATCTAAACTACAGCTACTTGAAAAATAATTAAAAAAATAAACTATAGCCACTTGAATGATTGGGTTTTTTAGCTTTTAGGATTTGATTTGGAATTTAGAGTGAATTTCTTAAAACTCCGATAATTAATAATTTGGCTGCATGACTAAATAATGAAAAATGTTAGTAAAAACTTGCTACGGGTTAATATTTAAAATGAATGCCTTATTGAACTAATTTATTTACAAAATGCAATATTGTACATTTTATACATTTTTAACCCAGGCTAGATAAATGATGAGACTTCAAAGGAGTGCCATTTTCAAACCAGTTGACCAAATGAGGCGAAACAAGCGTCAATGGGAAGCTTGTAAAAAATTGATTCTAAGAAAACAATCAAAACAAGAATCCAAAGAAAACTAAAAATTAACAAAAGCGTAGGGCAATCAACTAAAATAAAAATCCAAAAGGGTGTTTAGCCAAATTTTTATAGAAAGGGTCCCCATTATTTGAAGTAAACACATCAATAATGGGGGGTTGTGTTTTTACCACAACATGTCCCTGTGATGAAAATACAAGGAACAATTAGAGTGTGTGTCGATTATAGGGATGTAAATCAAGCTTGTCCAAAAGACAACTACCCTACACCCTTCATCGACCAGATAATTGATGAATGCGCCGGATGCGAAATCTTTTCATTCATGGATGGATTCTCCGGGTATAATCAAATAAATATCCGCCCATAGGACCAGTCAAAGACCGCATTTATTTGTCCGTGGGGCACGTTCGCATATTGAAAATTACCCTTTGGTTTGAAGAACGCAGGGGCAACATTTCAGAGGGCAATGAATTATGCCTTCCATGACATCAAGAACATCGTTCAACCATACCTCGACGACCTTCCAGCACATTCGCGAAAGAGGATTGATCATCCGCAGCATTTAAGAGCGATATTTCTACGTTGCTAACACTACAACATACGACTCAATCCACACAAATGTGTATTTTGCGTCAGTTCTGGTCGTTTATTTGGCTTTGTAGTCTCGAACGATGGGATTCATCTCGACCCATGTAAGGTCTAGGCAATCATAAATTTGCCTCCACCTTCGAATTTGCTTCAAATTAACAAACTCCAAGGGAAAGAAAACTTTCTGAGGAGGTTCATTCCAAATTACGTCGAACTTGCTAAAGGTTATACACGTCTTTTGAAAAAGGAAGTGCCCTTTGTTTGGGATCAGGTTGCGCAAGCTTCCTTTGATGCTTTAAAAGAATCACTAATGAATGCATCATTAATGTACGCTCCTGATTATCAAAAAGATTTTAACCTGTATCTGGCTGCAGCGGATACGACCATCGCAATGGTTTTAGTTCAAGAAGTCGATGGAATCGAACATCCCATATATTATTTAAGTAAGAAATTAAATGATACAGAAAGCAAATATTCTTACGTTGAAAATCTAGCACTCGCAGCTATTCAAGCGATACAGAGATTTCGACACTATGTCCTCTTTTGGAAAACTACCATTCTATCAGATTGCAACCCCATGACTTATATATTGTCGCGACAGTTGCTAGGGGGCAAATATTCAAAATGGATAGCAATCCTACAAGAGTTTGATCTGGAATTTGTAAAATCCAAGTCAAAGAAAGCTCTAGTTTTCGCAGAATTATTGTGCGATCTCCCATCGTCGTCCAATGATGAAACATCTCGAAGAAACAATTGTGGACGAAGACTTGTTTCTGATATCTGCAAGCAGTGAGTGGTATGGAGATATAATCATTTATCTCCAAACCCAAAAATACAGGCCAAACACCTCACACTCCGAACAAAAATGTATTCGATACCAAGCAAAAGACTACATGATTGTCGGTGACACGCTTTACCATCGTGGTATCGATACAGTTCTAAGAAGGTGCCTCACCCATGAGGAGGCCGAAAAAGTCCTGAATGATTGTCATTCAGGCGCGTGTGGGGGGCATTAGTCTGGATATGCTACAGCACAAAAAATCTTACAAGCAGGATACTTCTGGCCAACAATGTTCAAAGATTGCATAACCGCAGTCAGAAGTTGCCATGCTTGTCAAATTTTTGATAGCAAAACCAGAAGACCACCCGCACCTCTGCAACCAATAGTTGTTGTTGGGCCATCCACCAAATGGGGCATCGATTTCATGACATGTAACCCCACCTCGACCGGGGGGCATGGGTATATCATAGTCGCAGTTGACTACTTTACCAAATGGGCCGAGGCAATGCCTACATTAGATAATACTGGTGAAACAGCTGCCCTCTTCTTTTTCAATCATGTAGTCACCAGATTCGACGTACCACAGGCTATAGTCACAGATCATGGATCTCATTTTCACAATCACATGATGGTTGAATTAGCTGCCAAACTAGGGTTGTCTCACGACAGCTCCACTCCATATTATCCGCAAGCCAACGGACAAGTTGAAGCAATCAACAAGGTCCTAAAGCGCATGCTGCAAAGGATGATTGCAGTTCACAAGCGAAAATGGCACCTAATCATGTACTCAGCTTTGTAGGCTTACCGAACATCGGTTAGGAATGCAATCGGGTTTACACCTTTCCAACTGGTATATGGCCTAGAAGCAGTCTTACCAATCCAGTGTGAAATCTCGTCTCTCAAACTCGCAATTGATCTCCTCCCCGGAACTTCAAAAGAAGAAGCTCATTTCTTGGAATTAATCCAATTGGATGAAACCCATCGTGATGCCGCTTTCGCTAACAAAGCCCATAAGAAACAAGTCAAAGCGCAGTTCGACAAAAATGTCAAACCCTGTGTCTTCTCAGAAGGTGACTTAGTCTTGCTTTACGACCAAGAATCCGATAAATTGGGAGCAGGTAAATTTATGTCTTTATGGATGGGCCCCTATATTGTTAAACGAGTGTTAGCAAAAGGAGCCTATGAGTTAATGGATTATGATGGAATTCCACTGGCGCAACCTCGTAATCAGTTGTACCTCAAGCATTACTATGCGTAATAGTAACCTGTATGCTTTTGTTATGTTTTTGTTTTCGCTAAAGTGTTTATTTTGGTCAAGTAATCCACTTTTTACATCTATTGCAGATGTCAAACCTATTGGAGTCATGTGTTGGATATGCCGACGGAGCGAGTCGTAGTTCGCGGAACCTATCTTCCGCAGCCTGGGCTATTTTTGATCCAAGCGGTGAGTTAGTAAGTTTCAGAGGGGTATGTATTGGTCGATCAACAAATAACATCGCTGAATATAGCACGTTGATAGAACTTTTCTCTGATGCCATCACACATGGTATACGCCGACTAATTGTCAGGCTAGACACACAGCTCGTAATACTACAACTCAATGGTATATATTCCGTCCGAAACCCAGCTATTTATCGCATGTTCCTAAGGGTTAAGATTTTGGAAAGACGATTTGATTTATTCAATATCAACATATTTCCAGAAACTTAAACACATTAACTAACTCATTAGAAAATTATGTGTTAGATATACATTTGCAACATTTATAAAAAGAAACATACCATCAATGTTTGCATTTGGATCATGTAACTTAACCAAAGTAAAACTCCGAAAATCAAAAATATATATAACTGTTTATGGTTTACACATAATGTTCTGTAACCAAGACAAAATCAGTCAAATGACCCAAATACTCAAAATGCTAGGGGGCACCCTAGTCTAATGATGCTCGTGATAGCAAGTCACAGCCTGTGCGATCATGCATAAGAGACGAGTCCATCGTCTGGGCACACCAGTAGTATGCCGTTATAACCTCAAAGGTAGCTCGTCAGTCCTCACATCTGGAATACCAAGAGTGAGGCCGTCAACCTGCTCCTGTAATGCTGTGAGAGTCTCAGCCACGTCGAGGTCGCAAAGGATAGCCCTTCCGATGGCCTCCCCTGCTGGGGCAGCAGCTGGTACTCTCAGGCGAACTACTGGACAAATAGGACCAACATCTGCATGTACACATGAGTTTGATTAAAGTCTTGATAGAATAAAGAACAAGGACATTATAAACCAAAAACGATAAATAGGGATATGGTTAAAGATTTTACCAATGGCGCCCCACTGCTCGCCATCCGACAGTACTAAATCTGGATCACCCCGGAAGTCCATGCCAGCGTATGGATACTCAGAATAAACCATCTCCTGACGATCAAACCACCTGAAGAAGGTATCAGAAAATGAAATCTAAGACTGGCCAGCATGCCTAGACATATGGTCAACCCATCTCTGCATACGTGGTTCAGTAGGAGAAGGTAAATCGAGTGCAATGTACTGCGGCTGCATCAGTGGTATCTTCTCCAAGGCAAAGGCGGTCAAAATAGAACCATACCCAAAGTTCTTCAACCTCCCGCTCTTTATCTTGGTTAACTGTTCTTTCATTACAAGAAGTACTGCATCGCACCAATTGAACACCTTCGGTTGGAGGCATTCCAAGGCATGCTGCATGTAAGATCGGTTGGCTACATGAAGAGCCGCACCACTGGCCATCCTACCAAAAGTAAACAGAATAGTCCTGAGGGACTTGTCAGTGACATCACGAATGATGATCTTGCCGTCTTTACTCGGTTGAGATCCTTCTCTGCAGTACCGGCGGACATAATCTCTCACAGAGTCGCCTCCTCGGGCCGAACCTAATAAAGAGATGGGGGCACCCCACCTCGACAAGCCAGTTAAGAAATAGATGTCTACTACAGTCAAGGGGATAGATTTACCCCTGATCTGGAAAACCTGATTGGTAGGATCCCAAGCATCGAGCAAATACTGTAGTAATTTGATCTGCTGTCTCATGCTAGAAATGCGGAAGAACTTCAGCAGGCCACAGTTCCGCAGTGCATTTACTGTAACCGGATCATGTAGGGAAAGCATGTCCTCTTCTTCATGCTCACATTCTTGCCATGTAATGGTCATCTTACTCCAAAGATCTCTGAAAAACAAACAAGAGAAGAGTTAGATCCTGATTTTGGCAAGAAACAAGCAAAATTTCCATCAAAAATTGTGCATTAAATTCCTTTTCTGCGCCCAACGCACCTGCAGCAGTGTTCTAGGTGCGTTGAATGTTAGATAGCCTTTAGACAGGCCAACATTCAACATAGTTTTCGATACACAGAGGGTGCACTGAAGGCAGAACGAGTTCTTCAAACCCCAGGGGCTTAGAAAATCTAGGAATCAAGCTCAAAATGCAAAATGGAAACCATGAAATGAAAGAGCTTAGGTTTAGCTCCTACCTGGTCCAGACGGAGCCGAGAATCGTCCACCGAATCTCCTGAAATCATCTGGTGAAAATCAAGGGGGAAAAGCACCTCCAAAGCTCCAACAAACCAAAGTTCAAATGAAATGGTAAAATGAGAGGTAAAAACACTTTTTCATTACTTTTTACATAGTTCAAAGTAAAATATTTGTGTTCTAACTCATTTTCAAGCATATATTGTTCATTTCTGACTAGTTTGATGAAGCAGTTAAAGATACAGTACAATCTTTGAAAGAACAGAGCTATTTATGGTAAAATCAAAAAGGGACCATTCAATCGAGCAGTTTTAGCACATAGTTCAAGCTCGTTAAAAAATAAACATAAGACATGAGCAAATGTTTCCACTCGCGTTTAAGCTCGTTAAAAAATGAACTATTCCCCGATAAATAACCATCATGAATGTAGTACTTCAGCCGTTAAAGCCTTGGTCGTGTTTGCACCGTCACCTCCACTTTTTCGTTGGCCGATCATTCACCTCCATTTGATTGTTTACCCATTTTGAGGAACAGCTGCGAAGAGTGATTTCACTAGCCATCCTTGTGACACTGCCATGATTGGAAAATTCCAAACCTTACCTGGAATCAGCTGTTACTCGTTTTATCACTCGTTCCTCAAAAGACGAGTCTCCTTTAAGCTCTTTTCAACTGACTCGTAAAATATGAAAAGATTGCCGAGCCATTGGCCTCTCTAGCTCGTTAAAGGGACAGGAAGTGCTATCCCTCTAGATTTTAATCTTTTTGGACCTGAGGGATTATTACACAAAAAGATCGAGCGCTTGTTTTGTTCAGCTCGTTAAAAGTATCGAAAATTCATCCCTTCTGTATTGTTTTATACTTTTTCGGACTTAAGGGATTAGATGACGAAAAAGGAATTTTGGAGTTACCTTTACGTTCCTTTTCAGACTCTCTAAAATTGAAAAGGACCGAGTTATCTTTGTCGTTAAACTCATTAAAAAGATTAATAGCGACAAACTTGTCTATAGACGAGAACGAGTTTCACTATCACTAGGCTCGTTAAAACATAGCGATGGGTTTGCCCGAAGGGAAAATTATAGAACAAGCATATGTTATCCTCCTCAAGCTTGACAAAAATAAAGAGGTACTAGTCAGCAATGACTGGGGAAAAATTGGGAAGAAAACTCAAAGAAACTTTGTTGGTAGCAAGTCACTCTTGAACATCACACTTCCGCTCCGTGTCCGAGTCGGGTTGGGTTGTTTCATTCGCCGGTCACATCACCATGGTCACGCCATACCATCCACATTTGGGGTTAATGCTACCAATCCATCACATCAGTGTCGCCGATATGTTCAAGAGAATTCATTCAGAGAATTCACCTGTCTCTCACCTGCTACCATACATTATACTCCATTCTTTCATGACCGCCACCCTGAACCTTATATCACCAGATCATTTTCACCTCCATTAAAATCATTTACTCTGTTCCGTGTCATTGATGTGGGATTCATTAAGGCCCTCCTGTGACGGATCACTTCTTGTCGACATCAGCTCATTATCCAAGAAGTTGATCTAGGAACACCCCATTCAGTACTTTGAAGCCTGCATGCCTCAATGGCAAGTTTCTCACTTCCGGCGACAGGTTTACATCAATGGCCTTCGACCGAAAGATTTTGCGTGGTGTTTGATGCCAAGTCCTTTATTCACACCATGTGAATTGTACTGCAGTACCTTGAGGGTCATTATCATTATCGGTGATTCCTCTCGTGCTTGTTAACAGTTTACATCATTGACTGGTAATCAAGCGATGTCTTTCCATGTTCGACTTCAGAACATTTCTCACATGGATCGACTTGTACTTCGAGTGAAGATCAGACGAGATTGAAGACCCCGGATCTAGTTTCATCCATCCGGGCTACGACATATATTCAGGGAAATAAAGACATTAAATGTACATCATGGTAGCACAGATAATCATCCTACCAAAAGGATGATGGCTCTACCAGAATCATCAATCTACACTCAGACGATTGTCTGTCTTATGTACATGAAAATGAATTTATAAAGCTGAGCATGGGAATGCCCGCCTCAGCTAGATCATGAAAATATTATGAAGATAATGTATTGTATTGTATCTTATTACAGGTCTCCTCCCAGCATTGAAAGAACTTCGGATCCTCATAATAAAGCATTTCACCCGACACCAAAAGGTTAACGGCCTCATACTTTAGGGGGCAACTGTTATAGACATTTTTGTGCCCTACAACCCCAAGCATGAAATGTCCATAAACCAAGGGCTCCTAAGTCCCTAAAAGTGTTGTTCTAACCCCTAAAGGAACAAGATCAACAGATTACAGCTTCTCCCAGAAGTTCTCCATGAAAAACTACTCAGAATTGGTCAAAACAGGATCATTGCAGCTGCTCCACTGGCTAGGTGCGTTGCATCTCACCCAAATGCACTGTGAGGGTGTGTTGCATTTCAGAAGTCCCTTCTGTGGGGTGTGATGGGTGAGAGATGACAAATGGAGGTGTCATTCCGCGAGGTGGAGAGGCAATGGAAGCTTCCAGAATCTTCTCCTATGACACTTGCCTCACTGTATTCGACCAAGGATGAGTAAGAGACCCTCAGTCTCCAAGTGGAAGCTAGAACTATCAGAGAGAAGACACTAATCAAATCACAAGCTGACTCATCCCCCTTACAGATATCTATATATGGATCCCTCATCCCAGAGATCCGGAGGCTGGAATTTGCATATTGTAAGGAATTGTTGTTGGTTTCTAGAGACAAAACATCAGATTGTTGGGTGATCTAAGCTTTGTTTGAGGTGAAGAGGGGCTTCTTTGCTGGGAGGTTGATGTTGGGTCAGAACAACCGGTTGTAACTCCTCCTCAATCTTTTCTTGTTTTATCAATAAAAGCTATTTGAGTTTTCCTCCATGCTTTTGTATCATTGATGCTTGTTACATTTGTATGGTCAATTTACATTTGATCCTAGATTGTTTATGAATATAGATCCATGTCTTTGTATAGTGCTATGCTTCTATGATCTTGCAGGTACTTTGTGAAGCTGGGCGTGCAAGGGAGCAAGTAGCTGGTGACCATCAAAGAAGAGAGGGATCGAATCAAGGGATTAGCGCAAGACAGAGGTTAGTCCTTGTATTCTTCTCTATCTATAATTCATAAAGGAAAAACATAAGTAGCTTTTCTCTGTTTGTTTCTAAGGCAGCTATCACACCTTAGTGGGATAGAGCAGTTCTATATAGACACTTTTCCCTGTAACAAAACCTTTATGACTCATGACACCTTCATGCTCCGCAACCACAAAATGTGAAGAATTTACAATTTTATTACAAAATTCAACCCAAATCATGGGATTTTAGCCCCCAAATTGTCCTTGTGGGATCCCGTTCCCAACAGGGGTTTATAGGTTGGATAGAGATGACACAATTAGAGATGGTAGATTGTTGGATACTTCAGATAGGAGAGGTGATGGATACATGTATTATTCTAGTTATGGTTTTTATAGGAATCATGATCGCCATCGTTATCATCCTTACATGATGAGTGATAAGGTATACTTACCAAATTAGTTTAATAAATAAAAGCCGCCTACTTTTGATGGAGATGTGATGCAGAGGCTTGGATACTTGGGATGAAGAAATTCTTTGAGTTGCATGTGTACAAAGATAATATGAAGGCTAGAATAACTATGTTTAGCCTAAGAGGTAAAGCAGGCATCAAGTGGGAATATGTAAAGTGGGTTAGAAACATCATGATAGATTACTTGACTTGGTACTAGTTCCAAAGGCTTTTCAGTGAGAAGTACTTGTCAGAAAGGTACTATGATAGTAAGGCCCAAGAATTCTATGAGCTAAAGATGGGATCAATGATAGATGAATAGTAAATGACTAAGTTCTTTGAGCTATTGAGGTATCTACCATATCTTAAAGATGATAAGACTAAAGTTCGGTGATTTGTTAGTGGATTGCCATTAGCATTTGGAGATCAAATTGAGTATGATGAGCCTTGGTCACTTGAGGAATTTATTGGGAAATTGAATCATTGCTACGAATAGTCAAAGTGTAAGAATCAATCTCAGCAAGGATGGAAAGGTAAAGACAAAGGTAAAGTTAAATGGTAGCCAAAACTAACAAGGCCTTAGAATGCAGATGAGAAAGAAAATGTGTCACCACAAAAGAAGTTCAATTTAGCTGGACAGGGATATGGGTCACATCAACAACATAGAGGTGAGGGTACTGCTCGATTGGCATGTTGGACATGTGGTAAGGAGCATCTTAAAGGATATTGTCCACAAAATCAGTGTGGTAGATCTCATATATAGTATGCAGGAGGCACATACTATTGGGGATGCTGGTCAGAATGTTCCTTGTATTTATTCAGCATTGGATAGCAAACAGGTAGGCCATTAGGCATCTATCATTGAGATGGAAAAAAATACTTGTGATCAAGTTATTTCTATTTTGATTGACCCTAGATCTAATTATAGCTTTGTTAGTAATGACTTGGTGGATAAATGTGGTTTGTGTAAGGAATTTCAAGTAGAATTGTGGTTAGCATAGTTGGCTATAGGTACAAAGAAGTGAGTACATCATTGGGTAAGATCTTGTGCATTTGATTTGAATGGTATGCCTATTATAGTGCATTTGAATGTATTACCATTGGTATCATACAGTATGTTGTTAGGAACAGATTGTTTGTACCTTCATAGAACCAAGGTGGATTTTTATGACAAAGACATTGAGTGTGTCGATGACCATGGGGAACCAAGAGTCTTATAGGAAAGAAGAAAGGCACATCAATTAGGATGGTGAGAATTATGCAAGTAAAGTTTAGTCACAGCAATGGGTGTGTGTTATTTGCAATGCATATTTCTAGTGACAAAGGTAAGGACGTTGAGGATGAAAATGTTTTGAGAAGGTACGCAATTCTATAGGAGTTTCAGGATGTGTTTCTTGAGGATATTTTAGAGTTGCCACCTTACAGGGAAGTAAATGTTTCTATTGATTTAGCTCCAGGGGCAGCTCCACCATCAAAAGCGCCTTACAAGATGAGCACATCTGAGTTTGGAGAGTTGAAGTTGTAGTTGAAGGAAAGGTTGGATAAGGGATACATTAGGCCAAGTGTATCACTTTGGGGTGCACCAGTATTGTTTGTGAAGAAAAAGGATGGTACTCTCATATTTTGCATTGATTACAGGTAGTTGAACAAAGTAACCATCAAGAACTGGTACCCATTATAGATGATTGATGATTTGTTTCATCAACTAAAGGGAGCATCAGTGTTCTCTAAGATTGACTTGAGATTCAGATATCATCAGGTACACATCAAAGAACAAGACATCTACAAGACTGCATTTAGAACCAGGTATGGGCACTATGAGTTTTTCATAGTTCCATTCGGTTTGACTAATGCTCCAGTTACATTTATGTTCTTGATGAATAGTGTGTTACATCCATATTTGGATAAGTTTGTTATTGTGTTCATTGATGACATATTGGTATATTCTAAAAATGAGGAAGCGCATGTTGAGCATTATCAACAATGTTGAGGTTGTTGAGAGAATATCAATTGTATGTTAAGTTTAGAAAGTGCAGTTTCTTTCATATTGAGGTACATTACTTTGGACATGTTGTCTCCAAGGAGGGCATTGCAGTATATCCATAAAATATAAGGGCTGTCATGGAGTGGGTAGCTACTAGAAATGTGGATGAGATGAGATCTTTCAGGGGGTTGGAAGGATATTACAAAAGGTTCATCAAGAAATTATCACAAAATGCTTATCCCATTACATCATTGCAGAGGAAAGGTAAGAATTTTGACTAGAACGAGGAGTGTGAGGCCAGTTTTGAGTAGCTTAAGAAGTTGTTGACACATGCACCAATGTTAAAGATTATAGATCTAGACAAAGAGTTTGTAGAACAAATTCTTGCAAGAAAGGACATGGTGGAGTCCTTATGTAGGATGGATAGGTGGTATGCTATGAGTCGTGAAAAATCAATGAGCACGAACAAAAATACATGACACATGATCTTGAGTTAGCAGTGATCATAACTACATTGAAGATGTGGAGGCACTATCTTCTTGGAAGGAGGTTTGTGGTGATCACTGGTCACATTGGGTTGAGGCATTTATTTGACCAACCGAATGTGAATGCTTGGTAGGCCAGATGGTTGGCCACGATCAGTGATTTTGACTTCAATATCAAGTAGATACAAGGAAAGGAGAAAAAGGTGTGAGATGCTCTTACCAAGCTAGTATAGGTAAATCAATTAGCAACTATGAGCTCCTATGGGACCAAATTACAGGATAGGATCTTGTAAGCAATTTAGCAAGATGTCAGGTATATGGATATTGTGCATAGGTTGCAAAAGAGTATAGGTACAGGTAGTAGTACATCTATAGGTATAGGTAGTGGTATAGGTATAGGTGCAGGTGCATAGGATGTGGACTATTGTCTTACAGCAGATGGATTTGACAGATTTTGAGAGAGATATATGTGCCAGATAGTAGTGAGCTCATGAAGGTGATCTTGAGGGAGTTTCATGTGAAGCCATATTCAGGTGACCCTGGCTACAAAAAGATGTTGACCATAGTGAAGAAATTTTGTTATTGGCCAAATATGAAGAAGGATGTAGCAGAGTTTGTGGCTAGGTGTTTCGATTGTCAGCATGTGAAGGTAGAGTATAAGTATCTAGGTCGACTGCTACAGTCGATTGTGATTCCAGAGTGGAAATGGCAGGTCATTTCTGTGGACTTTATCATAGGTTTATCGAGGACAGTGAGACAACACGATTCCATGATGGTTGTTATGCATAGGTTAAAAAGGATTGTGCATTTCATTCTAGTGAAGTCTACATTCTCAGCTAGTGATGTAGCGCAGGTATTCATTTGAGAAATGGTTAGATTCCATGGAGTTCCAAAGAAGATTGTGTCACACAGGGACGAAATTTTCACTTCCAAGTTTTGGAAGGAGTTGTTTGTAGGTTTGGGCACATATTTGGCCTTCTGTACGACTTATCATCCACAGATAGATGGACATATTGAGAGGGTAAATAGGATATTGGAGGACATTTTGAGGATGTATAGGATGCATCAACAATGAAAGTGGGAAGAGTATCTTCCACTGGTAGAATTTGCTTACAACAATGGGTATCAAGAATATTTGAGGATGAGTCCATTTGAGGCATTGTATGGGTGGAGTTATAATACTCCCACCAGTTGGGGTGATTGAGTTAACAAGGTGTTGATTGGACCGAACATCTTGGCAGACATGGAACAGGAAATGCAAGTTATAAAGAAGAGTCTAAAGGCAACACGGGATAGGCAGAAGAGCTATGTAGATCGGAATAGCTTGTTTAAGGAGTTCCATGTCAGGGAAATAGTGTACTTGCACATAAAACCATCAAAGATCTCCTTAGGGATTGAATCATGTGCCAAGTTGGCACCATAGTTTTGCGGACCCTTCAGTATTTTTAAGAGGATTGGGCCAGTAGCCTATCGACTCACACTGCCTTGGACAATGAAAGTCTATGATGTTTTCCATGTGTCATTAGTTAAGAAGTATGTTAAAGATTTTGATCATGTGATTGATTGGTCTATATTGCAGGTGGAACTTGATGGAGAATTCCAGCTAGAGACTTATTGTATATTACGAAAAAAGGTGCTCATGCTCCAGAACCGAGAAATCAAGTAGGTTAAAGTGCAGTGGAAGCACTTTGGGCCTAATGAAGTTACATGGGATATCGCAGATCAAATGCGGGCGCTTATTCAAAGATGAATGTTGGTCAGGACATCCTAATGTGGGTTTTCATTTGGTTTATTATGGCTAATGAAATTGGAAAAGGAAATGGCTAAGGCTTTGGAAAGGCAAAATGGCATTCTGGCACATTTATTTATGAAAATAATGGAAATTAGGAGAAAAGGAAGGTTAAAGGTCACAAGTTGCATGTGAGGAGGAAATTGAAGGAAACTAATGGAAAATGAAAAAAATAGAGGCCTAATTGATAGAAAGGTTTCTGAGGATGAATTTGTAACCTTTTTTTAGTTTAGTTTTGAAGCTCTCTCATTATTCTCTCTTTTTCTCTCACTCTTGCACAATTGGAGTTTTCTTGGAGCATTTTGGCATTGCATCAAGAAAGTCAAAGAAGGCAATAGGAAGCAAAGATCAAGCAAGGAAGAGCAAGATCGGGTAGCTATAGTAGTATTCTTTGGAGGTATCGATTTGCATGTGTACTTTCCTTACTATATTTGACATGCATGGTATTGGATGTGGTTCTTTTTTTGTTATGGCATGGGTTCTGCCAAGTGTGACAATGTTTTAAGCCTAGCCTTGCCATTTCCAGATAGACATTGGTGTGATGGGGATCTCATGTTTTGGTTGAGTTGGATTATTGGATGGATTCAAAGATGAGTGAGCTGGATCTATGGATGATAGAGCACATGGCCTAGTTGTCCCTGAATCAGACTGTGAATCACGTAAAGCCACTGGACTAGTAACACCTAAGCTAGAATGTGGATTGTGGTATATCCAAGTTTATGTTGCGTCGGAGGGCCTAGTAATCCTTTCCCGTGAATTGTAGGATATACAGTAAAGAAAAGAGGTGGATTTCTCTCCATTCGGCCTAGCAATCTTGGGTTGGTATATGTAGTAAATCCTAGAGAGTCAGTCTTAGTTTAGGGTCTAGTGATCCGATGTGGATTGCGGTAAAGCCTGAGAGACTAAGAGATAGGAAAATTCCTCACGGTGTAGGTGGAGAAATCCAATGGAATCCATGCTTGTTTTGGCCTAGTGATCTAGTGGATATCGTGGTAAAGCCTATTATTACATGTTTATTGTGTTGGCCTAGTGATCAGGGATGGATTACGGGAAAGCCTGGTTTCTATTGATGAGGGTGAGGTGATTTAGCCTCAGGATGCCTTGGTTGGTTGTTTTGGTTTGAGTCCAACCATCATGCTTTTAATATGGCATGGAGATGAATGGCCGAAGAAAGATTTGGCTCAACCATTCTATGGTCGGGTGGAATGTGAGTCCCATCCTGGGTTTGGATTTTGCGTCATCAATATGAGGTCATTTATCCTTGTATTTCTATGAGTGCTATACCCATTTATATTTGGATCATATGGTTGTGATTTACTTGGTATTTTTGTTGCTATTATGTTGGTTATGTATGTGTTTTATCAAAGTTGTTATGTATGGCACTCATCATAATTTACATTGTAAGTGAATGAACAAAGTATCAATGAGACAATAGATGATGATGCAACAAATGATATAAGGGAACAATGCTTCATAGCAATTCTCATATAAGTATGAGACCACTATGCTTAAATTTGTTGTTTACACCTGTAGATTACATATTTGTGATATGTTTGACGAAATTCCTATCATGGCTAGTAGGAGTTTAGTTAAGAGCTTGTTAAAGTATTTACATTTGAATGATTGTTTCCTTTCTATCACTTCGTTCTGAAGGTTTCATTCGATTCTGGGTAGTGACCTAGGATCTTGGTTTGAAAAGGTGGCTCAAATCTTGGGGCCGTTGGCACAACACTGGGAAAAATAGTTCATGGACACTGGAATGCCTCATCATAAGAGAATATAGAGCCTCCTAGATGCTATCAGGTCCATATCATTGGACTATCTGGGGGTCAAGTGGTCTAAAACCTTAGTGGGACCCAGGGTTATCTACTTGAGTGGTTGGTATGGCTCGTGGGAATCTTGTAGCTGATATTGAAGGTTTGTATGTTGTGTTTCTGTCAATTCCACTTCCTTAACGTCACATAGGAGGTTGAATCTAGTCATATTAGCCTCTCATCACATGTTTACTTTCGTTTGTTGGTTTCTTGGGTAGATGTGGGAGGAGGGTGTTACAATTCTAATTAATCATGGTTCCAATGTGAGCCCCTCATTAAACCAGCACAAAATTTGAAAGAATCTCATGATGAAGCGGAAAGGCTAACGAGCGATGCAATAGTAAGATATTGGTCCTAGCCCCTGATCATAGGGATTTCAGCTAAAGTTCCTACAAACTTATCAAAATTTCTGATCCATTCAATGTGAAAACAACAACAATGGTCAATAACCTGTGAGCAACAAGTGATGGGGGAACAAGGCCCTCTATCACAACCCTTGGTCACAAGGTCCTTGGTCTAAACACCCAAGTTCTTTTTGGACCTCTAATTCTAAATTATGTGCACACAAAAGAATGGGCAATGATGCCCTAAAACTACTTCTGCTTGGCTAAGAGCTCGTCTTCCTCGGACGTAAGGAAACAGGTTAACGGCCCAAGACCCAGAGGCATCTGGCAGGAGTGAAAGCTTGCTCCCTTACGGACCACCAGCGGGTTATTTCAGGTGGCGTGGTTTTCCTTGATAACAGTGATGTGTCAACTGACATTCGCGGATAGCAGCCAGAGATGGCTGTCCTCACTGTTGGTTTGACAAACCGAGTTTGATAGGTTTTTCCACCTTTTGAAAAAAAAAAAAAAAAGAATGGGCAATGAGTGCAAGGATATAAGCCTTGGTTTGTTTTTCAAGGTTCCAGGTGGTAGAGACAGGTGGTAGGAAAACGACTTAGCCTAATGGGGTGGTGTCACGTGGCGATGATGTGTATAGGATAAAATATGGAACTTTATGGTCATGACACATGGAAGGTGGATTTAAACTCTTTAGATTGCCAAGTAACCCTTTTCTGAGTGACAAGTAATAGTGACATGGAACACACATGGTAGAGAGATGATGTGGCAGTGCAAGGAGAAGAGAAGTGGTAGCGATGTGGCATGAAAGGTGGAAGTGAAGATGATGTGGTAGTGTGAGAGAGTGACATGTGGCAGGTGGAATCAATGTTTTCATATGTCCAAATGGATTTTTTTCAAGTGTTACATGGTAGGCACATGTCAGGAGAGGACACATGACAGGATTTGATTGGTGGATGTCGAAATGACATAGTAGGTTTGGATGCCTTAGCATATGCACCAATAGGTTGTTTTGTAATGATTTTAAATGTTAAGATATTTTAGTAGATTCTAAGGTTTTTTGTGTGGGGGCCACTAGTCACCCCCCACTTCCCATTGACATGGGAATATGTATTGTGAATGTTGTCCAATAGTAGAATGACTAGTGGTAAATTGGTTGAGAGAGATTGGCATGATAAATGTAGTACTATCAAGAGACAATATCGTCTATCAGATCACCTCGATATTAGAGTTGTGCATCAATATGTGAGTCGTGAGCAGTGAGTGGTAAGGCCTCCGTTGTTGCCCTTGGTCACTTTTGGCTAGGGAGTAAGTGTTTAGGACTCCTAGCGACCATTCCCAGTCAAAGTGACTAGACATGTAGGCAAAGGTTGACGAGTGGAAAGTATTGTTCTGATGGAGGACCAACCCCTAATCATGGCCCTTAGTCACATTAGGCTAAGGAACGAGCACCCACGGGCCTATCAACCATAAATTTACAAGTTATAGAAGTGCATAGAGAGAAGCAAGTTAGTCTGAGTGGCAAAAAGAGCCTTTGGTCTTAAGCTCATTGGTTTCGATCATGGTCACATGAGAAAAAAGGAGCTAAACCACTAGGGGCTACAAGATAAAAATTTGTGTTCCAGAACCAAATTTATGTTATAATGCAGACTTAATAAAAGTCACTTACGAACATACCTAAAACTTTATATCTATAAAAGGATGAAAGGAAATGTGATATCTGTGTGTTTCGATGTAGAATCATTCCTTTCTACTTCAGCTAACCTAAAGAAGAACAAGAGAATGGTGAAGTATAGTGAAAACTGAGCAACTCTAAACATGATAAAGATAGTCGATGGGGGAGTGAGGGCCTGAAGTGTTCCAAGAAGGCCGAGTTGGGATGAAGAGGTCAGAATAGATATATATGCATATTTGAGATCTAAGATATAATATAAAAGAGCACGAGTAACAAAGAGTTGTAGGAGCATAAACTAGAGCTAATATTTTAGGATTGAATTCATTACAAGGATATAAATTGAATCTAAGTGGGAAGGATAACAAAATTTCTTCAAACCACCCAATCTACATCTAATTTACTTAGCTATGAAAAACTATTACCATTTTTTTTAAATTTTCTTTATGCATTTGAAGAATTATTTTTATAAATAAACATTATTGTTAAAAAATATGATGGTGCATTTGATTTCAAATGTTAATAATTATTAGGTGAAAAACAAGATATATTTGTTTAGTTCAGCATGTTACATGCTAAAATTGAATCCACGTGGGAAGAATAACAACATTTATTCCAACTACCCAAACTATATCCAATTTACGAAGCTATGAAAAAACTATTACTATTTTTTTCTAAATTTTATTCATGCATTTGAATAATTATTTTTATGAATACATTATTGTTAAAATATATGTGGTGTATTTGACTTGAAACAAAATAAGCTACATTTGTTTAATGTACATAAATAATTTTAGGTGAAATGGCAATGATCTTCCCACACACACACACACACACACACATATAATGTACATGTGAGTTTATTTATTTATTTTGAATTTGATAACTATTTTAAAATTGACTTATTGTAAGATTATAAGAAAAAAGGCGGTCAAGAAAAGAAAGTAAAAAATATTTTAATTTAATTTTAATTAATTATTATATTTTTACAATTGGTTTAAATCTATTCAATACTTTTTTGGATTATTTCTAATAAAATTTCCCTATCTAAGAAATTTGAGAAACTCACAAATAAAAAAATGTGAAAGTTATAGCAATGAATATAACAAGAACCAAAATCCTCATATCAAATGATTAAAATGACATGATATTTTTATTTACCAGCATATAGCAATGAATATAACGAAAACCAAAATCCTCATATCAAATGATTAAAATGACATGATATTTTTATTTGCCAACATAGATCCATTTTAAATAGGAATATAACATGAGCCGAGAGGGATCCAATTTTTTCACGTGAAAATTGTTTTATGAGCCTACATTAGTTAAAAGTTTTGTATAGAATATTTTAACTTTGATGATGAACGAACATCCTTGCACATCACACTACGTTGTATAATCTGCCTCTCAGCTGAATTAGTATTGGAAAATATTATGTCGATCAAATTATCAAAAACTGTTACAATTGCTTTGCAAATTGTGTACCATAGTGAATATATATATTTATTTTATTTTAATAAAAATTAATTATAAAACATGAATAATCTCATGTTCACTATGCTTACTCAATTAATTGTTGATACTACAACCCCATATAAACATGTGGTAAGATATGTCCCTCTGGCTCTTACCCCTATATAAAATGTTTCAATGCCCATCTTAGTTAACATAACTTTATATCAACTTTGTAGATAATAAAATATTTAAAAGTAGAAATCAAAGGAATATGTATAATTCTTATACTTTTTAAAAATATGTTAATATAGTACTTAAACAAACTGTTTTGATCTCTATATTAATTAATATATTTAAATATCAAATTCATATATCTAGAGAAAACAATATTTTATTGATGATCATAATGAAATATTTCAATATCGAAAGAAAATAAGTAATTAAAAGTAAAATGAGTTCACTCACTTCTTAGTAAGAGGGAGATGTGTAATTAATTCAATGCTTAGTATGAAATTGATATGTGGCATTTAAATAATAATAATAATAAAATTTAATGTGATTCATAAATGAAATATTTTAATATGTACAGTTAAGTAATATTTAAGTGTATTTAGAAATATATTAGCAACCAAAAAAATATTAACATGGACACTCTGGTTTATAAATAAAATATTTAAATGTTTGTTGTAACAGACTTCAACCTCTATTGTGTCATTCTTGAGGCCTAATTTCCATTTCTGATAACCCTTGCAGATTTTTCCTTTCGTGGGAATTACTAGCATACTAGAATTCATATTTAAATGCATGCCCATATGCACAACATGAACACAAATATGTGCTTAAGAAAGTTAACATGCAGATACATGCAGAAATAAATACACACACACACACACACACACGCACACACACACACACACACACACACACACACGCACACACACACACACACACACACACACACACATATTGCAGTGGAAAATATAATACAACATAGAAAAAAACTACTTATCATTTAAATCATTCAAATCGATGCAGACTTTTGACGTTCCATTGAGCCATAGACCAGGTGGTTCATTTCTTTCAATAGCAGGTCGCCCATGTGTTACAGGGAAAAGTGTCTATATAGAACTGCTCTATCCCACTAAGGTGTGACAGCTGCCTTAGAAACAAACAGAGAAAAGATACTTTCGTTTTTCCTTTATGAATTATAGATAGAGAGGAATAGGAAGACCAACCTCTGTCTTGCGCTAATCTCCTCATTTGATTCCTCTCTTCTTTGATAGTCTTCAGCTACCTGCTCCCTTGCACGCCCAGCTTCACAAAATACCTGTAAGATCACAGAAGCATAGCACTATACAAAGAAATGGATCTATAATCATAAACAATCTAAGATCAGATGTAAATTGACCATACAAATGTAGCAAGCATCAATGGCACAAAAGCATGGAGGAAAACTTGAATAGCTTTTATTGATAAACAAGAAAAGAGCCAAGAGGAGTTACAACCAGTTGTTCTGACCCAGCATCAACCTCCCAGCAAAGAAGCCCCTCTTCACCTCAAACAAAGCTTAGATCACCCAACAATCTGATGTTTGTCTCAAGAAACCAACAGCAATTCCTTACAATATGCAAAATTCCAGCCTCTGGATCTCTGGGATGAGGGATCCATATATAGATATCTATAAGGGGGATGAGTCAACTTGTGATTTGATTAGTGTCTTCTCTCTGATAGTTCTTGCTTCCACTTGGAGACTGATGGTCTCTTACTCATCCTTGGTCGAATTCAGTGAGGCAAGTGTCACAGGAGAAGATTCTGGAAGCTTCCATTGCCTCTCCACCTCGCGGAATGACACTGCCATTTGTCATTTCTCGCCCATCGCACCCCACAGAAGGGATTTTTGAAATGCAACGCACCCACACAGTGTATTTAGGTGAGATGCAACGCACTTAGCCAGTGGAGCAGCTGAAATGATCCTGTTTTGACCAATTCTGAGCAGTTTTTCATGGAGAACTTCTGGGAGAAGCTGTAATATGTTGACCTTGTTCCTTTAGGGGTTAGAACAACACTTTTAGGGACTTAGGAGCCCTTGGTTTATGGAAATTTCATGCTTGGGGTTGTAGGGCCCAAAAATGTCTATAACAGTTGCCCCCTAAAGCATGAGGTCGTTAATCCTTTGATGTCGGGTGAAATGCTTTATTATGAGGATCCGAAGTTCTTTCAATGCTGGGAGGAGACCTGTAATAAGATACAATACAATACATTATCTTCATAATATTTTCATGATCTAGCTGAGGCGGCCATTCCCATGCTTAGCTTTATAAATTCATTTTCATGTACATAGGACAGACAATCGTCTAAGTGTAGACTGATGATTCTGATAGAGCCATCATCCTTTCGAGTGGATGATTATCTGTGCAACAATGATGTACATTTAATGTCTTTATTTCCCTGAATATATATCGCAGCCCGGATGGATGAAACTAGATCCAGGGTCTTCAATCTCGTTCGATCTTCACTCGAAGTACAAGTCGATCCATGTGAGAAATGTTCTAAAGTCGAACATGGAAAGACATCGCTTGATTACTAGCCAATGATATAAACTATTAACAAGCGCGAGAGGGATCACCGATAATGATAATGACCCTCAAGGTACTGCAGTACAATTCACGTGGTGTGAATAAAGGACTTGGCGTCGAACACCACGCAAAATCTTTTGGTCGAAGGCCATTGATGTAAACCTGTCGCTGGAAGTGAGAAACTTGCCATTGAGGCATGCAAGCTTCAAAGTACCGAATGGGGTGTTCCTAGATCAACTTCTTGGATAATGAGCTGATGTCGACAAGAAGTGATCTATCACAGGAGGGCCTTAATGAATCCCACATCAATGACACGGAACAGAGTAAATGATTTTAATGGAGGTGAAAACGATCTGGTGATATAAGGTTCAGGGTGGCAGTCATGAAAGAATGGAGTATAAATGTATGGTAGCGGGTGAGACATAGGTAAACTCTCTGAATGACTTCTCTTGAACATATCGGCGACACTGATGTGATGGATTGGTAGCATTAACCCCAAATGTGGATGGTATGATGTGACCATGGTGATGTGACCGGTGAATGAACAACCCAACCCGACTCAGACACAGAGTGGAAGTGTCATGTTCAAGAGTGACTCGCTACCAACAAAGTTTCTTCAAGTTTTCTTCCCAATTTTCCCCTGTCATTGCTGACTAGTACCTCTTTATTTTTGTCAAGCTTGAGGAGGATAACATATGCTTGTTCTATAATTTTCCCTTCGGGCAAACCCATCGCTATGTTTTAACGATCCTAGCAATAGTGAAACTCGTTCTTGTCTATAGACAAGTTTGTCGCTATTAAAATCTTAACGAGTTTAACGACAAAGATAACTCGGTCCTTTTCAATTTTAGAGAGTCTGAAAAGGAACGTAAAGGTAACTCCAAAATTCCTTTTTCATCATCTAATCCCTTGAGTCCGAAAAAGTATAAAACAATACAGAAGGGATGAATTTTCGATACTTTTAACGAGCCGAACAAAACAAGCGCTTGATCTTTTTGTGTAATAATCCCTCAGGTCCAAAAAGATTAAAATATAGAGGAGGGATAGCACTTCCTGTCCCTTTAACGAGCTGGAGAGGCCAATGGCTCGGCAATCTTTTCATATTTTACGAGTCAGTTGAAAAGAGCTTAAAGGAGACTTGTCTTTTGAGGAACGAGTGATAAAATGGATAGCAGCTGATTCCAGGTAAGGTTTGGAATTTTCCAATCATGGTAGTGTTACAAGGATGGCTAGTGAAATCACTCTTCGTAGCTGTTCCTCAAAATGGGTAAACAATCAAATGGGGGTGAATGATCGACCAATGCAAAAGTGGAGGTGATGGTGCAAACACGACCAAGGCTTTAATAGCTGAAGTACTACATTCACGACGGTTATTTACCGGGGAATAGTTCATTTTTTAACGAGCTTAAATGCGGGGGGAAACATTTTCTCATGGCTTATGTTTATTTTTTAACGAGCTTGAACTATGTGCTAAAACTGCTCGATTAATCCAGTCGTGTGATAAGAATGTCTCATATAAAAACGACAACTTTTAGAGTTTTGCCCCACATCCTTTCTTTATGCAAGTTAGGAAACGACCAATCCTATGAGTTTAAAGGGTTAGAGGACCTACAAATTTACAAAATAAATAGTCGCTCTTCGCTTCCACACCAAAAGGCTTGCATGCCCCCAGGTATAAAACAGAGTTTCAAGGTTACCCCTTCTTTAGTCCGTTAAAACATTTGTTTTACCGAGAGAGGCCTACCTCTTACAGGTTACTAAAGATTGTTCTATTTACGGTGTAAACAAAACACCTCTTCAACGATGTTTACCGAGATAAACAAAGGTGAGCGGCGATGCCCGCCAACTCACATAACTTTGACAAGAGGATCTTATTCCAGTACAACTCCCTCTTCCAATCATAGACGGGAGTACGGAGGTCATATACTCTCGCGGAAACCTACCCTATACCCGAGGTTTTCCTGCCGAAGAAGACCAGGTGCATACCCCCTGGGTTTCAGTCATGTCCCTCGAATCACTCGCGCTCATCGGGTGGACGGACTGGGGATTGAGACATTTCTTGTGTGAAAAGACCATTCAAGGATGGTATATGACTATTTTCTATGCATGATCCGGGAAATGAATGCTGGTCTACGAGCTTGACCACTCTTCCTTCGTGCAGAAAACACATCACTCTAAAGAGTGATGAGACAATGGCTCTCATGCAATAAATATAGTCTCGTCCAAGGAGTAGATTATAATCCAGGGGTCCTTGAACTACCATTACGTTCATGTGAACGGTTTTCCCTCTCAATGTTATGGGCACATTGGGAAGGATCCCTAACAGTCGACTGGTTCCTTTATGAAAGCCTGTTATATTTCTCATCTCAGGAAAAACCGATGGCGAACCAAGCGCTTTCCAAGCAGTTGAGGAAAGGATACTCACAGAAGCCCCCTCATCTATGATGGTACTAGCCATAACCATTCTATATATTTGAACAATGATTAAGAATGGTATACTAGCTGGTAAACGGGGTCTGCCTAGTTGATTCCAATCGAAGGAGACAACTAGGTTGCTTGGAGGTGGGACCGAATAGACGGCCGGGTACGACTCTGACAAACTTCCTTCCTACGGTAAAGGAACGAGTAAATTGCCCCCATGTTCGTTGGAGTCTGTGCTTATGAAAAGAATTTGGACGGTGTCATCCTTGTTCTCTTCGGTGACTGTATCATCTGAAGATGGAACTTCTGAAGGCAAGACCGGGTCAACTGCCATCTCGACCTTTTGACTTTCATCTAGTATGGGTTCAGATGGTTTGTCTTCAATGATAGATGCTTCAACTGACCACCTGAGCGGGCCAGCCGTATTTTCAACCAGTGACGGACTTGGCAAGAGTTTTTTATATCCAGGAGGAAGTCGTAACGGTGAAACCGGACGATCATCCAAAAATCTTTTAGCTTCGTCTAAGAAGGGACAACGGTGGACGGCATGATCGCCTTCGCACAGTTTACAAGGAAATCTATATTTTCCTTTTTGTCCTGGGGCTTCACTTTCACTAGTTGATAGTGTATTTTCAACATGACCATCAGAGGTTGACGGCACCGGGTTGTGCAAATGAGGAGACCAGTCCCTTAAGATCTGAGGGATGCAAGGACAATCTCTGTGATAGTGGTCTCCTTTGCAAATGACACATGGTGATTTAGGCCTGGTCGGTGCAGTGTGTGGATTTTCACTAGACGACACTCGTTTGCCCCCATTCGCTTTTGGCTCCTTCTTCTTCTTCTCTTTCTTCTTCTTTTCCTTCTTCTCCTTAGGTACTCGACTTTTGGCTTTACCAACCCCATCAAGCGAAGAGGAAGGAGGAGAGGAAGAATTAGAGGAAGTAGAAGGTTGGTGGGTAACTCTGGACTCGTCTAGTTGCTAGTTCGACTGTTCAGGAATTGTGGTGTTCTGAATGACAGAGGTTGAGAAGAGCCATACAGGCAAACCAATTGTCAGTCCTGGAAGCGACAATGTGGCCATATGGGGTGCACCAACATCTCCCCAAGAGGAGAAGGGACTGGGATTTCCTCCAAGAGGAATTCCTTGGTTGGTGGATTCCATTCTCTCAACCCAAGATCAACGTAGGAAAGGGGGTAATGAGTTTTCCGTTTAAAATAAATTTTAGACGCTTTGACACAACTTGTTTTTTCAATTTTTAAGAGTCGAGAAAAAAAAAAAGATGACTCTAGTCTCCTTCGATTTTTAATGAGCCTGAAGTGACAAGTGCTCAGATGGACCTTTTTTGTTAAGGAGTCTGAAAAGGAACGAAAGGGACTGCTCTGGAAATCTAGGTAGAGGGATTACCAAACCAATCGCAAAACTGCAGAATACTTTTTATGGTACGGCAGTCAATCTTCCCGAATGCTGTGTTCGGTGCATTGCGATCGATAGGGCGGCAGACACGACTTCCTATGGATAAAGGATTAAGCCTATTGGGGTCTCCCAAAATATACTCGACGGTACGTGGGAGTGGAAGTCCGTATTGGCACTTATCGTCTCAAAGTGCAGGAATCGCCCAACCATCAGTGAGAACAACAGTTACCAGGCTTTACGACACTGGAATACGTCTCTAGCCTAGACTTCTAAATGTTGTGTGTTAAGTTCCAAAGCGTTGTTAGATTCATTGAATTTATTTTAAGTTGATCTTGTTTATGAAGTTTGCCTTTCAGGTTCACCGCAAGATGTAGATGTAATTCCTAAAATGCAATATAAGATGATAAACAAACTTTTTATCTTCTTTGTGCAATGAAAATCCTAGCTACTAAGGAAAAGAAAGACATAATCTTTTCACAAAGAGCAAAGAGCACACTCTAAATGCACTTTCCTAAATCAAGCCAATCAGACTGTCTATATGCAAATGCACATGCATGTATTTGTTTTCGACTTTCTTAGTATATGAATGCTAAAAAAAAGTTGATGCACAAATCTGAATTTCTTTTCAAGTGACAAATATCAACAAGTTTCTTTTCGAAATAAAAAATGGAGACGATCACAGCACCTTACGATTTTGAAATGAATACTTGTTCTAGACACTAGAAAATTAAAAATTCAAACCAAAAGCAATAGTAACAGGATAATCGACCATCAACAGCAATCAAACTCTTTCCTACGATTGAAATCGACACTTGCGACAGTTTCAAATCAAAGGATGACAGTACGATTACGCTACTTTTGAAAAGGAGAACTGTAAATGACTCAACAAACACACAAAAACATCTACAGTTCTTTTGTACAAAGGAGGCAGAATAACAGCAAGGAAAAGGGGTTTCAAACAGACATATACTGATCACAGGCAGCAAAATTCAAGAATAGAACTGGAAAGAATGAATCACAGAAGCCAACACTGCACAGAGCTAGTCTGATCAGCGCACTTGTAACACAGAGAATTTGAAATGCAGTGCAGCTTGTCCACTCGAGAAGTGCGCTGAAGTTCAGATTCTCTGAACAATACCTGCGCTGGGCCAGAAACGAGACTCTGTTCGGGTTCCGGGTCACAGTTTGCAGTTCAGTTCTTGGGTTTTGGCTGAGCAAAAAGCAATCAGTAATGCAACAATCAGGGGTAGATCTAAGAAGGATCTAAGAGCTATCACAAGGGAAATCAGATAGTTTGTGAATCAGTTGTTTAAATCATAAACAGATCCAGTGGATGGATTGAAGTAGCAGTTATCTAGTTTGCATTTTCTATGGCAAGTGCAGTTCGAATGCTACCTGTAAGTTTATGAAATAGACAACAAAGAATGATAAACAAACAAACTAATTATCTCCCCAGCGGAGTCGCCATTTTGTTACAGGGAAAAGTGTCTATATAGAATTGCTCTATCCCACTAAGGTGTGACATCTACCTTAGAAACAAACAGAGAAAAGCTACTTTCGTTTTTCCTTTATGAATTATAGATATAGAGGAACATGAAGACCAACCTCTGTCTTGCGCTAATCTCCTGATTTGATTCCTCTCTTCTTTGATAGTCTTCAGCTACCTGCTCCCTTGCACGCCTAGCTTCACAAAATACCTGTAAGATCACAGAAGCATAGCACTATACAAAGACATGGCTCTATAATCATAAACAATCTAGGATCAGATGTAAATTGACCATACAAATGTAGCAAGCATCAATGACACAAAAGCATGGAGGAAAACTTGAATAACTTTTATTTGATAAACAAGAAAAGAGCCAAGAGTATTTACAACCAGTTGTTCTGACCCAGCATCAACCTCCCAGCAAAGAAGCCCCTCTTCACCTCAAACAAAGCTTAGATCACCCAACATTCTGATGTTTGTCTCAAGAAACCAACATCAATTCCTTACAATATGCAAAATTCTAGCCTCTGGATCTCTGGGATGAGGGATCCATATATAGATATCTGTAAGAGGGATGAGTCAGCTTGTGATTTGATTATTGTCTTCACTGTGATAGTTCTTGCTTCCACTTGGAGACTGATGGTCTCTTACTCATCCTTGGTCAAATTCAGTGAGGCAAGTGTCACAGGAGAAGATTCTGAAAGCTTCCATTGCCTCTCCACCTCGCAGAATGACACTGCCATTTGTCATTTCTCGCCCATCGCACCCCACATAAGGGATTTTTGAAACACAATGCACCCACACAGTGTATTTAGGTGAGATGCAACGCACTTAGCCAGTGGAGCAGCTGGAATGATCCTGTTTTGACCAATTCTGAGCAGTTTTTCATGGAGAACTTCTGGGAGAAGCTGTAATCTATTGACCTTGTTCCTTTAGGGGTTAGAACAACACTTTTAGGGACTTAGGAGCCCTTGGTTTATGGACATTTCATGCTTGGGGTTGTAGGGCCCAAAAATGTCTATAACACCGTGAGCTGGGGCTTTGATTCCATGGCATCATCAACAACAGTCCTGAAATCTTGGTACATACATAGTACCAACGACTACCTACCAATGTAACAATATTGATAACCTCTAACCAAAATTCGTGTGGCTTCCAGGATTTCTATCGCCCTCATAGGCTTTCCAGGTACCCTTCCAGCTTCACATAGTGAAGGTACCAAACCCAACAACCTCCAATGAGTAGTCATGTGGATTCTAGGATTTTTTCTACCTCACAAGCCTTCAAAGTACCATTGTACGCCTCTAATTAAACCATGGTCCCCATGTTTCCATGGACATATTTCTATAATCCTTCCTAGGAGTTGTCTGTACTCCTTCCCAGCATAAGATTCAGTCATACCAATAAATTCACAAATCTAACCCACTTTTTTTTACATGCATGCCCCCCTTTTGTGACTTGGCATTCTCCCAATCACTTAATGGACTTTGGTTATATGCATGAGAATTTTTTATAATTATTAAATTATATAAGACCCTTTAACTCATGCATGCATGGAGTCTCAACCCCCCATTCTCATTTACATATTTTTGGTCTACAACTAGTTTATTTTTATTAATATGTGTAACATAATTACATCTTCATGCTATCTAGCCTCAAAATATAGACATGTGAATATAGGCACAACAACCCCATTACATGTATAAACACATAAACACAGGTTTCATAACCCTTAAAGGATGTCCTCGACTCACCAACCTAGTTCCACATATGCATGTTATTTACATTCCAGGGGTCAGACAAGGGTGTCACATTACAACCCATACTTCTCATTCTAGGAAAGCTTAGGAATACAATCATGAATTGGGTATAACTTAGAGAAAAATTCCTCTAAGGGTTAAGAACATAATTTTAATATCCCTGATTTTATAACATATGGTAAGTTACATCATTGGAATTCATTGCAGTTAGCATAGGTAATTATGAGATGACAAACGATGAAAGAGGAAACAAGGCTCCTTGGTGTACCTCTCTTCTCCTCTTAGTCATCAACTAAAATAAGAATGAAACACACAAGCTAGTAAGACCAAATGGCAACATATGTGATGATGAGGGCCACTTTATTTTTGTCCTCATTCACCGAAAGTAGATTAGGCTCCTTGTGGTAGTATTGTCCTTCGGGATCATTATATGGTTGTTGGTGCAAATTTTAGTACATTGGAGATAAATTTTCATATTCATTATAAATTAATAATTATTGAGATATGGTCAAATGGATGCTTGGTGGTTAGTGTGGGAGCACGGCTAGGGAAGCCACATTCTATCCTTCATAACTTCTAGCTTAAATTAATTCATAGACCAACGAAATACACAAAATATTGCAGAAACACAAATAAAGAAACACGTAAAACAAGAGATACACATATATACGTGGTTCACCCAATTTGGGTTACGCCCACGGAGAAATAGATAGTACTTCAATTTATATTATGCAGCGAAATGAAGAGATACAACCTACAACAAATCTGTTGTGATTTCCTCTTCACGCTCACACAGTCTCCTCTCTCTCTTGCTTAGAATAATAATCCATAGTGTCTATATAATTCCCTCATATAAAGTGAGGGGGTACCTTCTAAGGAAAAAACACTAAATTAACATAACTTCTGCCATTAGATCATCTGCCTAACGAATAGACTAGATTGACTACAATATTACAATAATTTACAAGGAATTTTCATCTATGTTCAGCTTTGTGGGCATTGCCCTCGAACCCCTTCTAGGGGGTGCTCAAAATTCATCATCGCTCCCCCCTAAACCCCCATGGAGGTGATTAAATGGGAGGCATTTCCACCCTGTTAGGAACAAGGATGCAACGCGACTGAAACAAAAACCTCTAAACAATCAAGAATATAATTAGGCTCCACACCCAACAATCTCCCACTTGGAGACTAATTATAGAAACACCATCATTTCTTCACTTGTTGGACAATGCTTCCACTTTGGACATGGATATTTATCATCTTCATCGTTGCACTTGAAGACCAATTGGAATTGAGCAGGATCTTAGTTTCTCCTTGGTTACAAATTTTGTTAACATGTGTGTAGGATTCCAACTAGTGTATATCTTTTCCAGCTTAACTATCCATCTTCCAACACTAGTTGTATGAAATGGTACTTGAGTTGTATATGTTTGGTCTTGTAATGAAATGTTGAGTTATTTGCAAGATGAATGGAAATCTATATTTCATTGTATAACCTTACCATCTCCTGCTTCTTTCCCAACTCATCCACAAACCTTTGTAACCAAATCATTTCTTTACTAGCCTCTGTAGCAACAACATACTCTGCTTCCATTATGGAAAGTGAAACCATGTTTTTCAACTTTGAATTCCAAGTGACATTTGTTCCACATAAAGTAAACACATACCCTGTGGTGCTCCTCTTATTATCTCTATCACCTGCCATATCTACATCAACATATCCATGTAGAGCAATGTTTAAACCACCAAATCATAATGGTTTATTTTTGGTACCTCTAAAACACCTGAGAATCCACTTCACTTCCATCCAATTCTCTTTTCCTAGATTGCTCATATACCTGCTTACAGCTCTCACTACATGTGCAATATCAGGCCTTGTGAAGATCATTGCATACACTAAGATTCCAACTGATAATTCATATGGAACTTTACACAAATAATCCATCTCTTCCAGAGTCTTGGGACACATCTCCTCACTTAGTTTGAAATGGATACCCAAGGGTGTAAGAACTAGTTTTCCATTCTAGATATTAAATAGTTCGAACACCTTTTCTATGTACTTACTCTGAGACAATGGTAATTTGTGATTTTTCATATGTCTAGTTATTATCATACCAAGTATTTGTTTTGCAACACCCAAATCCTTCATTTAAAATGAATTTACCAATTTTCCTTTGAGCACATTTATTTCTTGCATTTTAGACCATGCAATAAGCATTTCATTTACATACAATAGAAATATAATATAGTTTTCATCATTTTTTATATTATGATAAGAACAGTGATCAGAATAATATCTATTATAACCTTGTTTAGACATAAACCTATCAAATTTTAGATACCATTGCCTTCCAACATGTTTTTGGCCATACAATCTCTTCTTCAACCTGCACACTAATTTCTCCTTCCCTTTGAACTCATACCCTTGTGGCTATTGCATATATATTTCTTGCTCCAAATCCCCATGGAGAAAGGTTTCCTTTACATCTAACTGCTCAAGATGCAAATCTTCTATTGCCACTAGACTTAAAATAGTTCCGATTGAAGTCATTTTAATAACAGAAGAAAAAAATTCATCAAATTTTATACCTTTCTTTTTTATAAACCCCTTCGCCACAAGTCTAGAGTTATACCTGTGTTTACCTTGATATTATTCCTTCAACATGCAAACCTATTTATTCTGCAATGTTGTTTTACCTACATGAAACATGACTAAGTCCCAAGTCTGGTTATGGATCAAGGAGTCCATCTCTTCTTCCATCACTTTCTCCCACTTCTTCTTGGTTTCTACCTGCATTGTTTCTTCATATCTTTCAGGTTCACTAGAATCAATCAACGACACATAATATAATGAAGGAGAGTATCGTTCAAGGGGTCTACTTATCTTGGTAGATATTCTAAAACCACTTTCAGGTGTTTGAGGTGCATGTTGCTATTGTGGTTGTTGTTGTTGTTGTGGCTACTGATCATTATGATTTTTAGGCACCTTTACTTTTTTGTGATCTCATCAAGCATTGTGTATGCTTTGTTTTATTTTTACTATTTCTTTTCATGCATATGATCCTTATATAAGTCTTTTTAATTGAATATGACATCTCTGCTACTAATGATTTTGTGATTTTCATAATCATATAAGAAATAATCAAAATCATTAACATATCCAAGAAAGGTACATTTCTTTGATTTTTTCCTCTAAATTTGTTCTATTTTCTTTATTAATGTGAATAAAGGTTTCATAGGCGAATGTCTTTGAAAAATAGTAGTTTACATTTTTACCTATCCATGAATCCTTTGGAATGCCATGATCCAAGGAACTTTAAGACCCTCTTTTTATTAGATAAGCAACAATATCTACATCTACCCAAAATTGTAAGGGAAATTCTCCATGCAATCTCATGCGCCCTGCACACTTGATCATTGTCTTTTTCATCCTTTCTTGCACACCATTTTCCTGTGGTGTTCCTAGAACTATCTTCTCTCTATGAATCTGATGCTCTAAACAATAGTTATCAAACTCTTTGCTACAGTATTCACTTCATTTTTCTGATATGAGACACTTCAAATTCTTTCTTGTCTCATTCTCAACAAAATCTTTCCATTTCTTGAAAGTATAAAATACATCAGATTTATTCCAAATACAATAAATCCATGATTTTCTAGTTGCATCATCAATAAAAGTAACATAATAGTGAGAGTCACCAAGAAATGATACCTGAGTAGGTCCCCATACATATGTATGCACAAGATATAAATTTTCACTCTTCTTTTCCTTCCCAACTCTAATAAATCTCACTCTCTTTTGTTTTCCGTAAACACAATTTTCATAAAAATCCAAATCAACATGCTTCAAACTTGGAAACAAATTTCTTGAGTGAAGAATCTGCATCCCTTTCTCACTCATGTCCCCGAGCCTATGATTCCATAATGTCATATATGATCCCATGGAGCTTAAAAAATTAACAAAATAAGAAATACCATTGCATAAGTACAATGTACCAAGCTTTTCTTCTTTTTCTATTACCAACGCTCCTTTAGTGACCTTCTAGGTTTTGTCTGTGAATGTAGTTATACAACCTTCTCCACCTAACTTCCCTGTTTAAATTAGATTTGTCTTCAAATCTGGAACATGCCTTACCTCATTTAATATCAATTAGTTTCCATTTTATTTCTTTATAGAAACTTACCCATTCTAATGATTTTACAAGGTTTATCATCACCCAAATGAACATGTCCAAAATATCCTTAAACATAATCATGAAAATGTTTCCTATCAAGTTTAGCATGAAATGAAGCCCCTGAATCAACCACCAAGGAATCAATAATATTTTCTACTGAAAGAATCAAACCATATTGCAACACATCACTTGTCACATTCGCTTCATGATTGTTCTCTTCTTGTCCATCTTCTTCTTTTCCTTTCTGAGATTTGTAGTCTTTCTTTAGGTGTCCTTTTTTCCCACTTTTCCAGCAAACTATCCCTGGTCTATACTTGGATCTTCCTTTTATTGACTTACTATGATTTCTTAGGCTCCTTCCTATTTACATGTTTCTTCCCTAGTCTCTGCAATCAAAGTATTACTTGATGTCTCAATGGAGCTTTTCCGTCACATTTCCTCGCTAAGGATGGCACCAACAACGTCATCAAACTTTAAAGTACTAGATCCATAGACAGAGTTACTAATAGCCACAACTAAGCCATTCCAACTTTATGGCAATGAGCACAGAAATAACAGAGCCCTAACTTCATCATTAAAATTTACCCCTACAGAACATAACTGACTGGTAAGCATGTTAAATTCATTTAAATGATTATGAACATATATTCCTTCTAAGATCTTCATATTAAATAGACTCTTGATAATAAATACCTTATTTGAGGTTGAGGGATTTTCATATAATTTTTCCAATGCCATCATTAAACCTTCTGTTTTCATTTCCTTTGAAATTTCAAATTCCATTGAGACTACCAGAGATAGTCATATTATTCCTAGTACCTTTTCTCGAGAATCTCCCACTTTTCATCCATTATACTTGTCAACTTCTTTGATTTTCCACTCAATGGTAGGTATAAATATTTGTTATACAAATAATATTCCATTTGCATTTTCCACAACTGGTAGTTTTGGCCATTAAATTTCTCGGCCCTAAATCTACCACCTTCTTCCATTTCTCCCCCTCGAACCAGAAACCCTTCTCTCCTCCTAGTTTATTAGCCAAATAAACCTTCAACTCTGATACTATTTTTTATAAATTAATTAATGGAGCATTGAAATACACAAAATATTGCGGAAACAAAAATACAAAAATGCATAAAACAAGAGAGAAATAGATATAAATGGTCCAACCAATTTGGGCTACGTCTATGGAGAAACAAGTAGTCCTTCCTTTTATATTGTCTAGAAAAATAAAGAGATACAACCTACAAAAATTCTTCTATAATTTCCTTTTCACTCTTACATAGTCTCCTCTCTTTCTCACTCAGAATAAAATCCACAGCTGCAATACATAACTTCTACCATTACATCATTCGCCGAATGAACGACCTGGATTGACTATGAAATTACAATATTTCACAAGCAAAATTTTCATCAATTTTTAGCTTTGGAGGTGCTGCTCATGAAAATTTTCCAAGGGGGCCTCATAAAATTCGTCGTCACCCCCACCTGGACACTCCTTATGGAAATTAAATGAGCAATGTTGTTGTCATGTTAGGAACAGGGATCCAACATGACTGAAACAAAAACCTCTGAACAATCAGGAAAATAATCATGCTCCACACCCAACCTTGTGGTTAGTGTGGGAGCATGGTTGGGCAAGCCACATGTTGTCTTTGATAAATTTTGGGTTCAATTCCTTAGAAGGTAGAGAATGCCTCCCTAGGCATATGCTCCAACAAGCAGTACGAATGGTTTCAATGAGTTGGTGGCATGCAAAGAATGAAAAATAGGACAAATCAATATAGGTGGTATTAAATACCATGTTTTTATTTAGTTCTTTAATGAAATATATCACCACTACCATATTTTCATTGATGGCTACAAATTTTTGGTAGCATGATGTAGCTAGAAATTAACTGAAGTGCTACATTGTGATTTATTCTTACTATTAATTGTGTGTTGTATGGATGTTCTTGTTCTTCCTGAAGAAGAAAATAAAAGAATATACATGAAACAAATACTGCAATTATTAATTCTTTTATTTGAGGCATTAAAAGAGGTGGGATGGTGATCATACCAGAGTGAAGGCTTATCAAGGTGGGGCATAGATCCTTTTGGTGCATGAATGACATAAGGAGCTGAAAAATATTTGATGTAACACCCTCCTTTCACATCTACCCATGTAACCTGACAACCAGGGTAAACATGTGAATGGGAGATGGTGGATCAGATGCATGCTATGTATCCTTCATTATTTTCCAGTTGAGGCAAAGCAATTTTGGCATATGTATTTGGTATAGGTTCTAACATATGTTTTGATGTGATGTTTTGATATATGTACATATCTATATGAATGTAAATACTGCCATGAGCTATGTTATAAAGCTCCAATAAGAGGTATGGGTGTCATGTTAGTATAGTTATCATGTTGTGATGATGTCACGTTATTATGTTATCATGATGGTTTGATTTTCAGTAGGGTCATTATTGTAAATATTGCATCGAGATATGATATAAAGCTCCATGAGAAGTATGTTTTCTTTCCAGTGGTTCTATTGAGGTATATGTGTGATTGAACACTAAGGATGGTTTCCCTCAAGCGGAAGGGTTCTCTAACAACCCTGGTGAAAATTCCATGTAATAAAAGTTAAAAAATAATAACCATGGTTTATGGGACACTTATTCCAAGTTGAATGTTGCGAAAAACATCCTAGTGGGTATTCATTTGGTTTATTAAGGCTTTGGAAAGGAAAAATGGCATTCTTGGCACATTTATTTATGAAAATAATGGAAATTAGAAGAAAAGGAAGGGGAAAGGTGACAAGTTGCATGTGAGGAGGAAATTGAAGGAAACTAATGGAAAATGAAGAAAATAGAGGCCTCATTGATAAAAGGGCTTCCGAGGATCAGTTGGCAAGATTGGTCAACTCAGTTTTCAAGCTCTCTCATTATTCTCTCTCTCCATCTCACTCTTCGACACTTAGAGCTTTCTTGAAGCACTTGGAATTTGAGTAAGAAAGGAAAAAGAAGGCATGAAGAAGGAAGGGGCAAGCAAGTAAGAGCGAGATCAAGAAGCTACAACATGTTTATTTGTAGTTATTGATTTGCATGTGATATTTCCATGCTCTATTTTGCATGCATGGTACTCCATGTGGTTATTTTTTGTCACCACATGGGTTTTTCCAGGTGTAATAGTGCTTTCAGTCTAGCCTTGCCATTTTTGGATAGCCTTGATGAGATGGGTTCTCATACTTCAGTTGAGTTGGATTGCTAAATGGATTCGAAGCTTAGTGAGGTGGATCTCCAAAATGACAAAGAGATGGCCTTTTTGTCCCTAAACCAGACTGTGCATCACGGTAAATACATTGGCCTAGTAACCACTAAGCCAGATGGTGGGTTGCGATAAAACTAGGATTGTGTACCTCAGTGGGCCTAGGAATTGTTACTGGTGAGTGGCAGGATATACGGTAAAGACTAGAGGTGAATTGATCTCCATTGGGCCTAGTAGTCCTGGGATGGGATGTACGGTAAAGCCTGGAGAGTGGGTCTCGGTGTAGGGATTAATGATCCTTGGATCAGATTGTGGATTACGTTAAATCCTGAGAGACTAGGAGGCATTAAAATTCCTCATGGTGTAGGTGGAGAACTCTGGTAGCATCCACATTCATGCTTGGAATACGGCACAGGGGTGATTCGCTAAAGAGAGGTTTGGCGTAGTCAATCTATGGTCGGGTGGAACGTGGTAGTCCCATCCCCCGTTGGTTTCTACATTCATTAATAAGAAATTCATTCCCTTTGTTTTTCATGTGTACATGTATTGATTTATATGTGGATTCTATGGCTAATGTATTCATGATATTTATGTTAGTATGTTGTTGGTTATGGTCATGTATTCTGATAGTGATGATGTACGACTCTCCTCATGTTTCTATTTGTAAATGAGTAAAAAATGTATCTATGACCTAATAGATGATAATACGTAAATGATATAAGGGAGGGATGCTTCTTAGTGATTCTCAGATAAGTATAAGACCCCTATGCTTAAATATTTTTTTTACACCTATAGATTGCTTTGATTCCAAGTGTTTAACAGAATGTCAGTCTCAGTTGGTGATGGTTAGCACTATTCCTGGTGTTAGTCTTTGGTTTATTAGTCTTTTCATCATGTGTTTAATGGGTTCCTGACGTCACAAAAATTTTTGGGAAGTGACTGAAATTCGGGGTTTGAAAAGTGCCTTAAATACCACACACTCTGGCACAAGTCTACTGGAAATAGTCCCTCGATGGAGGCATGCAGACTTGTGGGAACATCTAGAGCTCTTTGGACATTGGCATTTCTATAACATGAGAGCATCCAGAGGTTTAATAGCTTAAAAACTCATTTGGACCCAAGGGAATGATACCTGTGTGGTTCGGATAGCCCTTGGGAGTGTTGTTGTTGATGTGGGAGATATGACAATGCATTTGATTTGAAATGTTGAGAGTTATTAGGTGAAAAACAAGCTATATTTGTTCTAGATTTAATATGTGTACCTAAATAGTTTTAGCTATATTGAAAATGATAGTAAGACAAGTTTTCATCCTTTTCTAAGAAGGATATTTGAATATTATTTCATTAGAAAATAAATATAAATATACAAATTGTTTGGGATATATTGATAATATGCATGTGAGTTTTATTTATTTATTTCCAATTTAATTGTGATTTTAGAATTAAGTGATTGTAACATTATAAGACCAATTTGACATAGAGTGAGAATTCTATCTTAAACTATTCTATTATTATTATTAATTTTGTTGTTCCAAATTTTCATTGTTATTACCACACCTCTGTTAGGTTACCTATAAATACCTTATGCAATTTATTTTCATAAAAAATTCAAAAAATATATAAATGAGAATACTATTATTGGAAACCATGGATAAAACCAACAACAATTGATATTTACTAAAATTGACAAATATCTAATACATAAAGTTATGTAATACTATTACACAATTTGCGAATCGTGTGCCATGTCTATGGCTTTATATATATGAAGCTAATTTTATTGATCATTCAACAAATTACATGTTCAAATGCATGATGTAGACCTTTCATTTGACACCTCGAAAAACATGACATTGGTAGTCCATAAGGCTTTTTGTGTTTGGAGTGTTTATATTCAAAACAAGGAAGGCTGCGAAGCAGCTAGTCCCTGCACATAGTTCTATCTAGCCCATTTAGCTTCCGAGACTTGTTATATGCAATTCACCTTTTGAGGGTCATACGCCTGAGTCATACAAGATGCACATAAGTAACTGACATAGCCATACAGCCAGACACAGGCACATAGTTCTATCTAGCCCGTTTAGCTTCCGAGACTTGTTATATGCAATTCGCCTTTTGAGGGTCATACGCCTGAGTACAGCCAGACACAGCTAGTCATAGCCTTACAGAGCCAGTGCAGCCATACATGCCAGAGCAAGTCCAGGGTAATATTGGCGAATTGGAACCCTTTGACATGTAGCTCTTAAGCCCGAGGTTTCTCATCAAACCTGATGTCTCTCACAGCCTAATAACTTGATTGATGGAATGAACAATGCAACAGAGGCAGTCCAGAGATTGCCAAAGCACTAATATATACAGAAAATAAGTACCAAAATGTAAAAGAGATGGAATTGCCAATCAATGGATCTCACGTACACCACAATCTACAAATTGCCCCTCACTCTCAGAAATTGGGCATTGCAATGCATATCGATGCATGAATTATGCGGGTATGGAACCTTAATAGCTATGTCACATGTGTAACAAAACCCAAGAAATATAGAATATTTGGGGTCAATGTTGCAAAAACCATCAAAAAATTGGTGAATTGTCGATTTTCCTGCAATTCAACACCCAAATGAAATAGTGACCAAAATATTATGATGCTCTGAAAGAAATCACAAATTATTTGAAAAAGAATGCCAGCAGCACAAAAAATCTTCTATAAACCACGAAAAAAATATTCACTTTGCTGATTGTGCTCTAAAAATCTTACTTTCTGATGGCGATTTTCATGAGGTTGACAGAGTATTAAGACATCCACCAGCGTTCCATTTCCCTTGGTCTCCTCTTATTTTCTGATGGAAGAATCTAGGTTCCCTGTTTCCTGGGAAGTATAACTTCAGCACAAGAAAGATATAGTTTTCATAAACAGTGACAATAAAACGAATGTGGTTCACAGGCACTTCAAATCTAGAATTTCTGTTTCTGATAAGAAAAAATACCTGGAAGAGTTCAATAGCACCTTTAACATCTCCCTCTGCTAATTTGGTTCTAGCTTGTTCCAGGCAAGCATCTCTCCTCCTAAGAAAGAGAAAACAGTAACTAATTACAATGGCCTTATATAGTAAGGCAATACCATCAGTTCAATCCACCAATAACAAAATGAGATTAGAATTCAGTCTCTCCTACAGATGCACCCTATACATCTATAAAGCAAGTAGTTCATATAAAAAAATGAAACGCTTCATATTATAGCACGGAATTTTGGTAAAAGTGGCATAAATTTTTACACTTGCCAAGTAGCTTAGGGACCAAAAGTAATTCACCAATATGATCTCATAGAAAACCTCCAAAAACTAGCCCAGTAAAGAATAAGCTATCCCTAAAATCTTCATCTAACAGGCATGGATGTGTACTTAATACTTGATGAATTTCCTGATCAAGGAAACAAAGCAAACTTGGCATTGACATTTTTTATAATTGGACATTAAAAAACAATGAGTAGTTACCGCATGAAATCCTTATGAAACAAGACTAACAGATCGAAACTGCAGCTATTGTGTGAAAGCAAAAATTTTGTTGTGCACCACAAAATCTTAGACGGCATACCAGTTTCAGTCTAGGTGAATATAATACCCGTCAACACTGAATGTGGAACCATAATAGCAATCTAAGCTTACTGATATGACAATGAATAACAGGTGAAGCTTACAAGCTCTTCAAATTATTTCAAATCCCTGTTCCTTTCATCCCAATCCCCAAAACTGTCACCGAAACTGTCAATGCCATATGAAATATCTGCTATATAGTCCCACTTCAACATATAAATACCAAAACTTGTCCTGAGGCTGACAGATGTGGAAAGTTCTTGATCTTTCAACAGTGGTCGTGTTGACTATGGGAATAAACGATAGCATAAAACTGGATATGATACACATTGGAGTCCATACTTATTATGTCAATACAATACCATCAGATCAGTAATAGGGCAGATTAGTTCCAATATCATCGGCACAACTAAGCACGTTTTCTATGTAATAAAATAAGGTTCATATTTCAAAATAGTGTATCCTGTAAACAATAGTTCATAGCAATCAATATAATAGAAGTGGTGATTAGTGGTACTCAATCATTATGCAAATACAAGCAGCTAGCAATATAGTACATGTCAACAATGTTTGTAATCATCACAACAGAATTAGTACTAATATGTCATGATATCATCTCTATATGGAGAATACGTGTTTTATATGAGCAATGAGTTCGGTTGAAACATACTAGTTTCACTATAGGTTACGGGCATGAAGAACGCAACACAGTCAGCCTTGAGATAGCCAAGGCCCAGAGCACTTACATAGAGAGAAAGAAGTTGCAAAATGCAAGAAAGGATGCAACCCCAACCAATGGATCTCACTCATACCACAACCTACAAATAATAGATTATTCCTATCTATCCGTCATTCTCAGAAATATGGTGTTGCGACGCATATCAATGCCTTAATAATGGAGGTCTCGAAAGTTAGGACCTGCACATGACAAAACCCATGGAAAGGTAGTATCAAGATTATTATCCTAGTAGTTTAAAAGCCATATAAGGTGGGCATTGGTTCACTCGTGAGGTTGACAGAGTATTAAGACATCCACCAGCGTTCCATTTCCCTTGGTCTCCCGACCTGTACAACATGAGTTTCATAGGAATTAAGCTCAGCTGAAGTACCAAACAATTTGGGCAGAAAAGTTAACCTGTGAGATGTCATCAGCGCCAAAGAAAGTATATTCTTTGCAGTGAAACCTTTCAAGGTGCATTTACTTGAAGCATTGTTCTATTCTTTGCAGTGCAACCTCTCAAGGTGTGTTTTCTTGAAGATTTTCAAGACAACACCAGAAAAAAAAAAAAAAAAACAGAACACAGAAAGTCCATGTTAAGGTCAAGTAACACAAAAAAAAATCAGGGGAATCTAGCTCGAGTCAAGTCCCTGAACATGTGTTGTCTTGAAGCAATTTTCTATTCTTTGCAGAGCAACCTTTCAAGGTGTGTTTTCTTGAAGCATTTTCAAGACAATACCACCAGAAAAAACAAAAAGAACACAGAAAGTCCATGTTAAGGTCATGTAACACAAAAAAATAATCAGGGGAATCTAATTAGATTCAAGTCTATAAACATATAGATTTTCAATCCTGAAACCCACAACATAAAAGCTATTTTCCCTTCAACCTTCACACAAAAAAAAACATCACCTCTTATGGAAGGTCTTGAAACTCACCTCTTAGATTGCAGAGAAACCAATCTTTGACCCAAGAGTAAGACGTAGAGCCACCATTTAAAAAACTAAAACCACAAAGAGTTTCCTTTCATTACACTGTCCTCTAGTTGCCAGATACAATCAGAAGGCCCATAAGTTTCTCAGCACTTGGGCAGCAGCAGAATGAAAGGACAAAGACTAGAAATGGGCAGCAAATCAATCCTATTTAGAATTCACTAAAAACAAATTAGAAACCAAACCCAGTTGTACAGGCCACTAGACCCACTTAGCGCTTGCTTTCAAAAGTTATCAAACGTTATTACAATGATGGTGACATCACCGAACCCCGTCTTAAATTAATAATGTTTCTTGACATACTGTTATATAATTATTCGTAAAGATTTCACTGTTTTCACCACACAGAAAAGACTTTGATAAATATTATAATATATATTTTTTTCACTTTTTAGTGAGGGAAGACTTCCTTGAATCACGCAATTCACGGGAAGATATCAGGCAAGCCGTCATGACGTCAAACTGCCATTTGTTCGTTTCAACAAATCCACAAAGGTACCTATGCGTAGTGAAAATGCCATATGTTTGTTTTAGCAAATCCGAGACTATACACGGTCACTGCGTAGCAGAAATTGTAGGTTGGATATGGTCCAGCATGCTACATTTGGCATGGAAATATAATTTGGTTGATTCTGAGGAGGAGCAGCTAGTTTCGAACCCTGCTTAAAAAAATTTCAGAGGTAAGAGCTTTTCTAAGTTTCCTATCACACAGAAAGAAATCAACAGATCAAATTTGTGTGTCCTTTGAGCACAGTTGGGTGTTCTTGAGCCAACGCCAAAGCATTGCGCAAGACCGGGCGACAGCTCGAATGATTCAGGCACATTCGCTCATCGCAACATTGTCGCATGTAAACGATTAGGATTTACCTTTTTCACATAAATTCACTCATCCCAGCGCCTCGTTATCCTGCATGGCCCAGGGCGTCTACTTTACTGGTACTTTGCCGGAGCCCTGACCTTTCCATCCAGCTCAAATTTTGTCTAAAACTACTAAACTTCAGCTGGATGTCCAAACGTGCAGTTGTGATGTCTTTTCTATTAATAGGGCAAAGCCGCTGCTATCTGGCGAAACCGTCAAATTGGGCGCAAAATTGCTGTCTGAAATTGCAATCAAGATTCGACTTCTTCCATTGAATGTCTCCGGGAAATTGTGATGGAACACGACATAACGGCGGGAGGGCATAGACGCATAGACACCGTCGGCGTCAATGCATTGTTTTCACGCTGTTACCATTGGGAGAAGTTCAGGACTCTGCACAGCGGATACACAGGCACCAGTTTTCCTGATCCAGCCGTTTCTCTGGTTCAAGCTTTGCTATTACACATATACGCCGATTCTACGTCATCGAAGGACGCTATTAAGCAGGTGATTCTTCTGTTTCCCTGTTTTCTGGCTACCAATTAGCACCCGATACAGCTTGTTTATCCAAATTGCTTTCGACAATATATGAAAGGAAAAGAAAATTGAAATGCTATAAGACTGATTCTTTCTGATTTTACCGTTGTTCGGAAGAAAAGGACCATGAGGGCTTCGCTCTGCCCGCTGCCGTCCAGTCCGAGTGCGAGCTCCCCGATCTGCTCCCCCGACAGAAAACCGAGGCAGGGCCAGATACTACCACAAGGAGAATATCTGGAGAAAGCTTCCAAGTCCAGCCACAGAGCAGCCTTGCCGTTCATTCTGCAGCGCATCTGTGATAGCAAACAGAGCATTGGTTTTCATTCAAACTCCAGCGCAGCGAGAGGACCAGGTTCAGGTTGTTACCAGGCACTGACCCTTTACTCTTTTACGCCTTTGCTAAAACCGACAGACTTGAACTGTAATATTTGATGGACGGCGCTCTTATAATAACAGCTGTTGAACCACCGCATGCACCAGCTGCCAATGCACAACCCTGTAATAGCGAACAGGAAACCTTAGGAAAGCTTCGCATACCCCGGCAGATAATAGCAATCAAATTAATGTTAACATTAAAACCACACCGCTGACAGTTAGCGAAAAAATGCACCGGGCTTATTGCTTTTAAGCTATGGTCGGGCCTCTTCCGCCTCGGGAAGAGGCCAAATAAGATGGCAAAAGTTAAGTTCGAAATAAAACTTTGGTTATCCGGCACAGCGCGTTTGAGAGTGTTTGAAAACTTTGTAATAATCACAGTATAACATAGGACTACAGCTTGAAACAAATGCTAAGTTGGACCCGATCGATTACTATAGTCCTTGCCGGATGCCAGATGGCAGGGACTAATAAAACATAATGTGTGTGTCTAAAAAAAACCATGACAAGAACATATTGTAACACCGCCGTCACCCACTACGGTATATCACTACCTTTGTAACGTAATATTTCTGAAATTTCTCCTTTAATATGACTTTTGTACTTCGGGGTGACCTCTGGTTGAAACAAATGAACAATGTAGTCTATTTCTTATGACCAATGTAGTCTATTTCTTATGGAACGTTGAAGGATAAGGAATTGTTTTCTATTTTTTATTATATTTTATTTTGCAATAATTATTTATCCATATTTATTATGGATATGAAATGTCTATACATGTTAACAAAATCAATTAGTCTAAGACATATGTGTGGTTGTGTGAACATAAGCATGCATTTAGATATGCATTACAATATGCTGGTAACTTGCATGAAAGGAAAAATATGCAGAGCACAGATTGCCGAGGGTTATATGGCATGAAAATTGGGCCTCAAGGTATGCACGAATGAGTTGGTTAAGCTATGTTACATTCATTTTAATTAAATATTTCAATGTCGATTATTAAATAGTTTTATTATTCTATATTTTGGTCTTTTTAAGCTATATTTTTTGGTTAAACTTTTTTTAAAATCCAACTAAACAGCTGGTTTGAATTACAAGTTTAAGTTGTATAGGAATTCAAGTGTCGAGGGAGATTTTAAAGGCATTCAATCCATTTATGCAAATTAAACAATGAAAAAGGACACATACTACACATGCGCACACACACACACATATGTCCCAAGATGAAAACATTTTTTCAAGTTTTTCACTCTAAAAAATTTTTGCACATAAGTGATTTGATGCCTCACGGTGCTGGCAAGATTCATGGTTAGAATGGGTCTATACTCATAGTTAATTAATTTAAAGTGAAACTATTCTAAAATTATGATGAGGATTTGGGTAAAGAAAATAAAGTGAGAGCTTCATTTTGAGCTATGTCAGTTTTTATTGCCTACAACATGAAGTACTGAAAAATAAAAAAAAATCTGAAAGAAATATGGCATATATATTTTTCCTTCCTATACTTTTAGGAAAAATGTTTATCCATTACAAGGATATACCTATTATGAGATCAACACATCACACATAGAAATTGAACCTAAGTGGGGAGGATAATAACATATCTACCAACCACCCAAATTATATTCACTTTAAGAAGATATGAAAAAATATTACCATTTTTAGAAATTGTGAACCATATTTATACTTAAATTTGATTTATACTATAAATATTTTCCAAATAGTCATTTTATATACGTTAATATTTTAGGTTTGAAGCCATTAAAAGGACATACTTCTTATAAGTTCGACATATTACATGCAGAAATTAAATCTAGCTAGGAAAGATAACAACATTTCTTCAAACCACCCACAATACATCCAATTTACATAGCTATAAAAAACTATTACCATTATTTTTGAAATTTTTTTAACCATCTGAAGAATGATTTTTATAAATATTGTTATATGACAGTGCATTTGATTTGAAATGTGGAGAATTATTAGGGGTAAAACAAGCTACATTTGTTTTCGATTTAAGATACGTACCTAAATAGTTTTAGGTATATTAGAAATGATATTGTTTTAGGTATATTAGAAATGATACTCTAATAATGATAGTAGGACAAGTTTTCATCTTTTTCTAAGAAGGATATTTGAATATTTTTTCATTGAAAAATAGATATAAAAATATAAATTGTTTTTGGATATATTGATAATGTGCATGTGATTTTTATTTATTTATAGTTTAATAGTGATTTTAGAATTAAGTGATAAAATTATATAAAAAAATTGGAAAAAAAAAATAAGAATTTTATTTTGAATTATTATTTTTATTGATTTTGTTATTCCAAATTTTCATTGTAATTACCACGGCTCATTTAAGTTATCTATAAATATTTTATTTAAAAAAAATAAAAAAGTAAAAAAATAAGAATAGTATTATTTGAAACAATAGATATAACCAACCACGATTGATATTTATTAAAATTGTCAAAAATCTATATAAATGAGAATAGTACTATAATTTGTCAAAAATCTATATAAATGAGAATAGTACTATTTGAAACAGTGGATACAACAATTGATATTTATTAAAATTGACAACTATCTAATAAATAAAGTCAGGTAAAACTATTACACTCAATTTGCGAATCGTGTGCCATGTCTATATTATTTTTTATATATGAAGCTAATTTCATTGATCATTCAAACATATTGTATGTTCAAATGGACGATGTAGACTTTTCATTTGACACCTCGAAAACAATGCCATTTGTAGTCCGTAAGGCTTTATTGTGTTTGGAGTGTTTATATTCAAAATAAAACATAATTTGATTATCTTAAAAAACCATGACAAGAAAATATTGTACCACCCCAGTCACTCACCGGGCATATCACTATTTTTCTAACCCCATATTTTAAAATTTCCCCTTTAATTTGATTCAGTAGCTCGGGGTGATTTGTTGTGGAAAGAAATGAACAATGTGGTCTATTTCTCAATAGAACGTTGAAAGTGAAGCTAGTTGCACTAGAACGTTGAAAGTTCAGCTAGTTGCAAGTTCAGCTAGTTGCACTATTTAAAAGATAAGAAATTGTTTTTTATTTTTTATTATATTTTAGTGTGTTATAATTATTTATGGATATTTTTTTTTATATTTATGAAATGACCATACACGTTAACAAACTCAATTAAGTTAGGACATGTTTGTGGTTGTGTTCATATAAGCTTGTATTTAGATATGCATTACAATATGTTAGTAATTCTCATGAAAGGAAAAATTTGTTGATGGTTAAGATATATCTATATTCATAGTTAATTAATTAAAGTGAAACTATTGTAAAATTATGAGGAGGATTTTGGGTAAACAAAATAAAGTGAGAATTTCATTTTGAACTATTTTATTTTTTATTACCTACAACCTGAAGTCATAAAAAAATAGGAAAAATCATATATATATATATATTTTCTCAAGATTTTTAGGAAAAAAAGGCTTATCCATTATAATATGAGATCAGCAGGTCACACACAGAAATTGAACCTAAGTGGCAAGGATAACAAGATTTCTACCAACCACCAAAATTATATCCACTTTAAGAAGCTATGAAAAAATATTACCATTTTTAAGAAATTGTGAACCATATTTATATTTAATTTGACTTATACTATAAATATTTTCCAAACAGCGATTTTACATAAGCTAATATTTTAGGAAGTTGGTACAAGGATATACTTATTATGAGTTCGACATGTTACATGCAAATATTGAATATAGCTTTGAACAATAACAACATTTCTTCCAATCACCTAAACTACATCCAATTTAAGAAGCTATGAAAAACTATTGCCTTTTTTTGGAAATGTTCTTAAGCATTTGAAGAATAATTTGTATAAATATTGTTATATGACGATGCATTTGATTTGAAATGTTGAGAATTATTAGGTGAAAAACAAACTACATTTGTTTCAGATTTAATATATGAACCTAAATAGTTTTAGGTATATTGGAAATGGTATTCTAAAAATGATAGTAAGACAACTTTTCATCATTTTCTAAGAAGGATATTTGAATATATTTTTTCATTGGAAAATAAATATAAATATATAAATTTTTTTGAATATATTAGTAATGTGTATGTTTTATTTATTTATTTATTTTTAGTTTGATAGTGATTTTAGAATTAAGTGATTGTAAAATTAAAAAAAAAAATGCTAAAAAAAATAGAGTTCACTCTTAAACTATTCAATTTTTTTCTTATTGATTTTGTTGTTCCAAATTTCCAATGTTATGAACTATTATATTTTGTTATTCCAAATTTTCATTGTTATTACCATGCCTCCTTTGGGTTACCTATAAATACCTTATTTTCAAAGAAAATTTAAAAAATATATAAATGATAATAGTATTTTCTAAAATAATGGTTATAACCAACAACAATTGATATTCATTAAAATTGACAAATATCTAATAAATGAGGTTATGTAAAACTATTACACTCAATTTGCGAATCATGTGCCATGTCTATTTATTAAAATTGACAAATATATAATAAATGAAGTTATGTAAAACTATTACCTCAATTTGCGAATCATGTGCCATGTCTATGTTTTTTAGGCCCTGTCATCTAGGCATGGGACTATAGTAATCGGAAACGTGCCGTTTAGTATTATTCCAGTTGTTTCTTAGTCCTGGCTCATAAACTATAAACAAAGTTTTTAGACATAGATTGGTTTATCATGTTATTTGGCCTCTTCCCGAGGACCGAAGTTAATCCGAAACTAAAAGAATAGGTTATAACCTTTTTGTTTGATTGATATTTTCAAACTCTTAAAATACTACCTAAACTAATGTTGGCATTAGTCTAGGGCATTAAATGTTAGCTCAGCTCAGGGTCAGGAACATGCTTGTATATAAACTGGTTGCATCTTCTATAGTCGTATTTATGCCATCTGTGGGTGCATGTGTCGTGGCATGGCCAGACAGGTTAAGGTGGGCTGGACACCTCACATCTTGAAGACCAACCTTAGCGAACTAGACACTAAAATCTATTAACTACCTGTCCCTTTGGTCGAGCGGCCTCAGTGAGCTTGCCTCTGAGGGCCACGAGGTTACTGCCTCTCCCTTCTATCCAACAGCCTCAGTGAGCTTGCCTCTACTGGCCATGATTCCTCAGGGGTTCTTGTTGTGCAGGCCTCTAACCCTGTTGTTTTTGTTTGTCTTTGTTGCTGGTGAGGCTGTCTCTGCTGTTGTTGATGTTGCCTTTACTGCAGTTGCGCTGGTGGTTGTCTAGATGAGGAGTTGATGTTGCCTTTGCTGCGGTTGTGCCAATGGTTGTCTACAAATAGGTATTATGTATTAGCAAGTTACATCTGAGGTATTTATGGAGTAATAACAACTTACACATTTTCATATATGCTCAGGGATGCGAGCTTGGAGAGAGAGAAATAGTCGATAGTCGGTGGACAGCTCAGGGATGCGAGCTTGGAGCCAGAGAAACAATAAAAGATTGGTCATATTAGTATTTTCTAGGTAACTTCTAGGTAAAACTGCAAAACAACCCAACAATCAGCACATAGTATGCAATCTTAGAATTCTTTGCTGAAACAATATACTTAATGTTGTTATTATTTTGCAATCATCTCTTTGAAAAATTCTCTGTTGAAACAATATACTTAATGCTGTTATTGACACTCAAAGGACAAAACAGTGTAGAGTGTACTTACCTCCCTAGAAACGAACGTTGAGAGGATGACTTCAAAACGACCATACTCCAGAAGAAGACAAAGAACGTTGAGAGGATGCTTTTGAACGAGCATACTCTAGAAGGCACATACTCCAGAAGGCACAGAAATGAGAAATTTAGGGTGGTAAGAAGTAGAGTTTGTCTGATACCTTCCTCAATCTATCTTCAGGATGAGCCAACCTGAAATTTTGGCACTTTTTGAAATTTTGACCACCTACACCACTATCTTTGATCTGTATGTCTAAACACGTTCTCCTGCTAATCTTACCCCTTCAATCAGCTCCTCTTCTCTCTAGCTTACCTGAAATATGAAGCTCCTTCGCATGGATTTTTTCGCATAATTCTATTCCCTAAAGTATGCTTCAAGATTAATCAAATGCCACCTTCACCACCAGCCTCAACAAGTCAATACAACAACCTTAGCAATGGATCCTAGGGTGCTAGTGTTCTGAACTCAGGTCACCATCTCTGCTGCTTAGGCTATCTTTTTCAAGACACATTTGTGGCAGTGTTCTCTGTTCCTTCTCAAAATAGATGTGTGCCAAGAATCCATTTTCAGTTCTTTGTCAAGACACGTGTGGAAGGAATCCCTCAGCTCTTAGTCATGACAAATGTGTGGTAGGAATCCTTTCTCAGTTCTTTGTCAAGACACGTGTGGCAAGAATCCATCAGTTTTCAGTTCTTTGTCAAGACACGTGTGGCGGGAATTAAAGCCAGTTTCTAGTTGCAATAAAGTGTGTTTCATCATTGTTAAGCTATATCCGCTATTGAGCATTGAAAATTGAAATGAGGGATTAAGTGAGGCAAGTTTACGCATTATAAATAATGTATACTTATTTTCAATATTATGCTCACATAAATGGCATTCCGAACAAAAATGGTTATCCTCGACGCTTTAATTATCAAGTTCAAAAATCTTCCAACTAAACGTTATGAACTATTTACTATATTATTTTCAAATCTTCTATTTTCATGTTTGCATACTGAGGGCTAAATACCTCTTAAGTAAAATAATGTTATCGTGCTTTGTTATTATTTATTATCTCTGATAACTTGATACGCCTTAGAATAAACAACATTAAATAGCGTTCTTTCTATGTGTCATAGGAAACAATCGACAAGCACAAGCTATATATTTGTAACTGTACTCTCTGTTGTTTTCTACTAATATTAGTTTTTAGTGCTATTTAAATTTCACTTAATCTCTATTATATTTCAACCAGTTTCATTGAAATAATCTCTTTTGAATATTGGTTGTTAGCTCAACTTAAATGTGTTAATTTCATTATTATTTGGATCTTCCGCTGGGGTTGTTTCTTCCTCGCGCAGCGACCCTACAGAATCAATATCTATTGAAAGGCTTTTGTTGATGAAAGGCAAAAGGAAGAAGAAGGTTCCAGAACATGCAAAAACTGAACACGACCTTCTTTGAGTTAGTGTAGGCAGAGTTGCCAATCATTACTTGTTTCATTGCCGGTCCAAGCAGGTTATGTTCTGGCGTGTGACTTGTTTGGGGTTGTGACTAGTTCGGTGCTCAAGGTAGGGACTAGATGCCATGTAGCCTCTCTTGTTCATATATGAAGCTAATTTCATTGATCATTCAACATATTACATGTTCAAATGCATGATGTAGATCTTTGATTTGATTTGTATTCCGTAAGGCTTTTTGTGTTGGGAGAATTTATGTTCAAAATAGAACATAATGTGACTATCTAAAAAACCATGGCAAGAAAATATTGTAACACCCCCACCCACAGGGCATATCGCTACATTTGAAATTTGATATTTCTAAAATTTCCCCTTCAATTTGATTCTTGTAGTATTGGTACAGTGTGTCTAGTGCATTATACCATGTAACACATTAATCTACATGGAATTAATTACATAAATGATGACATTTCAATTACTATTCACTTGCAAAACATGAAAATTATAGCAGTGAAAAAAATATAAACATAAGAATAAATACTTTTGTTTTCAAGAAAGCACCTGCTGATTATAGATCTTAAATGTTCCATTTAACCATAGGCCACAATGCTCATAAATCTCAATAGCGAGTCACCCCTAATCTAGGGCCATGACTCCAAAAGAAAAAAGGTTTGCTTAAAGTCAGCTGTGACACCTTACTCAGTGTTGAACATGAATAGTTCCACAGTGCCAAACTCTAATAACCTCCCACCAACAATCTCACATCCCCAAACGTACACACAACCCAATGTAGTGCACCCCCTTCTGTGTGCTTGCAATCCATCCAGTTATCCCACTACATTTCCATGGGTTTTCAACTCGGTTGACCAATGATTCCTTAAATCCTTGCATCCTATAGGAGTTCTAGCCACCCTTAGGAGGTTTTCCATGGTATCTTTCTAGTCTCCTACCCGAGAGCATATTCCCTTTTCTTTAAACACACTTGGGATTTTATAAGGAGTCAATCATGTCACAAGATAACCCCTTCCTCTATAGGTAGTCTAGTCACCTTTTGTCCCATATGAATGATGCCACAAATGATGGAATAACTTTTAAAAAGTTCAGTTTTATCTGCATATTACTCCTCTGACAAAATCACTCTCTAAAGTCTCTTTATGAACTTAGGATAAAACATGTGCGCTATTTCACTTATGCTTATTTTAATAATAGCTTAGTCACATAGGATCAGTCCCTTTATCACTTATCACTTAACCAACTTTTCATGATCATGGATTCTTACCCCCCCATATGCTCTTGTCTAACATTGTCTATAGTAGTGTTGTACTTCATATTTACAACTAGGTTCTCTAGCCTAAACCCATATAACCATATGCACACTAGCCTAAAACAAATATGTACATGAGCTCAACACCACAAAATAGTTCCTGGCTCACTAGCCTAAAAATGATATGCACGTCACACATAGAGGGGTAATCTTACGTGTGTTATAAAATACCAAGGAATCTTAGATTCCTATTCTTGCCTATGTTAGTATATGTACCAAAAATAAATTAATAGATGAGTCAAAAGCTTAGTTATATTCAAAAAATTAATATGATTATGGGGCTCCACCTCTATAGGAGCGGCTTCTGCATGACCATCAATTCCTAAACCTATTCCTAGGAAAAGACCGGCCTCAATACGCTACAAAAAATGTCTAAATCCTTTTTTTGTAGTTCCATGTCTACAAAAGAATAATTTCATCCTTTTCATCATTCCTCTCAAGGAGAACTTTTCCCAATATAGACTTTATTTTCTAGTATAGTAAATGGTGTAGAGCTATTGGTTATGGAACCCACAAGTATGACCAATATTAGGGAACCAAGATGCAATATCTGCAACAATTTTAGAATTGGAACCATAGACACACTCTTGAATAATCTCCTTCTCATCCTCTTAAGATCATGTTGTATCTATAGTGAAGTATTCTCATGAAACCACTAAATCAATGATTCAACTTTGAACTTAGCCCATGAACCACCCTATGTTCCATGCTTGTTGCTTCCCCAGTGGCACTAGCTCTATGCCTCATCATGGTGGGGACTACGAGTAGGAATACTGTCTGATATTGAAATGATAAGGGGCTAGCATCACGAAGGCCTAGCTCTAGAGAGAAAACAATTTGGAGAGTATAGTTCTTCTTGCTAACCAACCCATTTAAAATACACTACTAGAACTATATAACCAAGTCAATGAATTTAAGGGAATGATTACTTTCCACTGTGGAGAAGTTGGCGAAGGAGTGCAAAGTAGCTAGAATATTTGTATTATGAAGGGAAGGTGAGAAGTAGTATGTTGCAATCATCATGACCCATAGTGGGACTATAACTTGAAAAATATAAGAATAAGAGAACAGATGGTGGTGACCATGAGGTAAAATAAATGGAGCATTCTAGAAGGTGCATGCTTTCATAACTACAAATCCAACTAAGAAGTATCTCATATGGGGCATATGGATAGATGATTGTGTAGTATGTATCCTCCATTCACTACATGGAGTGATGTCAGCCCCATCATTCCTCCCATGTATCATCCCTTCTCGCCCCATATGAGAAGTGCCATGTTTATGATTATGTTTAACTTATTTTGTACGTATTTTTCAAAGTAACTATTTTGAAAAGGATCATATAATAGCAACCTTTTCTTTCAATAAATACATTATATCAATGAAGAAAAGAGGTTTAAATCGATGTTTTTTTGACATCCAAAAGTTTGGAATAATTATAATATGCATCAATTCTTATAATTAAGTACCATATCAAACAAATTTTCTTCGCACATTAAAGAGTCATTTGTATAAATATATTATTGTGAAAATGGGCATTAAATCATTTTATATGAAATGTTAAAGCTTGTTGGGTAAAAAACACGATGTCTTTGTTTTTAACTAGATAAACAAGCTCTCTAAGATATGTTTAGAATGCTCTTCAAAGAACGCTAACAGTACAAGATCCCAAGATCCCATCCTTTTAAGGGAGGCCAATGGAAACTTTTCTTCTCATTAAAATCTTAACATAAATACATAAATTGTTTTACATATATTGGTAATGGGTTTTTTAATTTACTAGTTTTAATTTGACAACTAACTCGATGGGGGTGTATTATAGAATTATAAAGACTTTTACCGAGCGAATAAAGTGGGAATTATATTTTGAGCTATTTTAATTTTTCTAGCATTCAAATAAGTGAAAATATATTTAGTACCGCACCTCCTTGAGGTCATCTCTAAAAGCATTTTCCTCGTGGGAAATTTGAGAAGTATACAAATAAAAATAGTATCCTCATATCTTAGAATGCTCTTCAAGGAACACTAATACTACAAGATCCCAAGCTCCCATCCTTTGAAGGGAGGCCAATGGAAACTTTTCTTATCATTAAAATCTTAACATAAATACATAAATTGTTTTACATATATTGGTAATGGGTTTTTTAATTTATTAGTTTTAATTTAACAATTAACTCGAAGGGGATGTATTATAAAATTATAAAGACTTTTACCCAGCGAATAAAGTGAGAATTATATTTTGAACTATTTTAATATTTCTAGCATTCGAATAAGTGAAAATATACTTAGTACCGCACCTCGTTGAGGTCATCTCTAAAAACATTTTCTTCGTAGGAAATTTGAGAAGTATACAAATAAAAATAGTATCCTCATATAACCAATACCATAATTAATATTTAATTAAGTTACTAAAAATCATTATATTTTTTTTGGAAAATTGACTATCATATTTATTGAGTCGAAAGGTTCATTTTATAGCCTAGTGTGAGGAGATATCTACAATATGAGGGGATGTGTAAGTTTGTCTGCATATACGCTCTCCTTTAAAATAAAAATAAAAGTAAAAAATTATGTTCTAAATAGAAATATAATGTGGACTATAATAATAATAATAACAAATGAATATGTTGTAAAATAATTAGAAGTAAAAACTGTGTAAGATATTTAAATTTTATAATTTGGTTATTCAGCCGAGAGGCTCATTCTACAGCCGGTATGAGTCGATGTGTAAGTTTCAAAAGTTAAAATTTATTTTCTAAATAGAAATATAATGTCCGCTATAATAAAAAGAAAATGAATATGTTGTAAACTATGTAACCCGATTCATTAAAATAGGCTGACATGTCCCGAATCTGGCGAATTGGACACGATTCATACCAATGCGTGTCCGAAAATCAGGACACGATGTGTCCAATTAGGATATAATCAAATCCGGATCGTGTCCCAATCGGACACATTGTGTCCTTATTTTCAGACATGAATCTAGAAAAAGTGACCCGCACTGTATAAAAAAGGTGAGTTGTTGTTCTTTTTATTCATTTTCTCTTTTCTCTTTCGTTGTGGGTGTGCTGTGGGGGGTTTGGAGCAAGGAGAAAAGGGTCTGAGAGAGTTTTCAATGAGATTCAAAAAACAACTAAGTGCATTTCCTCTCTATTTTTTTTGCATTTGTATTACAGGAGTTTGCATATGCATTTCTTTTACAAATTTGTGCATTTTTGGTTTATTTTTTTTTACAGTATTCATGGCTCAATCAAGGGCAGCAAGGAAGGGGAAAAGGAAGGGGAAGAATGGCCCCATTGGAGATGCCCCTCCTCCCCCAATTTCATCAGAGTCTACTACAAGTATTCCCTCTATTGCAAGTAATGTTCAGGGAATACTTCCTCCTCAATGTCACATTGACAAATATCCCTTGTGGAAATATGTCACAAGAGAGAAACGACCAAGCAGCAAGGTGAAGGGAGGACGCAATGCCAATTGGAGATGCAACTTTTTCCACAGTACTTTCACCAACACATATTTCCGTGTGAAAGATCATTTGTTGGCTTTACCAGATTGTGGAATTAGAACTTGTACAAAATTTCCTTTACAAGAGAGGAAAGAAATGAAAAGAGAGTTCAATGTTGGTATGGAAAATGTGGCTGCAAAATAAAAATAAAAATAAAAAAACATATAATGGTGACCCCCTTCCATTTTTTACGAAAGGCAACAACAAATTCCCATTTGAGAGTTCTAGTTAGGAACAAGCAGCAAAAACAAAGGCAATTTCACTTGGTCCAATGGAAAATATTTTTCAAAAGGAGAAATAGGAAGAGCTTGATCTCACCATTACCTTTTTTTCCATCAAAACTTCACATCCTTTAATGTTGCACACTCACCTCTATTTATTGAGATGTGCGAAGATCTAACTCAAGGGGCTCCATCGTGGTATGTGCCTCCTAGTTCAAAGAAGCTTAGAACCACATTGTTGATGAATGCAAAAAAAGAGGTGCAAAAAATTCTTGAGCCTATTAAAGCATCATGGCCAACATCTGGGGTTAGCATTGTTTCTTATGGATGGACATATCCAGCGTGGCACCCACTCATCAACTTCAAGGTGTCTTCCTTGAATGACCTAATTTTCTAGAAAGTAGTGGATACACTTGGAGAATACAAGGATGCACAATATACGGGTGAATTGTTTATTAAAGTTATTCAAGATGTAGGTGTTGATTCTTGTGTGCAAATCATTCAAGATAATGCACTTATTTTCAAGGATGCTGACATGATTGTGGAAGCTAAATATCCACAAGTGTTTTGGACACCTTGCATTGTCCATTCATGGAACTTATCACTAAAATCCATTTCTTCTTATGTGCTTTAGATTGGTAACATTATTGAGGATGCAAATCATATCCGTAACTTTGTACAAAATCATAAAAATGCCCTCACTATCTACAAGGAATACAAAAATCTATCATTGTTGAAGATTGTGGATACACGGTTTGCCTCTTCATTCATCATGTTCAAGAGGTTGAGGGAGGTAAAGATCGCTCTTGGGGCCATGGTTATTTCAGAGTTTTGGTCTTTTTGGAGAAAGACATATCAAGTAGCCTCTAAAAGAGTGAAGGACACAGTGCTAGATGAAGCTTGGTGGGAGAGGGTAGATCTACTTATTCAAATCATGGACCCTACCATTTATTTGCTTCGATTTGCAAATACAGACCAACCCATCCTAGGAGAGGTTTATGAGAGATGGGATTCCATGATTGAGTCTGTGAGGAGCATTATTTTACAGATTGAGTACCCCGACTATCAGACATCACCAGAGGCCTTCTTCACCACTATACATGATATTCTTGTGAGCAGATGGGACAAGAATTGCACACGTTTACATTGTTTTGCTCACTAATTGAACCCAAAATACTACAGCCATGAGTGTCTGAATGGTGGACCTTCCCGCGGATTCTGTCCTCACATGGATGGTGAAATCTCACAGGGAAGAAAAGATGCATTCAGGTGGGTTTTGTAGGATAAAGCATTGCTTGATGAGGTGGAGGATGCTTTTGAAGAGTTTTCCACTGGCATTAGTCAATTTGCAAGGTATGATCTAATGAGAGACAGGGGGCTAAGAGGCCCTATTCTTGGTGGGAAAATATTGGGGCAACAAGCACTCCCCTACAACATTTAGCAATGAGGCTTCTCTCTCAAGTGACTTCGTCCTCTTGTTGTGAGAGGAATTGGAACACACATGGGAATTTGTATAGTGTTAAGAAGAGCAGTATTGAACAGTCTAGGGCAAAGACAGTGGCGTATGTGCACATGAACCTTCATCTTATTTATATGCATAGGGAAGACTAGTTGAAGTAGAAGAAAAATATGTAGGATGTCTTTCTTGATGATATCGGTCTAGACAATAGTCTTGAGTTGGCATTGGGCAACATTGATCTCAATGATCCAGTGCTAGAGCCTATTAAATTTGATGATGGTGATATTGTAGAGGGATCATCTTTGACACCAATAGATGCAAATCCAAATTTGGATGCACGAGAGGAGGATGCAACAGAGGAGAGCAGTGGTGACCATGATGATCAGGATAGTGATGTTGATTTTGATGATGAATATGAGGATTGATGACGCATTAGTCGTGAGCTACCTACTGCCTTGAGGCTTGTATACTTGTAGTTGTTTTGTATTTTCTAGTTTTTTTCCATTGGCATTGCACTACCTATGTGACACATTTTGATTTTGATGACTTAATGGGAAAACTACAGCTGTGAGTGTCTTTATCTTACCATCTTGTCTTTCTCCTATTGGATCATTGATGAATTGAATATGTATTATGAATTCAGAATTTATGATTTATCATTTATGTGACATGTCACAAATTACAATTGTATTTGAATTTTGTATGTCCTATGCATGCCATAATATTACTAACTTACTTTGTAAACAACAAAACTTACATCTAGATGAAGATCTATTTTTGAAATAAATGAATTTGTATCATGAATGAGAATTTGTGTAAGAAATATCTGATTTTTAATATAGATATATATATATATATATAACTTATCCAAGCATTTCCTGAGGGGTCAACTTGTCTGAATCCAACACTCTAATCCCTGTATCATTGAATCCTGAATCCATGTAATCTTGAATGCACCTGTTAGGTGACTTAGGTTGTAAAGTAATTAGAAGTAAAAAATCTATGTAAGATATTTAAATCTTATAATTTTGTTATTGATAAAGTATTTTAATACCAATTAATATGAAATAATATTGACATATATTTAAAAATATGTTAATAATAAAAAATTATTTTAATTTGCGTCATAAATGTCTGGATGTATATTTTATGTAGAATATTTTAATGTCAATTATATATATCTATATATATATATATATATATATATATATATATATATATATATATATATATATATATATATATCAAGATATAAAGATATATAAAATTAAGTTTCTATGGTTAAAACGTTTATTTGGTCTTATATATAATGCTTTATTTAGCATCCAAAAATACAATTTAAACACTGAAAAATAACACATTGTATTTTATACTCTAAAAAATTTTGCACATGAAAAAATTTGATCCCTCTTGGCTCATACTAGATCCGTACTTAAAATGGAAATGGATCTATGCTGGTGGTTAAATTTAGCATATCTTATAAGTATTTTTTCAAATAACTAGTTTTTATTTTTAAAAAAGTGTCAATTAATATTTACTATTTAAATTTGTTTGAGTGGGGTAGCTTAATTGACAATAGTCATGAAAATAAAATCTCACTAAACCATAAGTCGTGGGTTCAAATATTGTGCTATCCCCAATTAAAATAAGAAATTAGAAATAAAAATATTTAATCATACAAAACTTATAAAAAATTATATTTAAATTTATGAAAAAATATTATGATTTTTATGCAAATTGTATGTCATGTTTTCAAAATAGCTATTTTGCACAAACTCGTATACAAACCACCTATATTTTATCTCAAAAAAAAATGGGATTTGGTTACATGGTTTTGCATATTCATGACCTTTGATAATGAGTATGCATATGAAACAACAGAAAATTGTATGTCATGTTTTCAAAATAACTATCTCGCACAAGCTCGTATACAAACCACCTATATTTTATATCGGCAAAGAAATTAGATATTAGATTTTGGTTACTTGGTTTTGCATATGCATGACCTTTGATAATTGAGTATGCATATGAAACAAAACTTTCCTATGTTGATTTTATAAATATATTATAGTTAAACTATATGATAAATCCATTTGATATGAAATGCTCACGCCTACTAGGTGAAAGCACACCATCTTTGTTATAAAAATTAATACAAGTACATGGGTCGTTTTAGTATATTAGCAATGGGATTCAAAGATTGCTAATAGCATAAGGTCTCTCTTTTTGAAGGGAGGTGATGGGAAGCTTCTCTCTTTATTAGAATTTCAATATAAATACATAAATTATATTAATATCTAAATTAGTTTAGATATATCGATACTTAAGCGGGATAACAAGTCAATAATTTTTTTATGGTTAATTTTTATTATTATTTTTAAATATCATATATTTAGATAATTTTTTAATTAATAATGACTTATTTTTTATTTTATTAATAATATTATAAAAATAATAAATTATGTATTTTTAATTATTAAATATTATTTTGAAATATATATTATTTTTTTTGAAATAGTAATTTGAAAATTTAAAACTAAATAATGTTAAATTTTATTAACTATTTTTATGACATATTAGTAAATTGATTTACTTTGATAAATACTCATTAAGTATTATAAAATTTAGAATTTTCTTTTAGGAAACTCCTAAAATATTTTTATACATGTTTTAGTTAAATATTTAATAATACGACTAAATTTGTCAATTCAATGTAATTTAGATGGTTCAACAAAATAATGTTATTTTCTTTATTCCTTTGTTAAATTATATACTAGCATTTGCACCAGATGTTGCAAAGGAAACGCCGTAAGGCATAAATTGAAGAACACAAATACAACACAAGATTACTTTGATAAATAATAAAAATATATTGACCCCTCAAATCAATGCCCCATCAACTGGAACCACTTAGTAGACATATCTATCAACATTAGGATTATACACAATGATCAAGAAATTTCCCATATACAAACAACACCTTCCACAACAACCTTTTGTCACGTCCACATTTTAAAAAATGCCTTGGAACATGATTGGAATCTCCCATATTGTCTTTTTCATTATGCAGATAAATCTTCCCTATTGCTATTTTCATCATGAATATTGTTAGTTCATTGTTGTAAAGTGTTAGTGTGTTAAAATATACAAACAACACCTTCCACAACAACCTTTTGTCACATCCACATTTTAAAAAATGCCTTGGAACGTGATTGGAATCTCCCATATTGCCTTTTTCATTATGCAGAAAAATCTTCCATATTGCTATTTTCATCATGAATATTGGTAGTTCATTGTTGTAAAGTGTTAGTGTGATAAATTCAATACCATAAGTTCAACAAGCGAAAAACATTCCTCAATTAGCATAATATGTATTTTTCTCTCACCGTGTATTCTTCAGTCATGCATTACAAAACTTCCATCAAAGAGCACAAGTAACAGATTAACTGATTTTTTTCGAGATCATAAACTAGAAAAGCCCTGAAACTTTTTGAGTTCCATACCTAAACCAAAAAAATGAACCACCCTAAGAAACCCTAAACCAAGAAAATGAAAAACCCTAAGAAACTCTAAACCAAGAAACATTTCATGCTGGTCAGCGTTACTGATATATTCATGATTGATCATCTCTGATGGGTGTGCCTTCTGCGGATAACCTGAAACTATCAAGCAATGCATTCCTTCCACTCAAAATAACATGAAAGAAGTCATTAACCTGTTTAGAGAGAGGATCTAACCCCTGGGCAAGCAATTGTGCACTTTTTTGTAATTCTTGTATAGCAATTTTGATATGTTCAACTTTCTCTATTCCATCGACAATGTCAGACTACACCCTTATTCATCTATTCTTTTTACCTGGCCTTTGATGATGATAAGCAATGTTGAATTGGAAATGTGTATCACAACATTGCCAATGTCACACTACACCCTTATTCATCTATTCTTTTTACCTGGCCTTTGATGATGATAAGCAATGTTGAATTGGAAATGTGTATCACAACATTGTCAAAAGTGGCTCAATATTTGCTAGATGTTTTATAGGTGATAGAGTAAGGCATTGTTCAGTATAAGTTTTAGAGGTGATAGAGCAAGGCACTGTTTGGTATATGTTTTAGAGCTGATAGAGCAAATCACTATTTGGTAGATGTTTTAGAGGTGATAGAGCAAGGCATTACATATAAGCTACTTTAAGAGGAGTTTTTCAATATGAAATACGACTCCATTTTGTTATGAAATGCATTGTTAGATGGACATTTAAGATCAACAAGTATACTGTCATTAACTCTTAGGGCTTAGTAAACCAGTACAAAACCATCTTTATGTTTATAGGATTTTCCATGCGTGGAAGCAACCTTAGTCCTTAATGCACTTACCTTTTTTGTTGCTTCTTTCATTGTCTTTGGTGGTATCTTGCTAGAAAATCCTTACATAAATTCCAATATATGTTCTCTAAAACAATACAAAATTCTCTCAAACGCAAGACATGAGCTTGGATACCACTTGGAGCAAAACCACATCACAAAAGACACATTGTACATTGAACGCACAAACAATAAGTTCCTTTCTTCCAATTTTTGACATTTTGCATTAAAGTAAACAATATCCAAGCCACTAAGTAGATAACTCTGCTCTTTTTCCTGTCTATGGGTGCACTGAGGCAAAGATTTTTGTTTTCTGAGGAAACTAAAAAAATAACTGTCCATAAATAACTAATTGTTAAAGACTATTTAGTAATGATTTTTAACTTATCACAAAAAGCACACTCATTTTTATGCCATCACTAAGAATCGAAGGTATGCTTTTGTATGAAAGTTAGACATGGATGGAAGGAGTTTGACTATATTTTGTGGTTCTAGATGTCTACTAATACGACCTAATTTGACCTTGAATGATGCAAGTTCTGGTTTCTTGAGTTTTTTATAAAGACACTGTTGAATTAAGATTTTGAGCTTTTTCTGATCTTGAGTAGAGTTTAGAGGATGTTTCCTTCATTACCAATACAAGTTTGGATCCATCCCATAACATAGTTGAATTAACCTGAATGGATTTTTCTCCAATATTGTTTTTTCCAAGACATTATGTTCCTTAGTTAGCTCAAGTCATCTACAGACACAACAAGGACCTTGAAAATCCAGCCATTAATCTGAAAGGATATATGTTAAGACCCTATATTGTCATTATGAATGTATGGGCATTAAAATATAACGAGCAACACTTGAAATGGACGACAGATGGCAATAAATCATTTGTTCTAAATAGGATCATATAGAATGAAAAGGGGCGATTATATTTCTATATTGTGTTTTAACATCCGGAAAATCATGGTTCTTGCAGGTGGGAAATGCACTTACAAACGATTTCCATGATCTTGTAGGGATTTTTGAATTTATGTGGTCTCGTGGTTTGATATCAGACAACACCTACCAGTTGCCCAATATTCACTGTGACTTTTCATCTCTTGTGCATCCATCAGCTCTATGTAATATGGTATTAGATCGTGCCGATGTGGAAATGGGGAATATTGATCCATACAGTATCTACACCCGTCCTTGTTTGAACAGTACTGGAACATATAGAAAACAACAGAGAAAAAGATATGTAAGTATATTATATACATTAAGCATTGTATATGCCAGCAGATCAGTTTGAAGGTATGCTTAAAGTCCAATTTCGTATCTTTTGCATTTGGTAGTCTCTTTCCCATTGACATGGTAAACTGTAAAATAAAGACCAGAGAAAAAGATGTGTAAGAATATTAGATACATTAAGCACTCTATATGCCAGCTTATCAGTTTGAAGGTATGCTTAAAGTCCAATGCTATATCTTTTGCATTTGGTAGTCTCTTCCCCATTGACATGGTAAACTGTAAAATAAAGACCAGACTAGATGATTGAGGTCATTTTTTCTCAAATTAAACACATTCTTGCGTGCCATTGAGGTCCACAATTTGTTGCATGGTGAATTTAAATGACTGGTATCCATCACCTCTAGATGGGGATAATCAAATCAGCTATAAGAGCACTACTGCATTCTCTTTCTCACAGAGGCATTTTGTTGCAGCCATGGAGGCATCTGTTTGTGGAGTATGATCCTTGCACTGAAAAGCATTCCGAAATTTATTTCAATCTACCTGAAGTACAAAAGGCTCTTCATGCCAATGTTACAGGAATTCCTTATAACTGGACTACTTGCAGGTCTGTGGTTTTATTATTAAAATGGTAACTTTTTTTTATCTGGTGCTGCTTCTTTTGCATTTATAAAGGACCTTCATTCATCAATCTGGTCTGTTTGCTTTATTATGTGATGAAGTTTCTGCTCACTGGGGAGACTCCCCTAGATCTATGTTGCCAATTTACCTAGAGCTCATAAACGTTGGACTACGCATTTGGATGTTCAGGTCACAACTCACCGTGCATATCATTTCTTTTAATCAGAACATGGCACTTAGAACAATGAGAATGTTTCTGATTGGGCTTTTGCTATTATCTTCCATCATAAAATCTACTACAGAAAATTCGATATTGTTTTGTTGGTATGCAGTGGAGATACAGATTCAGTGATTCCAATTGTAGAAAAGATAGGGATTCAAGGGCCTTACCCCACGATATATGATCGGCAATATATTGGATATTGCGAGAAAGATATAGAAGGAGTTGTGCACAGACATGGCCTTTATACATCACGATTTCAGAAAGAGTGCTTTCCCTTATATGGTTGAGTGGTCCAGGAAATATGATATTGTCACAAGTAATTTTTATGGCATATGCTGCTTATGGATTATTGGTTTATTTATTTGTTGCAATTATAGATTTGAAATTCAATTACTTTTTGTAGGTGAGAAGTTTGTGATCTGATTTGGTTACGAACTGAGAATTGTTCTGACCTGATGCAGAATTGATCCGGCAATTTCTATCTTCCAAGCACGTGAATTACTGTGGAAAGTCTCCTCTGGACCAGAAAATGTTGTTTGTTGTGGTTGGGAGAAGTGCGTTTGTTGTTAATGGTGAACAATGGTCTTACCAACACCGAATGTTTGTGCCTGCCTTTAATATGGAGAAGCTCTCAAAGCTCAAGGTGAATATGGAAAGTAAAGATGGTAGAAATAACTTTCGGGTTAATCTCATTGAAGAAATTTAATGGTTATGGGCATTGCTTTTCTGTTTTATATGTTGTTAATATACTTAATATATAATCCTGTTTGTTTTTATTTTACTTTATTTTTTATCATAGCCACACTAAAATAGTTCTACATATTCATGCAAAAGTAAATGCAGCATACCTGGCTGAGTAACAGTCGCCTTCTTCTAGTCATAGCTCCACACATACTTCGAGATTCAGTCTTGCCACGGAAGAGCTTGTCGTTAGACCAAACGCCATATGAAAAGTCTAGAAAATGCAAAGCATAATGAACAAGAAGCTGGAAATATTCAAGCTTTAAAATTTCGACATTTAATGCAAGGCAAATGTCTAAAAGCTTTACAGTGTCATCCAGGTATTCGTCCATCCATTTCTCATCCCGACTTTGAATTTTTGACATCTAATGCAAGGCAAATGTCTAAAAGCTTTACAGTGTCATCCAGGTATTCGTCCATCGATTTCTCATCCCATTCTGCTGTAGGAAATTGGAGATCTGTAATAAGGGACTTGAGGTCCGCATGTGTAGCAGATAAAACCGCCATGGCTTGCTGCATCCACAATAGATTTATCGTGTTCTTCAATAACACACTGGCACCCTAAGCATTTTATGGTAAAACAAAACACAGAATTTCAGTCAAACAAAGATGGTTACAAAGTTCTCAATGATCAAGGATTTTCTGATCAAATTGTTTTCTGTCGCTTTCTCTCTATCTGCCCCATGAAAACAATCAAGCCCATTAACTGGAGTCCAGTTTAGAGCTGACAGAACCCTACTTGAGTCTGTAGGGTGCCATGGGGATGCTTTTCTTGTGCACTACAGACAGGGAAACAGGGTAGGGTCATTTTTAGTGTCGTTTGTTGTCAATGGATTCCTTGGATATGCCTCCTATGATGGAAGACTGTCTATGGGAAGTCCCAAATGTCAGGGGTTTGTCCTTGCCAAATGGCTATAATGGGATTCTGTTAAAAAAATGTTTTTTAATCAACCACTGATTAACATGAGCAAGATTTTCTTGATTGTGAGGTTATTAGTGGTGTATTTATTCGGCCAGAGTTTTGAAGGATTTGCAGGTCTCACTATTTTTTGTAAGCATAAGCACACATATCAGTATGGATATGTTATTAGAGAAGCTTAAACTCTGGTGGAAGGAAGCCATCATTAAATTGCTTATTATTTTAACTTATATTTTACTTGAAGCCACCTTTTCCCATTAAAAGACCTCACTCTCCCAAATCCCTTAAAGCATAGAAACAAAAGTCATAACATTTAATGGAGTGGCTTATAATTGCCCCTAGTCATCCCCTGCATTTTTTCCCTTGAAACTTTGGTGAATAGAGGCATGAGGAAGCATCGAATCCCATTTCTTTGGTTGATGTTTGATTAGAAATTGTTATACAGGTCGTAGGCTAACAAGGTGACTTTTTAGTCTTTTTTTCGTGTAGATATTCTAGTAGATTTTTCTTAAAATCCTGTCAGAAATCTCAAAAAATGTAGTTTTAAGTTGTTGAGTCTACACAACATATGTTTTCTAAAGACTTTCTACGGTGCTAAATCCATTTTTGCATTTAAAATTACAATTTAAATGACAGAATATTGTGATCTCACCAAGAATTGTATTACTAGATTCCGGTGAAAAGGACCAAAAAAATATTCGCATTAGACTACATCCTTATTCATCTATTCTTTTTACCTGGCCTTTGATGATGATAAGCAATGTTGAATTGGAAATGTGTATCACAACATTGCCAAAAGTGGCTCAATATTTGCTAGATGTTTTATAGGTGATAGAGTAAGGCATTGTTTGGTATATGTTTTAGAGCTGATAGAGCAAGGCACTGTTTGGTATATGTTTTAGAGCTGATAGAGCAAATCACTGTTTGGTAGATGTTTTAGAGGTGATAGAGAAAGGCATTACATATAAGCTACTTTAAGAAGAGTTTTTCAATATGAAATACAGCTCCATTTTGTTATGAAATGCATTGTTAGGTGGACATTTAAAATCAACAAGTATACTGTCATTAACTCTTAGGGCTTAGTAAACTAGTACAAAACCATCTTTATGTTTGTAGGATTTTCCATGCGTGGATTAATGCACTTACTTTTTTTGCTGCTTCTTTCATTGTCTTTGGTGGTATCTTGCTAGAAAATCCTTACATAAATTCCAATATATGTTCTCTAAAGCAATATAAAATTCTCTCAAACGCAAGACATGAGCTTGGATACCACTTGGAGCAAAACCACATCACAAAAAACACAATGTACATTGAATGCACAAACAATAAGTTGCTTTCTTCCATTTTTTACATTTTGCATTAAAGTAAACAATATCCAAGCCACTAAGTAGATAACTCTGCTCTTTTTCCTGTCTACGGGTGCACTGAGGCAAAGATTTTTGTTTTCTGAGGAAACTAAAAAAATAACTTTCCATAAATATCTAATTGATAAAGACTATTTAGTAATGATTTTTAACTTATCACAAATATATGACCACACACATTAGCCTACAATATAGGATGTATTTGATTCTTTATTGTTGCTTGCAGCCAACAAGATGCTCTCCAACAGGTCCAATTCTTTGTACAATGCTTCCTTTCTTAGATGCAAGTTGATTTGACTTTCTTGGCTTTAAATATTCTTCATCCGCGTTGTCATCTTCACCATCGACTTCCTTATCCTCATTGTTTTCTTCATCTGAATGTCCTCTAATTCATCTAGCTGGGAAGCTTCTCCAATAAACCCCTGACACATCAAGTGGAATTAATTTAAAGTCCTAACATAAACTAATGGCAGATGTGCTCCTTTCCTTTTCCCTTGTGTGCACCCCATTTCCCCCAGGAATTGTTCTGCTTCTCTTTGAGTAACTTTTCTCAACTGAGAGTCTATCAAAATGTAGACGTAAACACAAGAAGAAAGACTTCGTTTTATCATGCCACCATTTTCCCACCATCAATTATTAGCATAACAATAAGCTACCTATTTTATACCTCACTTAATTGATTGTGCATCAATGATGGAATATATTATGAATATCTTGATTTCTACTCCTTTCTCTTGAAGACATTTCAATCTTGTAGTGCACATATGATGGGAGCGGCGAGCCCATAGTCTTCTTTTACCTACCTCGTGGACTCTATGTTTGTTCCTATTTCACCCATTCATTAGATTTTGCATCACCCATTCTTCACAATTAAGCTAATGAGATTGGTTTTCGACTCTAAAAAAAATTCAACATTCATGTGGAGAATTTCACAATTAGGCGACATCAACTGATGACATTTAGAGAAATCAATAGGCAAGAGACATGACTAACCCGAGATCCCCTGTACCACAAGAGATCACATAGTTGTATTGGTTTCTGCAGTCGACAAATACATATTAGAGACATTCAAAGAAGCACACATTATCAATGAACATACTTCTAAAAAAGCAGATATTGATGGGATTCTTCAAACACCTATCCTTCCTAACTTTTGTAGCTCAAATATGAAAAGTTTAAATTTCAAAGTTTTTTTGAAACACCAATAAAGAAACAAAATTACATAAAAATTTAAGTTCATTTTTCTATGCTACTCTTTCCTATGCTACTGCCTTACAATGTTTCCTTTGCGACATGTGATGCAATTGCTAGTATAATTCCATCATAACAAATATGAACTCAACATGACACATAAAGAGATAAAACTGAAATAGAGAAAACAACAACATTTCGTCGATTTATCTTAACTAAAACCCAATTCACAACAAAAATTTAATTACACCCTTTATTGAATTAATTTCCAATCTTTATAATCTTTAAATGAAACAGAAAAATCCCATTGTTAAATTTAAATCTTTGAAATACTCATAAAAAAAAGCATCTATAATATAATTCCAACCCTAGCTAAACCCAATTAACAACAAAGATTTAGCTACACCCTATCTTCAATTCATTTCCAAACTTTATAATCTTTAACGGAAACAGAAAAATGCCATTGTTTAGTTTAAGGCTTTGAAATACTCATAAAGATGCAAGGATGCCTTCTATAATATAATTCCATGGTAACAATAAGTCTAACAGAATATGGTAGGTAATTAAGCTATAGTAGGTAAATAAGGATATATATTTTCACTCTATTCAGGTTAATTATGGTTGCTAACATAGACATGGGGATAAAATTAGTAAGGGTTGGGAACACCAAAAAAATCTTAAAAATCGGAAAAATATCAGGTAAAAATGGACAAACATCGGTAAAATCAAGATACCATCAAAATATCTGTAAAAATCCGAAAACATCAGCTAGGCCAAAAAATCGTGATTTCAAGATAAAATCTAGATGCTTAGAACACTGATGTTAATTCTAGTTTTACTATCAGTCAACTGGGGTGTCATGGATTATTTTTTGTCCAAATTCTCATTTGTGAGATGATGATGAGATATAATGCCTTGATAAATATTGACTTTAAATCTTGTAAACGTGTAATTGATTTTAAATATACTTGTGAATTCACCTATTACCAACAACAACCATAAAAATTCCAGCACCACTATCAATACCGCTGCCCTGATCAATTCCAGGTTTACTACTAAGACCGATGCCTTTGCATATAAAAATTGGAAGTACAATTTATAAATGTCTGCCCAGTGTAACTCAATCTAACAACTCTTGCTAAGTGGCAATATGAAATTGTTAAAGAAAAATACAATAGGTTGAAAGCACTAATTAATCCCCCCTCCTCACAAAGAGCGTTAGGCTTTACGTAGAATACAGCACAACTATTCAACTCGAGAATCCTTTATTAGTTTCATCTATTAATTTTGGAGTTGTAGAGGAACAAATGCATATTTCAGGATACAGGACAGCGTCACAGGATGGAACTTGGCACCAATGTACAGAAAATAAACACACTATGGAAATTTGGCCTCACATCTTTGCCTCATTTTTCACATTGCCAAACTCAGCCCTGGTGAACAGAGGAAATACCTATATCATATGAAGATACAGGATTTCCACAATCAACAAAAAAATCCTAATAAACATAGTTGTCGAAGAGGCTCATTCAACTCAACCTCTTCTCAAGATAAAGTGTCAACCAGTTGTTCAAGATACTTTCTGCCACGATGTGGAAGATTTGTACATTTTTAAGTGTATGTGAACTCTTTGGGAGACTAGGTCCAGCATTAGGATCCTAAAGCTCTTCCTCCCAAAGTGACCTTTCTCTTTTGATGGTAATGGCTATCACCTGTGATAGCTTTACAAAACTTCAATTGCAAAACTAGAGAGCCACACCAAATGCATGGGCATGTTTGTAACCGGACGACTCTGTCTATCCTAGCTACCCTAGCACTTTTGCGTTAAAATTTTAACGCTCTTCACATTATTCTTCTTTACAATCCTGTAGTTATCATTGTTTTTTTATTTATTGAAACTAATGTATGCAAGGTACAGTTACATTTACGTCTCGCTCTAAACTCAAGACTTAGAAAGACAAACCCCATTGCAATGTTTGTTTCTGTGACTAGAATATTCATTAGCAAGCAAGATCCTCCCCTCAAGAACATACAGATTCATATAGAAATTAATAAGGTGTTCCTCATCGATATCTACGCAAGAAGCTGAACTCTATATACATTATTTATGTTGGCTGCATTTGGGGCCATTGCAGTCAAATAGAAGGGTAAAAATCATTCGTTTTTCTTCTCTGTATGAAGTAGCGTCTCCAGAATAGAGAAGACAAATAAGGGACCAAACAGGGGAGGCATAGGCAGCTTACTAAAGGCCGCAGCCAGCGGCCCTGATCTTTGCTTCTCAGATATACTGGCTTCCTTTCCGTTCACATGCGGTTCTTTCACATGATATTTTGAACTGGGTTTGAAATACACCTTTGTCGGCTGGTTCTGCTGAACGAGCCATTCTGCAATACAGACATGCAGATATTAACTCCAGAACTGGGAAATCTAATTTGACATTTTCAAGAACCACAAGGCTTTAATTTCATTGTACTAGCTTTTCTTGGATAAAACTTTTTCAGGATATTCTTACAAAGAAATTCCGCAGTTATCCACATACTCTAGGGCTTCAGTTCAGAACACAAAAATGAGACTTTTCTTTTTTGGTTAACAACCAATGAATATCTCCAATGACCTACAATCCAAGTCTACAAATTGTTTAGTATGTGTTCTTGCTTGCACATTGCACATAGAAATTTTGCCATTAATTCTATCTTATGAAGTTTACAACATTTGTTTAGGAAAATCCCAATACGTCAGTTTGAACTGATCATGATTCACTGCATAATTCTCACTATATTCGCACTTAGAAATTCAAATACACAAACTAAAACCCCAAGACATATTTGCAAGTTTAGACAAAAGACAGTACCTAGAACAAATTTGGTTTCTAAGGAAAGATATAACCAGGAGCAAAGAACTCTCATACTATCAAGGAGTGGCAACTACTCTATAGAGTGGACCTATCAATTAAGATCATGTGTTCTGTCCTTTGAGAACAAATTTGGTTTCTTAGGAAAGATATAACCAGGAGCAAAGAAATCTCATACTATCAAGGAGTGGCAACTACTCTCTAGAGAGGACCTATCAGTTAAGAACACGTGTTCTGTCTTTCGAGATCACAAGTTTGAGTCTAGTGGCGGAGGTTATGTAAACCAGCGTAGACTCAAATTATCACTGTGCATAGGTGATAGGGATTTCATCCATTAATTTGGTGTCTGACTAGGCCAATTTGAGTCTAGCGAGGGTAAAGTATGTACACCTGCATAGACTATGTAGTCAAATCATCACTGCACAGAGGTCATCTCTTGTCCCATAAACAAAGGGATTTCATCTGTTAATTCGGCCTCTAACTAGGCCTTGGCCTTAAAATTATATCATTCCTATAATTATTCAAATAATTGATATCTGAATAGGCCTTGACCTTAAAATTATATTATTATGATAATTTAATTTGGAGATTTATAGTGTCTTTAAAGAATAGAAAACTAGACTAAGATTGGGCTTATTGCTCTGTTCCAGAATCAACAGGACTAAAACTGGAACTCTTGAGCACTTGTCTCAATATACAAGACAAGTTTAGCCTCTCTCTGTAAAGAGAAGAACAGAGGAAACAAAATCGGTACTTTACAGCAAAGTTTCCACAATACAAACCAGGAGCAAAGAAATCTCATACTATCAAGGAGTGGCAACTACTCTCTAGAGAGGACCTATCAGTTAAGAACACGTGTTCTGTCTTTCGAGATCACAAGTTTGAGTCTAGTGGGGGAGGTTACATAAACCAACATAAACTCAAATTATCACTGTGCATAGGTGATAGGGATTTCATCCATTAATTTGGTGTCTGACTAGGCCAATTTGAGTCTAGCAAGGGTAAAGTATGTACACCTGCATAGACTATGTAGTCAAATCATCACTGCACAGAGGTCATCTCTTGTCCCATAAACAAAGGGATTTCATCTGTTAATTCGGCCTCTGACTAGGCCTTGGCCTTAAAATTATATCATTCCTATAATTATTCAAATAATTGATATCTGAATAGGCCTTGACCTTAAAATTATATTATTATGATAATTTAATTTGGAGATTTATAGTGTCTTTAAAGAATAGAAAACTAGACTAAGATTGGGCTTATTGCTCTGTTCCAGAATCAACATGACCAAAACTGGAACTCTTGAGCACCTATCTCAATATACAAGACAAGTTTAGCCTCTCTCTGTAAAGATAAGAACAGAGGAAACAAAATCGGTACTTTACAGCAAAGTTTCCACAATACATACAGAGTCTATAACTTGTATGCAATGCCGACCCCTCTAAAGTGAAGTAGTTCAAATGAATAGTCATCACCAATCCAGTGGACATCATTGAAAAATATGCATCTCCAGGTAATCCAAATGAAATCCCCATTGTGGCACATGTAGATTTGCAGCTCCAGAATAAACGCCAGATGGTCTCAACTGGACTGTGCAATGAGGGAAAGCCTCATCTGTGACTCCGTCGGTAACAACCACTCTTTAGAAGGTAGGCCCCGATATAAATCCCAACATTTTGAAAGAGAGTCTAAAATCCTGAAAGGCTCTAAAGGATCATAGTGTACAACAGTGATTTCCCCACAAAGATTAGTCTTGCACATTACACAAGACTTGATCGAGAAGATGATCCTCAATGTTTCTATCAAAAGCAAACATAATTGAAGGTGGTTTTTCAATCATTGACAAACATAACATAGCACAAAAAGTGCAAACTATCCAGGATATCCAGGATTCCTCAAAAACGGGTCACCTTAACTGGTTCATTTTGTACATGACTCTACCAAATAAAGGCAGGGTGCAGAAAACAGATTAACAAACCCTAATATTGTAGCTATTGTGGGAACTTAACGCATGTTGGGCATGTTTTCTGGAGGCGCATCCTTCATAAGAATATCTGGTCATGGATATGAAATCTGTTTACAAGTATCTTTACTTCACAAATCTATTGGCGTTTAGCAAGTAATACTGATGGTCACTCTCTTATAAATGTTTGTTTTAGATTCTCCAAGTACTAAGTGTTAGCATATTGGATTGCCTCAAGAGATTGAAATAAACCAGATATAAGAACAAGAGCTCATGCAATGTTGGCATATCTGATTGATTGCCTTGACAAGGGATTGTAATAAGCTAGATGTAAGAGCAAGGGCTCATGCAAGATTGGCATGTCGGATTGCCCTGAAAGAAGATTGTAATGAGCTACAAACTAGATCAAGAGCTCATGCACAATACCCCAATTGCAGGTGTAGGTAAGGGGTAGGAAATTTGGGTATACTGATGGCCAAGCACAATCTTAGGTTCTCAGAAATGAGATCCATGTTCAAACCCCTTAGAGGACATAATCAAGTGGAAAACCTCTTTTGTTTTGTTTAATGATTTGCCAATATCTATTGCAGTACATTCATAAATTCCTAAACAAAAAGTCCAAGTACGTGGTACAGTCCAAGTATGTGGTCCGAGTATGTGGTTCAACCCTTAAGTGCGGAGGTTTGGACACTCTAATCCCAGTCAAGACTATGTACCCTAGGCTTCGCTCCAATCCCACAATCGCACACAAGACTATGTACCAGGCTTGGTAGCTCCAAGACTATGTAACCCAAATCCCAGGCAAGATTATGTACCCTAAATTGGAAGGAAAAAAATAAATAAATAAATAAACAAAACAATGCATCTATCCACAACCACCAAATAAGTTAGAATTTTATACACGTTTAACAGAACACAACACAGAGCTGGTATGGTGGTGAGCTATGGGAGTCACCAACAAATTCAATTGCATATTACCACTTAACCTAGAACTTGGAAAAAATCAACTCGTAAAACTTATCTCCCGATTTCAAATCCGATGGAGTCTTTCACTTGCAGAACAGAGCCTAAACAAGGAGCTCCTGCGATTTGGGCGTAGTGGGTTCTTCTAAAAGACGTAACAAGGTTTGAATTCCGCCTTCTTTGGCAATCAACTGACGCATTTTATCATCTTGGGAAGCCATTGCATGCAGGCACTCTATTGCATTTTCTTGCGCAGACGACAGACCAGAAGAAACCATATTGAGCAGAATAGTAATCGCCTCTTCTTCCGCCATCGTTTTCCTTGTCTTTTCCACAGCAGCCACATTCTTCAGTGCCCCTACAGTCGTGGCCTGTGTAGCCGAGGTTCCCGATTTGCAAATATGAATCAAAATTGAAACCCCACCATAAGCCTCAATTCCACCATAAGTATTTTCTGCATTGCTCGTTAGCCCTCCAATGGCCACCGCAGCCTTTTCTTTACACAACGAGCTCTCAGATTCCAAGATCCGAATCAATGGAACTAAAGCGCCCTACGTTTTTTTAAGGTTTTTTAATGTTTTAAAACATTTTTCTTATTAAATTAGACGGCTGATTTTTGTTCAATCGTCTAACAAAAGATCTAACGGCTATGATTAAGACAAAAAAGCATTTGGGGGAGTTCATTTCAGAGAGGAACGCCTTACGGCGTAAATATGAATAAAACAATTTATTGGAATTTTAATTATATATTTAATAATATGAATAATATATATCTTTTCTCATTTTAATACAAGATAATTAGTTGTAAGAAATATTGTTATTCTTTTCGTTAATACTTAATTCTAACCATATATATAATTTATTTTAAATAATTTTAAGTAAATATAAATTTTAAATTATTTTATATTCCTATTAAATTTTAAAATAAGTTTAATATTAACATTTTGCTGCATGAGGTATGAGGTTTATGACAAAGGATTAAACGTTACTTTTTTTATTGTATTTTATTTTTATACTTTTCATTTTTCCTTGAGCTACCTGCCAACCCGCTAATAATTGGTACTTTAACTTTGAAAAGATATAAGTTAATTCGTAGGGTTCAAAGGTTTAAAAAAATATAAGTTAATTGGAAAGGGAGAAAAGCCAAAATAAGTGAACGCATATTTGAGGATGTTTAACGTTTTGAATATATATTTTGATATTGCACATGCGTTAAATTAAGTATATGTGATTTTGAAATTAAATGTTTTAATTATTGTTATATAATCATTTTTATTTTTTATTTTTAAGGTAAAAACACTATATTTTGAAAGTAAAGGATGGTTTTTAAAGTATGGCATATGGAAATGACATTGTCAGAGAAAAGGACAACGTAGGAGATTCATTATTATAAACATATGAAAGTTATAATATTTTAAAGATTGTAATATTATATTTAATATTATGTATGAGATTCATTACTATAAACATATGAAAGTTATCATATTTTAACGATGGTAATATTATATTTAATATTTACGTATTTGGTAATGTGTTGATTATCTATTATTTTAATTAAATAAAATAAATAATTTTCAATTTTACAAAGTAAACTTTTAGAGATTAATTTTTTAATTATTATAAAATGAAAATTAATAACATTTATTTATAATATTATTGGTTGTAATTTTAAATATTTGCCTTATAATTTATGATATGATCATAACACGACATTTAATAACCATCATATCATCTCAGCTTTTCTCTCCTTGGATCGATAGCCGCAGAAACTCATGCGATTTGAATCTCGTTTCATTAAAAACAATGGTACAAAACTTATATTTTCAATAAACTAATTTTAATTTTAATAATAAGATAAGTCTTTCTGATTTTTAATGTTAAGAAAAATTATCCATTTCATAATTAGAATCAATCACGATAATTCTAAAAATAAATTTTATTTGTATTATTGTTTTTTTAAATTGTGTAAATAATTTTGATTTGTATTATTGTTGTTTGTAAATTGTGTTTGTCAGTTATTTATGATTGGTTGATTATTATTTAATTGTTATATCATTTAATAAAAACTAAATAAAATTTTAATTTTTAATAAAAATTCTTGTCAATATAATAATTATTTATTTTAAATTTAATGTTTTATATTTATTTTAAATTATTGAATTTTAAAACATTTAAATATATATTTTTAATTTTCATTTCAGTTAAATACAATATTAAGTTGAATTAATATTTATTAACAAAAAAATTAAATTAATTTAATATATATTATATTAAAAAATTATACTATTAAAATTTATGTTGTTATATTAATTTAATTTTTTAAAACTATGTAAATTAATTTAATATATATTATATTAAGAAAATTATACTATTAAAATTTATATTGTTATATTATTTATTATAAGAGTAAGATTGTATGGTTAAATGCTAGAAAATATTTCCAATTTGCCTTTAAAGTCCTTATGGTATTGGAAATAAATTTCTATATTTTTAATTTTCTAATAAACTTTCATTATATTTTAAGTGGTTTGACATTTCTATGGCAGTTATTCATATTGTTGTTGGATATTTCCATAATTGAATCACTCTTATTCTTGTTGAATAGTTCCATAATAGAATCCATCATCACGAAGGAAAAAGCTTTCACTATGTTTTAAACATTCTCTTCAACTAAATATAATATTATCTTGAATTAAGATTATTTTAATTGATATAATTTTATTAATAATAATATATTAGATGATTTAATTGATTTAAATTTTATTAATAAAAAATATTTATATTATTTTTAATTATTTATTTATTAATTTTTGAATTATATAAATTAATTTATTATTTATTATATTAAAATTTTATAAAATTAAAATTTATAGGATTAAATAAAATAAAATAGAACACAACCTTCTCATAAATGAAAAATGTTGTAAACTATTTTTGTAAATTGTATAGCCCTATTGCAAAAAATGTTATTAGCCATAAGTATTAGGCGAATAAAAATTATTAAATTAAAAATAACCAAATACCTTAATTTTTCAATTAATAAAATTTAAATTGACCAAATTATAAACCTTAATACTAATTTAAATTTAATATTTTTCCTTAATTTAATTACATTTAAACCAGATAACAGGGTTCGCTACTAACTCTTTTTTCTTTTTAAAAAAAAAAAAAAAACATATATATATATATTATCGAAGACGAAATGGGTGGTTTCAAAGTAAACTAAGGCATACGGAAGCGACATGGAAATTTCCAAACCAAAGTTCGATGTACGAGAATCATACGATTTCGAATAGATTATAGACAAGTCTTCACGTGTTAAAGGTCGTGTTATTTCGTCAAAAAAGTTGAAAGTCGTGTTTTTTCGTTAAAAGTAGAAAGTTAGTTTAGGAAATTAATTCATCAATCGAAGATTTAAAGGTATAGTGTAATTTCAATGAACTGTTTATTTTCTAATAAAATTTTAAATATTTTGGAAAGATTAAATTTTATTAAATTAAGGTTTGTGTGATTCATATCAAGTTTTGTGAGTTAGTTTTCACTGATAATTATTAAAATTTATTTGTCGACGCGTTTCGAGTAAGTGTGGTTTATTGTCAAGGCAAGATGAAGAACAAGATCTTGACAATAAGTTAAATAGAGAGACCCACCATTCAACAACTAGAAAGAGATAAGAGAACGACTACAATTGACTAGCAATAGCTACATTTGAATGGGCCAAGAGATAGGGGAAAAATAGTTAATTAGATAATTATTTAATTAAATAGTTAATTTTTTAGATCTGTTTATTTACAAATAACTAAAAATATTTCCTTATATTTAATAGAATGTTTGTGAACTTAAACTAAGAACTAAATACCTTATTATCCTCTATTTTATTTCAAAATTGAATTCATTATATAAAGACTTATATTATTATAGGAATTATTTATTATTAAGATTAAAAAATAGTAGTCTATTAATTAGATAATTAATTAGTTAGTAACTTAGTTAATTTGTAAACCAAGCTTATTTATCTAAAAAATATATAACTTATTTTTTTAATTTAAAACTAAATAAATTACAAATTTATATTAATACTATTAAATAAATTATAAATTTATATTAACGTTATTAAATAAAGTCTTATAGGGTAAACTAAGATATAAATATAAGTGTATATTAATTAATTTGGTAATATATATATCAAATTTATTTATATTTAAATGAATAAGTTTCTAAATAAATTGCATGATAAATATGGATTAAACCTAAATGATGATCAACGAATCAATTACTATGCTTTTATATAATACTATTGGTTATGTTTAAATATAAACTATATACATATTAAAAACTAAATAAAGAGAAATAATAATAATAATAAAGAGAAATAATAATAATGCACATGACGTGCATGGTGTAATGGTAGGGGCGGAGGCTGTCACTCCCCCCACCCAGGTTCGAGTCCTGCAGAGGCAGGTGATTGATGTAATAAAATCAGGAAAAAAGAGAAATAATAATAATAATAATAGAAAAATAAATAAATAATTTTTAGAAGCTAAACTAAGAAATTTAACCTAATAAAAATAATACGGAAAGTGTTATTATCTGTTTATTTTTAATTTAAAACTAAATAAAATATAAGCAAACTAATATGAATAAAAACATTAATAATATTAGCGAAAAATGAAAAAAACGAGTGTAATGAATGATAAACAATAAAGAAAAACAATAAATCATAAGCACGCGTAACAAAGGGGAATTTTAAAAAATCCAAAAGACGATGGCGTAAAAGCAGAAAAGACACGAATAAAAAGAATGAAGAAGGAAAAATCGGGGGGTAGGGGCAGGGGTGGGGGCAGGGGTGGGGGGGCTAAGAGGAAAGGGTGAGTATCCAATAGCTGCTAATCTTCCAGCCATCATCCCTATTGAGATTGCTTGGCCTTTTTTCAATTTCCATGGCCTCCCTAAACTTACGATGATGAAAAGGCGCAATCTTAGCTATAACCTAGGCCTCCTCAATACAAATATGATGCTTAGTCTTCTCTATGTGCTTCGTTAGGGCTGAAGGCTAAGTCTTCCCATGTTTGTTCTCGATTGTGTGCTCATGTATCCTCTGATTAATAGAGTGCCTAATTTCACCAACATAGGGGGTCCCACACGAACAAGGAATAACATTAACACCTTTCATGTCCTTAGGGTCAAAAGGGTCTTTTACCAATCTTAGGGAGCTACGAATGGTGTTAAAGGGTCTAAAGGTTGAAAAAACATTATGATTCTTAAGGATTTTTACAATCTTGTCAGTGGTCCCCTGGATGAAAGGGAAATGCACCCTTTAGATTCGATCTTTTGGGTCTTTATTAACCTTGGGACCTCTGCTAGTTTTATGGAAATCTTTCAGACCTTGGTGCCTACAATACCCATTATTAAAAAAAACATTAAGGAGATGGGATTTCTCTTTATACAAACTCTTTTCATCAGATATTCTCAGTACATGAGTAGCTAGAGTGTTGAAAACACCCAACTTTTGAGCAGGAAAATGATGAGAGTTGGCATGAAGATACTGCTTAGTATGAGTTTTCTTCCGGAATACTTTGTGGGAGAAAGAACCGTCATCATTCTTTTTGAATACTAGTTTAGCCTTATTGAGATCTGAGATTTGTAGGGTGAGAAGAGTTCTCAATTAGCTTTCTCGACGACTTCTCTCTTTGCATCTAGGACTTTCTAACATGATCTCCGCATCCTTGTGGACAAGAATTGATGTGTTTTCAGCTCTGAAATCTCAGCAAATGGAAGATATTTGGAGGTAGAAGTAGTCCTCAAAGTTTCCAAAAGATCGCCATCGGCAATATTTCTTTCTCCTTAGGAAAGTCATCTAATAGCCAGCTTTGTGTTTGTCAAATCTCTGCCCTTCAATCCTTGGTTAATGGCTACCCCCTTATTGACTTCTCCCCTACAGATAAACGCATTTTGATGTGTCCAAGTAAAGCGGCTGACTCCTCTGTCCCTAACCTATAATTGTCTATTCCAACGCTTTCCAGCATGGAATGTAGTATATAGACCAATGATTTGATTGCCCCTCCTGTTACAAGTTCAAGTCCAGCCTCCTCTTTTGGAAGTCGGTCCAATGATTTGGTAGCTGCTTTAGTCGAGATAGATCATTCACCTAAGCTTGTTATACATCCCCTTGGAAAGATAGTCATTCAGAGCGAATTCGCTAGTCCTATCGCCCCTCTCATGTCTGAATCAGTTGAGGTCCATTCATCGTTCTCCCTTAGCCATCTCAACCCATCATGCCCCTACACTCGCGGTACTCTTCCAACTTCACTATAGGAGGTGCGGCACTGCCAACCACTTTCTTTTCACCAATACTTGTGATTGTGGAATACACCTTACTTCTATACTTAAGTTTATTTTTCTCTTTTACCAAGTACTTTCATTCATTATAAAACAACAGCTAAACATTCATCAGCATTAACATAAATGCATAACAATATAACTAGGAGGGGCAACTCCCTGTAATGAGCTTTCCCACAATAATAATATATAGGTATGTTATAATCTTGAGGAAACCCCTAGATTTAAACTTAGAATTTTTTTACATTCACTGGCACAACTCGTTTAGCTAGCTCGTTGGTGCGCCCACACGGTCACCCGAATGAATCTCGTCCAACTCCTCGTTTTCCTCCGCACGTTCACTCGAACGTGTTTCATTCAACTCGTCTAACTCGTTGGGATCTCCACCGAACACCCAACTCGCCCACCGGTGGGTGCTCTCCACCGAACGCAAAACTCGCCAAGTCTCCACCGGCGAGTCGTTCACCGTGCACGCCCGTTCAATACTTCACCCAGATTGATGTTCACCAACTCGTGTCATTTGGTCGGACACCATACTGCACCCTCGAATGACTTCCTTATAGACTGTTCACTCAGACGCCCTGTTGTGCCCTCGAATGACCTTGAATGACCCTGCCCGAACACCCTCGAATGATCCTGCATGAATTCCCTCGAATGACTTCCTTCACGATGCCCTAGAACAACTTCCTGCACGACAGCCTCGAATGACTTCCTACACGACGCCCTTGAACAACTTTGTTTCGGCTCGGGTGCTTCGACCCTGCACTCGTTCACCTGCACCTTCGCCTCTTTCAGACTTCAAACCCATGCACTTCACCTTTCACCATATGACTACATGTTTGATTGCTTGAATGATGATGCCTGAGCTCTACGCCAAGCCATTCTATATATATGGCTCGCCCAATGTTTGAATCGTCGTGTCCTTATGTTGGTCGACCTCCATACTTCATTCGAGTGAGTTGGCTCGCCTCTTGGCTGACCCAACTCTTCACATTTTAACACATCGGCTGGTTGACTTGGCACCCCCATCTAGGACCGCCTCATGCTATAAACCAACCGTCATCCATAATTAGTTGCATTTCGCATGGGTTTCCTCCATTTGTTGTTTGACTCGTTTGGCTCGCCCGTGCTTCGTCACCGCGTGCTCTCGCCCAAACGTGCCTGCAGCTCGAGGTCCTTGCATCCTCCTCCACCTGAAGTCATTGTCATCCTCGACAATCTTCCATCCTAGCAACCATCCGTCGCTAAGATATCATCCACACAACTGTGTATATGTGTAGTCTAGATGTCCACTACTTAACCATCTCTCATGCCATAGTTATGCCACTATTCTGCAAGGAATCATGTGTTGGTACCCCTCATGTCGGTGATTAGTTGGGTAGCTAATCCAACCATGCATCGACTCCAGAAGAACTCATGCCCCATACATTGTCATGACTATCCACTACAAGCTATCTGTCAACTTGTGTCATCTCACCCTTAGATGTCTGCTCAAAGTGTTTGGAGACTCACTACCATGAGCAGCTAACAATGAGCCTCATACTCCCTGATAGTCTAAGATGATGAGGAGTGAGCAGAGCCTAAAGGCTTTCCCTCACATATTAATTCAATCCACCTATCCGGATCCTCCACTTCCATTCTCTACAAGTATGCCTCCTGATCTTCCACCTGAACATTCGACCTCACATACTCTTCATCATCATCATCGTCATCCTCCACTGCCTTTAGCCTCTTAAATAGATCCAAGATGCTCTCTGACAATGTCCTAATAACCTATGAGTGCTCCATAAGTTTTGTCTCTGCAACAAACAAACGCTTACAAATCTCTTCATCTTTATTTCTCTCCTCCATACTCATTGCTGTCAGCTTACGCTTGGCCTTAGTTACTTCCACAGTTGGTACACCAATGGGTAATCTCATCCATCGTAAATGTGCAATTTCCTCATATGGGGAAAAATCATCGCATCGAATTCCTTCATGAATTCTATACCCAGTACAGCTTCATGGTCATCTATAGGCACTATAGTGAAATCGACTTTCCCCGTCGATTCACCAACTGTCACATCCACCTTTTCAGCTACACCAATCATAGAATCTGGAGGAGAATTCACTGTCTTCATTTTTGCCTGCACTGGTACAAACATCAGTCCAATCCTTCTCGCAATATCCTCACTCATAAGGTTATGAGTTGCTCCACTATCCACCATAGTAAGCACATCCACACTCCCAACTTTCATTTCAACATAATCCAATCTGTTCCTCTCAGGATGTCTCCTAGAGACTGCTTCCATGGCCACTGCAGCTTCCAATATCTCCATAACCCCTACGAAAGTTTCTTCTTTCTTTGCATTGGACTGTGTCATCATGGCCACCTTTGGTCTAGAAGGACAATTCTTCATCGTATGTGGTTCCTCACATATCCAACACTTCAAGGGTTTCTTTGTCTTTGACTTGTCATTCGATCTCGAAGTCTCCTCTTTTGTAGTCTTCTCTTTCGGTTTGTCATACTTCTTCTTCTTCTCATTAGAACCTTCATCAAAGTGTTCTACCAAACGATCCATAACAACAAAAGCCTCCTCAAGTGTCTTAATCTTTTGTCTCTTCACTTCATTCCGCACCCAAGGTTTCAGACCTATGATGAAGTTGAACACCTTGTCCCTTTCTGCCATGTCTGGAAGTTCCAAAACTGCACTTGCAAACTCTCGTTGATATGCCTGCAGACTTCCCATTTGCTTCATATACTTTATCTTCATCCTTGCATCCCATGTTTCATCTTGTGGACTGAAGTGGGTTTGCAAAGCCTTCTTCATTTCATCCCACGAAGTTATGTCCCCAGCATTGCCATTGGAAATTTGGTCCATCCTTCTTCGCCACCACATCTTAGCATCCTTCGTCAAGAATTGAGTAGCTACTTTCACTTTGGTTTCCTCATTGGATAATCCCAAGCACTCCAAGTACTGGTCCATGTCCCATAGAAATTTTCCAAGAGTCTTTGCACTCCTCGTAGCATCATAAGAATCTAGCTCTTTGATTTTGACGTGAGTCACTCATCCACTTGCATTGTGCCTCACTGTCTTCTTCAACACCACGATCTCATCTCGAGCTTCATTAAGAGCTTGCTGCAAATCCAAGATTTTAGCCAAACCTTGATCTTTTGCTTCACCAATCTTCTTGACCTCTTCTTCCATTTGTGTATGCTTCCATCCCATATACTCATATTGGTCCTTGATTTCTTCAAGTTCTTCTTTCATCTTTGCATAGCCTTCATGAACGTACATGTTCTTGACCTTCATTGAAGTCCATTCAGAACCCAATTCCTCCATTCATTCCAATACCCTGTTCAGGAAAGCTTCACTAACATTATGGCTAGATTCATCTGTCACAACCTGAGGTTTCTCTTCCATCTCTATCATCAGCCTTCTTTGCGATCTTTTATATACCATAAACTATCAATCTGAATCACCTTTCAGATTCCTTATCTTGATCACCTCTAATACCACTTGTCACATTAGTGTAGTGGGATCAACTTCTTGTCGCAATTCACCAACCCCTGATACCACCTCTCACGTTAGTGCAGTGGGATTAGCTTCTCGTCGTTCATAAGCTCTGATACCAACTATCATGCTAGTGCAGTGGGATCAGCTTCCTGTCGTCAATCAGCTCTGATACCAACTGTCACACCCCTACACTGGCGGCACTCTTCCAACCACACTATAGGAGGTGCGGCACCACCGACCACTTTCTTTTCACCAATATTTGTGATCGTGAACTGCGCCTTACTTCTATACTTAGTTTATTTTTCTCTTTTACCAAGTACTTTCATTCATTATAAAAAAATAGTTAAACATTCATTAGCATTAACATAAATGCACAACAGTATAACTGGGAGGGGAAACTCCCTGTAATGAGCTTGCCCACAATAATAATATATATGTAAGTTAAAATCCTAAGGAAACCCCAAATTTACACTTAGAATATTTTTACATTCACCGACACAACTCGTTCAGCCAGCTCATCGGCGCGCACACACGGTCGCCCGAACAACTCTCGCCTAACTCCTCGTTTGCCTCCACATGTTCACCCGAACGTGTTTTGTTCAACATATCTAACTCGTTGAGTGCTTCACCGAACACCCAACTCACCCACCAGTGAGCGCTCTCCATCGAATTCCCAACTCGCCAAGTCTCCATCAGCGAGTCGTTCACCGTGCACACCTGTTCAAGACTTCACATAGTCTGCCATTCGCCAACTCGTGTCATTTGACCATACGCCCTACCACACCCTCGAATGACTTCCCAAATGACCATTCACCCAGACGCCCTGCCGTGCCCTCGAATGAACCTGCCCGAACGCCCTCGAATGATCCTGCACGAACGCCCTCGAATGACTTCCTGCACGACGCCCTCGAACGACTTCCTGCACGACGCCCTCGAACGAATTCCTACACGACGCCCTCGAACGAATTCCTACATGACGCCCTCGAATGACTTCTTGTACGACACCCTTGAATGAATTCCTACACGATGCCCTCGAATGACTTCGTTTCAACTCAGGTGCTTCGGCCCTGCACTCATCCGCCTGCACCTTCGCCTCTTTCAGACTTCAAACCCACGCACTTCATATTTCACCTTATGACTGTGTGTTTGATTGCTTGAATGATGATGCCTTAGCTCCACGCCAAGCCATTCTATATATATGGCTCACCCAACGTTTGAACCGTTGTGTCCTTATGTTGGCCGACCTCCATACTTCGCTCGAACAAGTTGGCTCGCCCCTTGGCCGACCCAACTCTTCACATTTTAACACGTCGGCCGGTTGGCTCGGCGCCCCCACCTAGGACCGCCTCATGCTATAAACCAACTGCCATCCATACTTAGTCTCATTTCGGATGCATTTCCTTTGTTTGTTGTCTGACTTGCTTGGCTCGCCCGTGCTTCCTCACCGTGCGCTCTCACCCAAATGTGCCTGTAACTTGTGGTCCTTAAAACTCACATCCTTTCTATGTTTACCAATCTCCTTCCTTCCAATCCATCAATGGTCCATGAAAAACCGAGTCTTTTCTTTCCTCCCCGTGGGTGGATTCCTTTGGTATTTGGTCGCTGAACAATAAGTGTGGTAATCCTCCATTGTGGAACGCTTATAGTCTTAATTCCTTTCTTAAGTTAGGTTTTGTTAATGATAGGGAGAATTTGAATTTCGATAGGTTACAACATTTAAATTATTATAAATATAATGTTTCATAGGAATTTTAGTAATATTAGTGCTTATTATAATGGTAGTGATATTATGAATTTCGATAAATGGAAACATTTAAATTATAAGAATAAAATGTTCCATAGTATTTTTAATCATATGAGTACTTATAATAATAATAATAACAATTATTATTATTATTATTATTATAATTAAAATTTGTATAATGAAAATAATAATAATATAAATTTCAAATGTGATAGTAATAATATTAATAATGATGAAAAATATAATATTAATAGTAATGATAATAATATCAATGACAATAATAATGGAAAATATAATAATAATAATAATAATAATAATAATAGTCCTCCTCATAGAAATAACTTTGTCAATATTTCTAATTTTTCCTTTCACTCTATTTATAGTCTTCTTGAAAAGGGATTAAATTTTATCTTCATTCCTAGAAAAATCCCTGTGGAAGAGATTATGTGTGACGTAAAATTTGCGATTTGGGGCTTACTTGATAATATCAAGGACACAATAAGGAACAACTGTGATGTTGTCCTCAGGAAGGAAAAGCTCCCTAGAAGGAACATTAGCATGGTTGAATTTGATTCCCTCAAATCCTTGAGCCATAACGAGGACATCATCATTCTTAAAGTCGACAAAGGTAGGGTTGTTGTTATTGTTGACAGAGATTATTATCACAGGAAGATGTTGGATCATCTATGTAATAGTGGAAGCTATACAAAGGTTATCAAGAATCCCCTGAAAAGGATTTCTAGAATATTCACTCTAGCTATAAAGTCTAGTAACACCATGGGTTCCTTGTGCCATAAGCTTATTGAGAGTAGCCCCATCACTCTAAGGATCTATGGGCTTCCAAAGATCCAGAAAGATGGGGCTCCCCTGAGACCCATTGTCAACACCATAGGAGGGCCAACCTACCTCGTAGCCAAATACCTAGCCTTGAAGATGAAACCCCTTATTGGCCTTACAGAGCCATTCGTCAAAGACTCTTCCTCATTTGTCAATGAGTTAAAGGGAATAATGTTTGACCATGGAGACATTCTTGTGAGTTTTGATGTGGTCTCCCTTTACACTTGAATCCCTATCAAGGATGACATTGAGGTCATCAATCGTCTCACTGACCCTAATACTACTCATTTAGTTGAGATTTGCCTTACTTTCACTTTTTCTACTTTGAAGTTGAATTCTCTGAGCATACATGTGGAGTTGCCATGGGCTCCCCGTGTCCCCGGTTGTTTCTAATATTTTTATTGAAGACTTTGAATTCAAGGATTTGGCCTCTGCCCATCTCCTACACAAGCTATGGAAAAGATTTTTGGATGACACTGGTGTCATCCGTCTCATGGCCAAGAAGAGTTAGATATGCTCTTCCATCATTTCAACAATCAATATTCCCCCATTAAGTTTACTATGGAGGGAGAAGGTTATGGGTGCCTGCCTTTCCTTTATGTTCTCATTTTGAAGAATGATAATTGTTCTTTCTCCCACTATGTATTCCAGAAGAAAACTCATACTGAGCAGTATCTTCATGCCAACTCTCATCATTTTCCTGCTTAAAAGTTGGGTGTTTTGAACATGCTAGCTACTCATGCACTGAGAATATTTGATGAAAATATCCTACATAAAGAGAAATTCCATCTCCTTAATGTTTTTCTTAATAATGGGTATGGTAGGCACCAAGTCCTAAAAGCTTTCCTTAAAGCTAGCAAGGGTCCCAGGGTTAAGAAAGACCCAAAAAATTTGAATCTCACATGTTCATCTCACTTTCATCTAGGGGACCACTATCAAGATTGCGAGAATCCTTAAGAAGCATAATGTTGCCTCAACCTTTAGACCCTTTAACACCATTCATAGCTCCCTAAGATCGGTAAAAGATCCTTTTGACCCTAAGGACATGACAGGTGTTTATGTTATTCCTTGTTCATGTGGGACCCCGTATGTTGGTGAAACTGGGTGCTCTATTAATTAGAGGATACATGAGCTCACAACTAACATAATACACGGGAGCACTCGTTCTTCAAACCTGGCGGAACACGCAGAGAAGACTAAGCATCATATTTGTATTGAGGATGCCCATATTATAGTTAATATTACTCCTTTTCATCATCGTAAGTTTAGGGAGGCCATAGAAATTGAGAAAAGGCCGAGCAATATCAACAGGGATGACGACTGGAAGATTAGTAACTATTGGATCCCTGCCCTTTCCTCTTAGCTCCCCCATTTTTCCTTCTTTGTTCTTTTTATTGGTGTCTTTTCTCATTTTACGCCCTCATCTTCTAGATTGTTTAAAATTCCTCTTTGTTCCCTGTGCTTTTGATTTATTGTTTTCCTTTATTGTTTGTCTCTCACTACATTTATTTTTCATTTTCCACTAATATTGTTAATGTTTTTATTCATATTAGTTTTCTTATATTTCATTTAGTTTTAAATTAAAAATAAACGGATAATAACACTTTCCTTATTATTTTTATTAGGTTAAATTTCATAGTTTAACTTCTAAAATTTAATTTTTTATTTTATTTATTTTTATTTATTTTTCTCTTTACTTAGTTTTATATATATATTATAGACATGATATATAAATAAATTAAGGCTATATTTAAACATAACCGATACTATAATATAAAAACATGGTAATTGATTAGTTGATAATCATTTAGGTTTGATCCCTATTTATCTTGTAATTTATTTAGAAACTTTGTCATTTAAATTTAAATAAATTTAATATACATATTAACTATTTAATTAATATACGCTTATATTTATATCCTAGTTTATCCCATAAGACTTTATTTAATATTATTAATATAAATTTATAATTTATTTAGTTTCAAATTAAAAGGAAGAAGTTACATATTTTTAGATAAATAAAATTGGTTTACAAATTCACTAATTTACTAACTAATTAATTACCTAATTAATAAACAACTAATTTTTAATCTTAATAATAAATAATTCCTATAATAATATAAGTCTTTATATAATGTATTCAATTTTGAAATAAAATAGAGGATAATAAGGTATTTAATTCTTAGTGTAAGTTCACAAACATTCTATTAAATATAAGCATATATTTTTAGTTACTTGTAAATAAACAGATCTAAGAAAGTAACTATTTAATTAATTAATTTTTTCCTATCTCTTGGCCAGTCAATTGTAGTCGTTTCCTTTGACAAAAGTAGTTTTCTCTTTCTAGTTGTTGAATGGTTGGTCTCTCTATTTAACTTGTTTCCATGATCTAGTTCTTCATCTTGTCCTCATGATGAACCACACTTGCTCATTCAAAATGCGTCGACAAATGAATTTTCATGTGATTATTGCCGAAAACTCATCTCAAAAAAAAAAAAATATTTTATATAAAATATAGTTATAAAATTAAAGTAATTTTATATTAAATAAATATTTTTATTAAATTATATTTAATTTTAAATAATTAAAATTATTTTATATAATCTTTATTTTAGTTATAGATTTCTAGAATATTTTAAAAATTTAATAAAGAAACTATATATTTTACTTTGATATTCTTGGAATTTGATCCCAAAGTATTATGAAATGGGTAATCAAAATATAAATAGGTATAAATCGAATCTATTTCTATGTGAAACATCTCTTGCCCATATGTTGTCTAGAGAGGGGTTTTACATTCACTTAACATTCAAGAATAGTGGAATTCAAGGTCCATAAAAAAATGCTTATCTTTGTGGTTGGAGGAGAATTGGACATTTATCATTACCTTGCTATCTTCTATGGTGCATTAGGAGAAGCAGGAAGAAGAAGATTTTTTACGAGACTATTCCAGAAATAAGAGACGCACGTTTAAAAATATTTGCATATTTCTTGGAAATTGAGCCTTTGAAGGAGAAGTCTCTTTCAAGATACATTATTTATAAGGAGTTATGGGGTCATTATCATGCCAAGTCCTTTCATTTCAATTGGTACAATGACTCTGGGTCAAATAATAGAGTTGAGCTATTAACTTTTCAAGGGGCACTTCTATGTGCCAATTGGCTAGCCATAAAGGACTTGGTTGTTTTCAGTGATTCAAAAGTGATCTTGGATTGAGTACATCAGAGATGCATCAAAATTCTGATGAGATCCTTCCAAAAAGTGTCTATCAATCATGTTTTTAGAGAACAAAACTAAGAGGAATATTTTTTGTCTAAGAAGGGCAACAATCAACAAATAGGAAGAATTTTCTACTCAACCTTTGAAAGTGGCATCCTCTACAGTTTGGGGAGTTTCAATTTTTGAAGGACTTCCAAGATAGTGACATTCTGAAACATTTCTTTGTTGTTTTTTAAAGGAACACTTATATTTCTATTAAACAACCTAGATTATAGACAAAAGCAAAACATTAATAAGTAACAACATTTCCACATCCCTCCAAAAATGCTTTGACCAAAGATAATGAGATTTCAGAGTATTTTTCTCCTTTTTTTCTACATAGTAATCCTTATACATTCACCACAAAACCCCATTGATATTTTTATATTTGCATAACATAAAAAAAAAAAAGATTATTTCTACTTGCTAACTAATCAATTTTTCCTGACCCATGTTGTTTGAGTTCTTCCATGTCAACCTCTTTTGTTTCCCCTTGTTTGCATCCTCAATTTCATTTTGTTCAACTTCTTATTGGATTTTTGAGATGTACTACGAACTTAGAAAGGGGGGGTCCCTACTCGTCATGTGCTGATGCATTGTCACCTTCCTCCCCTACGCCAAATACTTCATTCAGAACTAAAATGACTACCATTTCCACCTTCTCATCTAAATTCTCCACCTTTCGGTCAAGATTCACTATCTTTGTCATGATGACCTCCGTTGTTGCCTACATTGTCTCCACATCCTTCCTTAGACCTTTCAATTGACCTGTGACGAAGGTAAAATTAGGCCAGGCTTCTGATATAATCCCCCCCCCCCGCAATTCGTGAAATCATGACCTCCACTTCATGCCTAAATGCATCAAGGGAATTCTCAAAAGGGTCTCTGATGCGATTACTAGGTGACAAAGCCATACATCTGGCACAATGAGGATGAGCATTTTTCAACAATGCAAAGGCCCTCCATAACCCTCTTCTTATAGCCCAGATTAGCTCCAGATTGAGGACGCGAGAGGATGCTTCAGTTTTAATGCTCTTCGGTAGTGCACTCCTTGCAACCAATTTAATTTCCATCACTTCTTGCTCTGAGATTAGTTCTTTCATGACTGACCTGAGGTGATCATCCTAGAGATTAAGGAATATTTATTTTCTCGTTGTGTCTCTTCCTTAAATATCATATTTCTGCCTCTTAGTTGTCCTTAATCTTTCCTTGCTTCCTCTTACATATCCATCTCGAGATTAATGGATCCAACTTATCACCAGGACTCCAACCACCGAACAGATGTTCTAAGGAGTAAATTAAGCAATTAATCCTTCCATTAGAGTAATCACCATTCTCCATATTCTTCCAACACTTCAAGGTTTCCTAAATATTAATGTTCATGGGATGTGACATTTGGTTCATGCGCTCTCATCTCACTAAGTTCCCCCTGCTCCAAAGTAACTGCCTGATTCACCTGTTCATCCACCATCATATTATTATCCCTTTTAATGTGATAAAATTTGATTTTTTCAAACTTTCCCAACAATAAATATATTCTTTGCAAAGTTGGATTTGGGTCATGGTCCTTGTTTTGAGGCCATTTTATACATTTTTGTATGGTAATAAGGGAATCTCCAAAGACTATAATTTGTGTTATTCCTTCAATTGTTGCCAACCTCAACCCTTGCCATAATCCATATTCTTTCACCTAGTTGTTTGTGGAAACTCCCAGTCCCCAAGCAAATTTTTTCCATACTTTTCCATCGGGGCTAGAAATATCCCCTCCCACTCCAGCCTTCCCGAGATTTCCTTTCACCGCTCCATCAAAGAAGAGCTAATATCAGCCAAAAATTTTCCTCTATTCCTCAAAAATATCTCTAAACATACATATAAGAAACGCCATCTTACTTTGACGTTTAGTTGAGCATTCATTCATGTCTATTAGATTTTTAACATTAATCCATCCTCTCTCCTCCTCTGAATAATTGTTAATATCTCTTAGTTCAAACCCTTTTTCTGACATTGCTTCAAATAATAGCTGGGAGGGTTTCCATGGTATAGAAAAGGAATTTGGTTCCCTTCCTTTGAAAATGGCATGATTTCTGGCAAGTCAGACCACCAAATAGACATATTTTGGGATAACATTCCAACATCTGGAGATAATTGAAGTTGAGCCATGATTCCACGGTGGATGAGAGCACCACTTTTCGAACATTTCCAACCAATTCAATGGAATGATTTGGATTTGGCTTCTAGGTTGCAAGTTTGCTCTCCAGAATTCTAGGGTGAAGGGGCAATGAAAGAAAACATGGGGTATTTCCTCCTCTGCATTTCTACATAATACACACCAAGGTGGGCCCTAAATCTGGCTTATTTTCAAATTCTTTGTTGTTAATATCTTTCCATGAACCAATTCCCAACAAAAGGTGTTTACTTTTGGGAGGCCATCCTTATTATAGATTCTGCCTCAAATGCTCAAATATTGTTGATGTGGTAGCTACTTCACTAAGTTTCATATCCTTCTTTAACCATATAAATGCTCTGTTTACCTTCAAAATTCTTAGATCCAATCTATCGGTGGAAATCAGTGCATACCCCTTAAGGGCCTTAACGTCCTCATCCCAATACGAAACCAATTTAGGGGGTAGAGTTCAATAAGACGATCCCACCTAGTTCCCATTTTCATCCCAAACCGAGATGTATGCTAATATTCTTATCCTTTGCACCTCCATCCACTTTGCCACTTCCATCATATCAAGGGATCACCCATAATAATGTTGGGAATTATGCCATCTTTCATATTATAATACGACGTCCATTCCCCACTTGCCACACCAAGTTTCCCAGCACCACTGAGGCTGAGGCTTTACAAGGCTTCTATATTTTAGTTCTTATCCCTTTTCATATTTCTTCCTACAGCCTTAACAATCGACTCTTGTGGAAATATTTCCCTAGAATGTCCTATTTCCACCACTCCTTAGAGTCTGCCAATAACCTCCACACCAATTTGGCTCCAAGAGCCAAATTCATGTATTCTAGGTCTTTTATTGCTAAGCCTCCTCAATTTCTTGGGAGTCTAATTATGTTCCAATTTATCAGGTGATACTGCTTCTCATTGTCTTTCACTCCTTACCATAAACATTTCCTTATCATACTATTGATACTGTGCATTATGCTTTTTGGAGCTAAAAGGCCTGAGCCTATATACATGGGAAGAGAAGATAAGACTGATTTAATGAGAATTTTTTTCACTGCAACATTTAACCACCTTTCACCCCATGAGTGAATTCTTTCTTGGATTTTTTGGAAGACCGCTTCCCAATCCTTTCCAAAGGATGGTCCTAGAGAAATTGCAAGAACAAGGTAAGTTAAAGATCTCTAGTTTTCGGTGATAGGAAATCCCAGAATATGGGAAATTTCATTCAAAAAGTTTTTAGAATTGTTCCATCCCAATATCATGCTTCTTTTCTTGTTCACCATACCTAAAGCCAACCTTAGATAATAGTCTAAACCCTCTTTAAAACAAGAAGCAATGATTATGGATGCTCCTTGAAGGAAGAAAGTGTCATCTGCGTATTGCAAGTGATTAATTTCCTTGATATTCTTGCCTATTCTTAGCCCAAGAAAATGTCCACTCTCCCTAGTTGTTTCGAGTCTTCTAGTAATGCTTCAAATGATGATAATATATAGGAGAGGGGATAGAGGACAACCTTGCCTCAAACCCCGAGAGGCCATGAAAAAAGTGGTTAGATGCCCATTGATAAGGGGAGCGATCCAGGGACAACCTATGCAATACTTTATCCAAAAAATAAATTCTTGGCCAAACCCAAGCTTGGATAAAACATAGAAAAGAAAGGAATGATTTACCTAATCAAAAGCATTTTCCATTTCCAACTTGATGATGATTACTTCATGTCCCACTTCCTTGCTAGAATGAACTGCTTCTTGAACTAGGATCATATTGTCCAATATATTCAAGTGTCGCATAAATCATCCTTGGCTTTTCGAGATAAAGGGAGAAAGGAGGGGTTTTAGTCTATTGGCAGTGACTTTAGTCAAAATTTTATAGGATGCATCATAGAGGGAGATGGACCAAAATATAGAGAAATTTACAAGGTTCGAATCTGTTGGAATTAGGGCTAGAAATGTTGAATATGTTCCACCTCCCATTTTTTTCTTCTCACGGGCATAAATTAACATTTTTAGAAGATCAAATTTTATTAAGGTCCAAAAGGAACGATACAAGGAAATAGGGAAACCACTTGACCTTGGGGCTTTTTCAGGGTTGAGGGATTTGATTACCATCAATACCTCTTCCTCCAAAATCGGCATCATCAGGTTCAAATTGGAAGAATGGGTAATAATTGATGGTGTATGACTTAAGAATTCATTTTCCTTTTCCATGGGAACATCGTTAGATGTATATAAATTTCTAAAGTGTTGGAAAGATTCTTTCTTAATATTTTTAAAATCTGAAATTTTTGTTTTTTCTTCAGGGACAATCTCTCTTACCCTATTCATTACCTCCCTTGCTTCTCACTTTTGTGAAAGAATGTAGTATTCAGATCCCACTCTTTAAGACAGAGCCTCCTATATTTAAGTCACCATATCACTTTCTCCTATCTATTGGAAGATAAGATATACTTTATTAGTACTCTCTCTTTACGCAGAGGCCAATATTCTATTGGCGCATGCTCTCTCAATTTATAACGATTTTCTAGCTCTTCAATGAGGGCTTTATTTTTTTTCCTTGCAGGCTGATATGTTTCCTTCACCCATTTCCTGAGTACCTTTTTGAACATTTCAGAGCTTATTTTCCCATATGAAGGACGAGGATCCCTCAGCTGTAATGTTCCATGCTTCCCTCACAAGGCCTTTAACTCCTTCTTCTTGTACCCAAGCTACATTAAAATGAAAGGGAACCGACCCATAATTTACCAATTTATCAATCAACAGAATTATAGGGTGATGATTAGAGATTCCATTTGAGATAATAGCAGATGAGTAGTGGAGACCTTTAAGGGGCCAACCACTGTGGATCATGTTTCTATCCAGCCTCATCACTATATGAGCCTCCCCAACTCTTCTATTTGTCCATGTATATTTTCCAACCTTTGAAGCCACATGTATCAGATCCCAATTTGATATTAAAGCTTCCATACAATCTCTAAATGGATCTCATACCAATGAATCCCCTCTTTTTTTTGAGGCATTAAGAACTATATTGATGTCTCCTCCTATATTACAATTTTGACACCTTCCCCTCGATCTTACCTCATTTATGGAATCCCAGAACTCCTCCTTTTTACCATACAGTACAGGTGCATACACATTTATAATGGTTATTATTTCACCGCTTTCCTTAGTATATAGAACTACCATTATCCAAACCTGATGCTTCATACTCTCAACACAAGAGAAGTGGTAAGGGGACCATAAGACACAGAGACCTTGAGAGGAACCCCTAGCTTGTTATGAAATCAGCTCACAAAAAGATAGAAAAGATATATCAACGCCTTAGAATTTAGCCTCTTGGAGGGGGAAACCTCCTTCACATTACACAAATGAATGATTCTTTGATGATTCAAATGAAAAAACCTCCTTTCTATATATAGGAGTCTAAGGAGTCACAATATAACCCAACCGACCTAACAATAATGATATAAAGGCGCAAAAATAACAATAGAGGGATTCTATGGGGCACAATAATAACAATATGGAGACAATAGGGGCACAACAATATTAATAAGGGATATAACTATAATATTAATGGGGTAATCACTAGTATTATAGGGACCTAACATGCCCCTCTCCTTCAAAAAAGTGTTGTCCTCAATGCTTGAGTAGTTCTAGATGCTTCTGTATAAAATTATCATCCTCCCATGTGGAATATTCAGTGGAGAAGTTCTTCCACTTGATGAGATACTCTGAAATTGATTGATTTCATAGCTGTCAAGTTCTTGTTTCTGTGACTGCTTCCGGTTCCAATATAATTTTTCCTTTCTCGTCAAGTTCTGGCAATATTCTTTGAACTAGGAGCTTGTCACCTATAACCTTCTTTAAACATGAAACATGGAAAACTGAGTGCACTCGAGAAGCTGTAGGAAGCTCCAATTTGTATGCCATAGTACCAATCTTTTGCAACACCTTGTATGGACCGTAATACTTTGGTGGTAATTTATTATCCTTCTTAGCTTACTTGAGGGACATTTGTTTATATGGTTGTAGCTGTAGGAATACCCAATCACCTACATCAAAACTTCTTTCACCGCGATGTTGATCTGCCTGTTGTTTCATTCTATTTTGCGCCAACACAAGGTTATCCTTTAAGAGTTGGAGGACTTGTTGTTGATGCTCAATGTGATGTTGCACTGCTTGAACCTTAGAATTTTCTCTTAAATATGATGTGATGGATGGTGGTTGATATTCATAAAGTGTCATAAATGGGGTCATTTTTGTTGTTGTATGGAAGGAAGTGTTATACCACCATTCAGCCAGAGGCAACCATTTGACCCATTGTGTTTGTTTATCAGATACAAAGCAACGAAGATATCCTTCAAAACATTTGTTTACTATCTCAGTTTTCCCATCAGATTGAGGATGATAAGATGAGCTATGAGCTAATTGAGTACCGAGACAAGAAAATAATTTTGTCCAAAAATTTCTAGTGAAAATGGGATCTCTGTCACTTATAATAATCTTTGGGTTTTCACGTAGCATTTGAATTGTTTCCATAAACGCAGTAGAAACTGTATTGGCTTTAAATGGATGTGATAATGCACAAAAGTGTGCATACTTGGTAAGTCTATCAACTACCACCATGATGACACTCTTCCCTCAGACTTGGGTAAACCTGTGATAAAATCCATTGAAACCTCCTCCTAACATTGGCTTGGAATGGATAAAGGTTGTAATAGACTTAGGGTCTTGTTTCAACTTTATATTGTTGGCAAACCAAACATTCCCGCCACAAACTTTTGAATATCTGATTTAAGGCCATCCCAAAAAAATTCCTTCTTAACCCTGTGGTAAGTTTTTAAAAATCCTTAGTGCCCTCATAAGGGAGAAGTGTGCAATTCCATAAGAATATTTTTTTTGAGTTGGGAATTATTATAGAGGTATAAGCGATCTTTGTACCATAACAAATCATTTTTTTAGCTAAATGTATCAGATTTACTGGAATATTGTTGTAACTTTTGAATAAGTGCCCACACTTCTTCATCATTCTTCCATTCCTCCCTTGCTTCGTTTACCTAATCTGGTTCGATAATAGAAATAGCACAACAATACTTCCACATCTTTATCCTTTCTTGAGAGTGCATCTGCCACCAAATTTTTCTTCCCTTTTTTGTAGATGATTTCAAAGTCATAACCCAACATCTTTGTGACCCAATTTTTTTGCTCTTCAGAGGATAATCTTTGCTATAAAAAGTATTTAAGGCTATCATGATCCATTTTTACCTTGAAGTGTCTTCCCATTAGGTAGGGTCGCCATTTCTTAACTACATGTAGTACTGCCAACATTTCCTTCTCATAAATGGCTTTGTGTAAAAACTTTCCCTTGATTGAATGACTTTCAAAAGCAATGGATCTTTCATCATGCATTAAAATAGCACTAGTTCCATTTCCTGAAGCATCACATTACACAATAAAGGTTTTTGTGAAGTCCGGTGTAGCTAAGACCGGTGCCTGGCACATTGCCTCTTTAAGATGTTCGAAGGCCTTTGTTGCTTCTGGAGTCCATGAAAATGCATCTTTCTTCAATAATGTTGTTAGAGGTGTTGCTATTCTCCCATAATTTTTAACAAACTTGTGATAATACCCTATAAACCCGAGAAATCCTCGCAGATGCTTTATGGATGTGGGGATTTCCCATTCCTTAATGGATTTAATTTTGCTAGGGTCTACCTTAACTCCTTCATGAGATACAATATGACCCAGATATTCCACCTCTTGTACTCTAAAAAAGAATTTGGATCTTTTTGCATATAATTTTTTCTCCTCCAATAGTTGTAGCACCCTGTCAACATGTTCAACATGATCCTTCCAAGTCTTGCTGTAGACTAGTATATCATCAAAAAATACTAACACAAATTTTCTAAGGAAGGGTTTGAAAATGGAATTCATCAAACCTTGAAATGTAGAAGATGAATTGGTAAGGCCAAAAGGCATGACCAGAAATTCATAATGACCCTCATGAGTTCTAAATGTTGTTTCCGGAATGTCTTCAATCTTCATTCTGATTTGATGATATCCTAAACGAAGATCCAAATTGGTGAAGTAAATTGATCCATGCAATTCATCAATGATAGGAATGGGAAACTTATCCTTAATAGTGAGCTTGTTGAGCTCGCTATAATCTGGACACATGCGCCATGATCCATCCTTCTTGTGTACCAATACTACTAGAGTAGAGAAATAACTTTGACTAGGTTGAATTATACTAGCCTCTTGCATTTCTGCAACCATACGTTCAATTTCACTCTTTTGGGCATAGGGATATCTCTACGGCCATGTTTGGAGGAACACTTCCTGGAATCAGATGAATAGCTTGATCATGATCATGAATAGGTGGGAGACCTTTGGGAGTCTCAAATACCTTGGAATGATTGTCCACGACATTTTGGAGATCTAGAGAAATAGATGATTTCGATGTGGAAACATCTAGCGAACATAATTGTGCAATTACACCTATTTGTTCCTTTTTTAGAAGATTTGTCATACCGTTAGAGCTGATTATCTTTCTCGATTTCCCTGCAATACCCCTTAATTCAACTTCCTTTCCTTCCACAGAAAATTTCATGAAAAGTTCTTGAAAATTAAAAACTCTTGTACCCAAGGATTGTAGCCATTGGACTCCTAGTACAACATTGGCACCTCCCATTGGAATGGAAAGCATTCGGCTAGTCAATACATATTCTCCCATGGATAGCTTGATATTATGGCACTTTCCATAGAAATTTATTTTTCCTCCATTTGCAATCATCACTTGACACTCTGGTGCTGGATATAGGAAGCAATTAAATTCTTTTGCTACCTTACAATGAATAAAATTGTGGGTACTTCCTGAATCAATCAACACTATTACCTTTTTCTTCTTGATTTGTCCTTCTATCTTGATGGTTCGAGGAGTGGTAATTCCTACCAATGCATTACAAGATATGGTCGGATTCATTTCTTCTTTATCTAGGATTTGTTCCTAGAGTATATCCTCTTCTTTTGACCTTTCTTGCTCATTTTCTTCTTCCTCTTCACAATATATGTAGAAGAATTTCTTCTCAGCACACTTGTGACCTTTAGTGTATTTTCTATCACAACTGTAACAAAGCCCTTTTGCTCTTTTTTCTTCCAATTGTTGTGGTGTCAACCTTATAGTTTGTGGAATACTAGGGGCAACAACACTTCCATCTTTGTAGTTGTGAGTGGTATGCTTCCTGGTTACCATAATTTTGCTTTCCATTTTTCTTGCTAACCTGAATGCCTTCTCTAATGAATCAGGTTCCCAAAGGCGAACATCATGCTGGATATTAACCTTTAAAGTCCCTATGAACTCGTCAATCCTATGCTCCTCTAGAATATTTTTTACCCTTATGTTCAATTTTTGGAACTCTTCAATGTGCTCCATTATTGAACCCTTTTGTTTGAGACTTATCAATTCGCTAAAAAAAGTGTTTCTTTTTGTATCCTCATAATGTGCTGTCAATTCTTCTGTAAAAATTTCCCAAGTGATAATTTTTTTACGAGAGCAAAGCCATCGATACCATACAAACTGAATTGGTTCCAAATATAAAGTTGCAATACGTAACTTTTGTGTGTTTTGCACATTATTGAGATCGAAAAATTGCTCCATCTGTAATATCCATGTTGCGGGATCCTTGACATCAAACTTCCTCATATCGATTTTCGGAATATGGTGGGTCTTCGATCCAACATTAGAGTCTATGAAATCATGATTAAAATTTCTTTTGTTTGCATCATGAGTTTCCTTTACTACCCTTTCACCATTTGTAAGTATTTCTTGTAGAAAATTTGTCAAATCTTTCTTCAAATCTACCATGTCTACCTTCAAATATGTCTTCAAATTTACCATGTCTACCTTCAAATCTGTCTTCAATTCTGCCATGTCTCTCTCTTCAAATATGTCTTCAAATCTATCTTCAAATCATCCATCTTAGCTTACATTCCCTTTATCTTAGACTCCGCGCCATTTATCTTAGCTTCTGTTAGCTTTTGTGAGAGTGACATTTGTTGCACTTGGTCATGTAATTTTGATATATCATGTTGCATTTCTTCCTCTTCTTCATGAGTCATGCTAGAGCTTTCAGATTGCTTACTAGGTGCTTTCATTTTCTTTCCTCAGGGCATCAATTACCAATAATAATGCTCTACTATGCCCTTTGAATTCCTTCAAAATAATTTTTCAAACCAAGCTTAAGCAAAAATTTAAAAAATCTACACACCTTTTTTCACTTTGTAGGAGCTCGATATTGCCTATGATGTATCAATGTAATTTCAGATCATCCAATTCTAAAATTGTGACCTGCGGTAGCCCTCGATGTCCTCTTTCCAATGCCACCAGTCTGATCCAAATTGGATTCTCCAAGGAAGAGTTATGCCAAATCTCCCACAGTGAACTGATTATAGACTAGTTCAGTAGAGCGAACTTGTATGACATGCCAGGTGTCCTTGTTTTGACCTTTGGCTCTGAAAAATATATACAAGAAACTACAGTACGTCCTGTTTCTGCACCTTCTTACGAAACTTCAATCTGATGCTCAGAGAGAAAGCTATGATGATTTTCACCAAGTCACCTGTTTGGAATGTAATTTAGGAGTTTGCAAAAAGACCAACTTCCTCAGATCATATCTCCGCAAATATAGAGCGAAAAGCTCTGAAATTCAGACCCAAGGTTCAGTGCGATTTTGTCTCAAATAGGCTTTTTTTCGCTTCTGAAACGTCGTAGAAAAAAGTTATAGCGAAAATGCCATGATGACCTATTTGGAGCAGCAAAACCCTAGAATCCAAAGCTCTAATACCAAATGTTATGAAATCATCTCACAAAAGGATAGAAAAGATAGATCAATGCCTTAGAATTCAGCCTCTTCGAGGGGGCAACCTCCTTTACATTACACAAATGAATGATTATTTGATGATTCAAATGACAAATCTCCTTTCTATATACAGGAGTCTAAGGAGTCACAATATAACCCAGCCAACCTAACAATAATAATATAAAGGCACAAAAATAACAATAGAGGGATTCTATGGGGCACAGTAATAACAATATGGGGACAATAGAGGCCCAAAAATATTAATAAGGGATATAACTACAATACTAATGGGGTAATCACTAGTATTATAGGGACATAACATAGCTTGTTGGAAATCTCCCACACTATCTCTCCAAATGACTCCATCTAACTTACAAGCTTCTTGTTCCTACATTTTTGTCTCTTGCAAGAAAGGAATCTAGGGTGATTCATTTTTTTACCATGTCTTTTATAGCTAGCGATTTAGCAGGGATCCCCAAACCCCTAATATTCCATGATAATATAATCAATTTGAAATGGGGGTTTGGGATGACCCACCATCCTTTCTAGATTTACCTTTATCCCCTTTCTTTTTTAATATCTCTGATATAATAGGTTGGTCTTCCAGTTTTTTATTTTATTATGCTTCCTTTTCCATTAGGGTTTGATGTTTTGGCCTTCCTCTCTTATGAGAGTGTTCAATCTCTTAACTACTACACTCATCTTCCCATACACGATTTTGGCCCATATGCCTTGTGAGGACCCCCAGTGTCTCCTTCGCCATGCTTGAGGGGCTTTGTTACTGGAGAGGGGTTTTCAGATTCAACAACACAACCTTGTCATGAGAAGGCATTGAAAGAATTGAACTGTTCTTTGGCAGAGTGTTCTTCTTCATTTATCCCTCCTCTACTTCTTCCTCTTTGTCCTCGCTCTGTCAATGTTCTTGAACTTCTCCTTGACGAGCCTAGTCCTCATTCATTTCTTTAGCTTTTTCCAACACATTAAAGGGATTTGACGATGTTATCACCATGTTATTTCCTTTATTTGTTGGAAATTTAACTTCAGCTACAGTGCCTTTGTTACCCTTTCTTCTCTAAGTCTGTCATTGTTATTTGCATGGATGAGGTTATTCATAACCACTAGGTGGAGGGGTGGAGGATTCTTTGGGCAATCTCCAACAAAGTGGCCATATTCATGCTAATGTCTACATTCAAATGGCATTTACTAATAATCTAGTATCTGCCTATGTTTCCATTCTCCCAAGGTTAACTTAACTTCTGTCGGGAGTCCCTTCTCCAAATCCACCACCACACAAATCTTTGCACTTCAGTTCAACTTTATTAGTATACTTTCCAACCCCATTACCAATCATCCTCAATCAGTCATCACTCCAGCATGACAAGCATCACCCACACTGAGATAGATTTTGGAACATCTTCATCCGAGTTGAAGTATGGGCTCAAGTTGATCGAATACATCCCTCGAGACTTAAGAAATTATGGACCATTACGGAATATCACATCTCTATCCTCTCGAAGCTCAAACGTAAAGGAAAAAAACCCATTTCTTACTGCAAAAATTGCAATGTTACTTTTTATTTTTGTCTTTGAGGTGCTCTTCGTCCATGATTCAATCATTCTCGGGGAGGTCCACATGCTGGTGAATTTCCCTATGAACGCTTGTTCAGAATAAGCCAGTGTAGCTATCCTGGCCCAAAGTGGCAAGGTGATGTCTCAAACATCCTCATGACTTTTCACAATTTTTGAGTGATGCTTGACAGGTTTCTTAAAGTCTCCCTACATCATGATTGTGGCGTTTGAACATTGAACTAAATCTCAGGGACTGTAGCATAGAAGTTGTTGGTGCTGGACGCATTTACCAGGAAAGCCACCATTGGTGGCTGTTGCATATTTTCGGACGTGTCGAGACCTGAATCACGAATGTAGTCAATTTTTCACAGACGTGTGGACTTTATTGATGAAGTATAAGAATTTGGTGAGGGAAGTCTGGGCCAAAACAAAGTAGGAGCCCAATGTAGTTTCAAATATGCCAAGAATTTATTAAAATGGAAATTGGGTGGATGCTTCACATATATATGAACACTTCCCATGTGTAATTCAACCGATAATAATCTCACCATTTCAACCTTATGAAACAAAACTTATAAATCTCCAATCAAATAATGACAGGAAAGTAACTATGGATGACAACAAGATAGGGAAGGACAAGGTCAATTTTTTTGGAAAATATTCTGTTTCTTTGATATTCAAAACCGATAATATCATGTTATTTAGGATTGAATAAAAGTTTGGTGGCTTGATGTAATGATATCAATTTAACTTTTAACTTAATTTTTTATAAATATGGGGAGAAATTTTCCCTTTAAATGTTATAATTTAAAATTTTAGTTGAGATATTGATGTTAAAATATATTAATTAATATAAAATTATTTTAATTTAAAAAAATTATGATGATGATGATGATGATTAATGTCCGCTGAGACCAAATTGGTCTATCGGACCTATAATTTTCTTAATTTCTAATTGTCTGGCTCCTCGTCTTTCTTGGCGAGATTGGTGATGTAACTTTCTTTTTCTTCTCTACGGTCTTCCAAATTTATTTATCATACATCTCCTTCATCTCTTCTAGTTCTCATGACATTGGTGTCTTAGCTTCGTGATCTTTGTGTTCGTCCTTTTGGAGATAGTCGAAGAAGAAGTTTGGTCTAGGAGATTTGCTTTGCTGTTAAATGAAGAATTATTTTGCACGGTATTCGAAACCTCATAACTGTTAATGCTTGAGGGGTTGTTGAGTTCACTTTTTTGTTGTTGGGCGGGGCTTTCTCCCTGCTTTTCTTGAGAGTTGTTTCTTTCTTGCCCGCTTTCTTGTAATTCAGAGTTTTCTTGAGAGTATTCTTCTTTGATGACAGTGTAGTGTTGTTTTTGTGCTCCTTCCCACCATGTAGATCTGTGGTGATTTTTTCTAGAAAAATTTTTCTAGGAGGCGTTTGGGAAAATCTTGGCTAGGTGGCCTGTCTCAAAGCAGGATCGACCTCTAAAGAGGACACTTTCATAATCGAGTTTCTGGTTCCACTCATAGTCTCTACTTGTTAGGTGTATTTTAGCTGGGAATCCGGTGCTGAAGTCCAGTTCCACATAGATGCGTGCATAGGTGGTTCTAGCATATTCCTTTGTTTTTGGGCACCTACAATAAAATTTCCCAATTGCATTTCCAATGGCTTCTAGTGAAGAGAAATTCCAGAGATGCAAGGGTACATTTGGAAATCTCACCCAAACTAGTGCTGAGGTTATGACTATTGTTGAGGGATCAAAATATGGGTTCCATGGCCTAATGAATAGGCCTTATTTATCCCAAAACCAAGGAACCGAATCTAGAATACATTTTCTGCTTTCAGGGTTTTCAAAATCTACTATAAAGAAACCCCTAGCACATGGGTAGATATTAATTGCATCAAGAATTAGAGGCTTCCATACCTCCGAGATCCAACTATGGAGATCTGTCAACCGCGGCCAAAAACCATTGAATCGGAAGATTAGGGCACTTTCAGAGAACTTCAAAGACTCATCAAGTGAGGCTTGGACCACTTGGACAGTGGGAGCTGGGGCCTCACTCATGATATGGGTAGGAGCTTGTCCCCTAGAGGCGGAAGGAATTGAGCCAACATCTATTTTTGCGAAGCTAGGAGCCATTTGGAGAATTTTCTCCTGCTGAGTATAAAAAATTGCCGAAGAGAAAACCAAATTCATTTTGAAAATGGAAAATTATAGATTAATACATTATTAAAATATTTTAATTATAAAATAAATTTTTCATTTCAATTAGTTAGTTTAAAATGATATGGAAACATTTAGTTAATTAAGATATTAAAATATGTTATTATGATTTGCATTAAAAATAATTATTTTCCAATAACACTTAAATTAAAATATTAAAGAGTCAAACAAAATAAATTAATATTTGTTATAAAAAAACACTTTATTTTCCATCTTAATATTAGATCAAACATTATATAGAGAACCTAATTGAAAGTAAAAAGATTTCTGTTTACTTAATATGAGAGATATATAATTCCATTACTATTTAATATGGAGTTGACAAATATCATATAAAAATAAAATTATTAATAATATATATGCAATTTATTTTATGTTTAGTTGTCATTTAATTTTGTAAAAAATATATATATATTGACAAGAAAAAAATATTCTACTATGATTTATAAATAACATATTTTTATATAAATTTTATAGAGGGAAAAATTAAATAATTGAAATTAAATATTTTTATGAGTGATTTCATTTTTAATATCAAGTTGTAATATGAAAAAGACATTGATAACAAAAAAATGTTTAATGTGGGTTATAGATCAAATATTTTAATATGTATGTCCAGTAAAAGATTTTAATATCATATATATATATATATATATATATATATATATATATATAGAGAGAGAGAGAGAGAGAGAGAGAGAGAGAGAGAGATAGAAAGGGTTCTTATTCCAATAATAAGTTCTTTCTAATTCTAGGTATGATAAAGATTTATAATTGCTTCAATGTTTAATATGGAGTTGACAACATTTTAAAAATATTAATAACAATATATATATATCTTTTTTTGAAGTTAGGAACTTTGCATTATTTCAAATGAGGATTACATAGACCAAAAATTTCCTTCTACTATCTTTCCCAAAGGGAAACCATACTAGTAATATAAGTTTATAGCCTTGAAGTTGCTAAGACCTTGTCTAACTAGAACATTTTGTAAATAGAATCTTACAAAAACAAGTTGATTATACTAGACCTTGGCATACATCGACATGAGAAGACAAGATAGGCTACTAGTGATGTAAGCAAAAAACCAGTGAATGAAAACAACTATTATGACATGCATCGACATGAGAGGACAAAAAATACTACCAGTGGTACAAGGAAAAAACCAATGAGTCTGAACAACTATTGGGTAGAATCTTCAAAAATTATCATTGAGTTTTTGAAGGTATTTTCTTCATTTTTTCTTTCAAATTTGAAGAGAAGTGGTAGGGAGTAGATGATGTGGAAATAACGCCTACATTTCCTTGAGGAATTTCCATTTCTAGGGGATCTACAACAATTTTTGCTTCCTTACAACTACCCAAGTGATTTGATTCATGAAAACATTTATTCCTTCTCATGTACTAATCTAGGATCATGGTTGTATATTTTTCTTCTCCATTCAAGGGATTTGAATGAGAGCGGGGAGATGGAAAAGGAGGAGGTGGGATCCGAAGTCTGTGAGATGAAATGACACTACGTTAGGTTAATCAAGGGCCAAAGAACTAGATTTTGTTGTAGATGTTTTTTGTTGTTGCATGTTTTCATGCTTGTGAGTTGAAAAATTCTTAGATTCTTTTCGTTCTTTCAATCCTCAGCTATTTTTATTGGCATCATGGGGATGAGTATTGCCTTTATAAGAAGGGAAAAAACTCTACCTAAAGTCTTTTTTAACAAAAGCTAGATATCTAGAGTTAACAAATGAATGGACACATTAGGGTGTATTATGAAAACTAGAGTGGCCAAATATGTCATGGATAAAGGTTTGAATTCAAGAAACCATGGATGAAAGGAGAGCCAAGAACAACCCGACAACCAAGGTCCTTGATAAGAAATATTTGATGATCCTATTGATTTTTTAAATAAACTACAAAGAATCCCTTCAAATATAATCACAGATTCAGATACGAGGACCAATTTTGATGCACTTATTCCTTGAGTGCTTATGTTCAAGGCTAGAGCCCATTAAAATAACACATCATGTCATTATGCTCATAAGCTAACTAAGAAGGGAGGATTGAAGGTCTTCTACTCATAGATCTGAAATATATTCTACTTGTTCTAAAATGAAGGCTAGCCTTCAGAGATATTTGTGAGACAATTGGAAGAGCCTTGGTTGTAGAGAATACTTAAAGGATCCTAACTAAGAGCAAGAGGGCACACCCAAAATATTGGCTCCTCTATTAAATCTTAAGACTAGGAGGATTAAGGTATCCTTTAGTATACCATAATCTTTGAGAAAAAACATTTCCTAAATATGCTTACTTCCATGCAGGAGCCACATTGAGATGGAAGGGATTCTTATTCTATCTTCAATTCTAGTTGTGAGTGTAGAGACAAATTCAGTTGCTTCCACCTATATAAAAAAGGGTACTCCATGAGAATGGACTCACAAAGACAAAAAATATCAAGTTATCTAAAGTGATGGCATCACCTTGAAGGAGGAATAACCTTGTTGCAAAAGAAAATTCTCACAATTTAACAAATCTACATCAATGGCACTAGAACGAGGGAGATTTTGGCAAACCAAATAATCTTGAAACTAGAAATTCCTAAGAGACAAGGTGATTAATAAAAGTTTTAGGGTTTCCATCACAATCTTTATTTTCACACTTTGATAAGAAAAAACCATTTTATATAATAACAAAAATTTAAAATTTAACTCAAAATTAAAAGTTTCTTTTTATTAAAAACATTTTATTAGTGTGTTGTTCAGAACCCATAGATCCATCTTAACTCCAAATTTACCAAGAATCGAGAGGGGTCAAATCACTTGAGGAAAACTTCTTGAGGTGCAAACTTTTCCTCAAGTTTGCACTCAAAAATAGGTTTGCATCTTGAGATATTTGGTCACTCTCGGGGCTTGGTAGATATAGAGTTAATATGCATCTATGTTGATTATTATTAACATTTCTTTCTATATCATGTATCAAATCCATATTAAACATTAAAGATGTTACAAATATTCCTCACTTTAAATTAAAGTGGACATTGAAATATTAGTTTGCTATTAATAATCTGGTTAACTACTATGTTTCAATTTTGAGTTGAGGATGAAAGGAATTACACCTCCCATATATTGAGGGAAATATTATAATCATAATTTATTCATTTAATTTTTAATTTCAATTACTTCATGTTATACTTAAATATTTTACTCGATATGCACAATACAATATTTTATTTACGATGTACATTGAATTTTGTTTTGTTTTATATGTATGTCAACTCCATATTAAATATTAAAATAATTACACATCTATATAGACTAGAATAATTTTTTTATTCGAATAACATCATTTTATTTCTTTATATGTATAGTTCATATAAAATTATTTTATTTAAATATTTCGTTTACAATTGACATTTAAATATCTTTTTTTACTATTAATATTTACTATAGTTTTGATTACTTCCGTTAATAGCTTGATATGTGCTTCAAATCGCCTTCTCCTTATTTGTTCTTTTACCTTTTGTTAATCTCGTGATCAAATAATTGAAATAAAAAAATGATGCAATAAAACAAAATGTTAAGTCTAGCTAGTGCATGTGAATTTTCTACACAATTCTTAAACATAATGCATTGCATTGAAACCAAATATCTAAATAATGTCCATTGGAAAAAATATGTCTTTATATAGATAAAAGAAATTAAAAAATGATAATAAACGTAGGTCACAATGAAATGATACTAGAATGAAAGAAAATTCAATCTCAGCAATCTCACCGAGATAATCTTAGTGTTACACACAAAAATTATAAAGAGATAGACATCATATCACACCATCCTTGAAAAGTTAATCTTGAGCCTAATTGGATCTTTAAAATCATAGAAATTTATAGTCATTTGATATTCCAAGAACCAAAAATTATGAATTAATGTTGATGAAACATGGGCGATAACCCGTTTAAATCTCATGTTTAAATACCATGTCCGAAATAGGTTTCCACTTTTAGCTTTAGAGGAATTTTAGAGAGTGAATGATGTGCACTAATAACCCTTTAGGTTTATTAGGGACCATCATTTGCAAAATTGGATTTCATGCAAAATATGAAGGATGGTATAGTTTCTTCAAATATGTGCCAAAAGTAGAATCGATGTGTTGAGAGATGTTGGTGGATAAAGTTTAGAATCATGATGATGAAATATATTAGTTGCACTTCAAAATATGATTGTTATTAGTTCCTTTGTCACCAAGCACTTATTAGAAACATAAAGAGAGAAGAATTACACACAACACAAATCACTCTCATACATTTATTGATCACAAAAGTTATGTATATATATAGGAAACAAATTATTGACTTCCACAAATATAGATCCTCAGAAAGTGGATCTATGATTGGGACATAACACAAAAACAACTCATACACAAGGGAAACAACCACATCTAGAATAACACCTTGGAACACTCACTCACAACTTGTAATACACATCACACACATGATATGTAAGCACAACTTCCAACATCCTACCTTAATGCTTACATGGACAATATTGAAAACACATATTAAAACAAAAATGCTAATCTTTGTCTGACTGGTCTTAATCAACAATTACATCCACTCTAGAATCTTTCCAACACCGCTATTTCACCACCACATCTTCGAGCTATCACTCTACCTCCATTTAAAAGTAGCTACCTCTGACTCTTATTGATGAACTTTGTGAGATCAACAATATTAAAACCTCAGCTCGACAAGGATTTTGCAATAAGAGACATCAAGTAATGAAACATCCTGTGGACCAACCACCATCTGTCAGATATTTTTCTTTCGACTATCTGTCAATTTCTAGGAAGGAGGTTTTGATACTGAATGTGTTTAAAGGTTGAGAAAACAACTTGACCTCATAAGAATTTATGTATCGGACACCGGGGCTTCTAGTTTAAGAACCACCAACCATTTTTATTACCAGAATTGAAATAAATAGAAAACTACTTGACCATTTCACAACTAAAAACTCAATAATAATCAGATTATTAGTTGTCATCCAGGCATAGAAAAGTCACAATGTCCCTCAGCACATGTCAAAAGTTTTTCATATAGTTTAATTTTTATCTTGGAATTTTCTTGTCTTCACAAAGAATCATTTGTTAGAGTGGTCAATTCCAACAAACTTACACTCACATATTGAGTTGTAAAGACTCAATATGTTTAAAATGCAAACTCCAAAATTTGAGATGAGAACAAGATTGCAATATAAACATCTAATGCAGAGACCTCTTCTCCGTAGAAGCGAAAAATTAAGATCTTTCTCTAACATTAACACTTTTGACACATATCACTAGCCAATTGAAACTCATCCACACCAAATATGAGATCAAGATCTCAAGTCCAGATCTTTGCAGCAACATGTACAGTTCGTGGGCACGATTTTGCATATTTATAATATGATAGTGCAAATAATTTTAACAAAACCATCCTGGCATGAATTTAACTCCTTTGTAGGTTCTGAGTAGATAAGCATAAATAAAAATTTACAGATAGAAATACGATGGAAGCGGGGACGCTTGAAGAAGCTGCAAACAACAAACAAATCTACACACCCAAGATCACAAATAATTTAACACAATAAAATAAAATCTCACACATCTATACTAATATGTATAGAAACCATAACACTTAGAATCCCTCACATAATCTTGGCCCTCCCTTTGACGGATTCAAGCCAGTACCAACTCTGATACCATATTAGAAATAGGAAGAGAGAGAAAAATTACACAACGCAAATCACTCTCATATTTTTATTGATCACAAAGGTTACAGACATGACACAGCAACAACTCGTACACATGGGAAAAACCACATCTAGAATAAAACCTTGGAACACTCACTAGCAACTTGTAATACACATCACACACATGATATGGAAGCATTACTTCCAACAGGACTATAATATTCACCTCGTGGTCAAAGTGCGTTGAATTTCCATTATTTTTATGAGTTTATGCAATTTTAACCAAATTTTTGGGAAAATTATGTATATTCCTCTTTTTTTGTAAATTCAAAAGTTATTTTCTAATTTTTGGAAATCTTATTTGTAATTTTCCATTGGTTGAGATGGGCTTGTTGGGACATAATTCCCTTGGTGGAGGGTGATTTATTTTCATTATTTGTTAGTTCCTAAGAAATCATTTAAAAAAAAAGGCTCATTTTGTGAGTGGTCATTGCAAGAGTGAGTGCCCTAACAATGTTATGCTTGAAACTACAATTGCTTTGTCCAAAGAGGCTAGAAATGGTGGGGTTGTAGGTCCCTTACATAAGTGAGGGGATAAGTGTTATTATCTTGTTGTGCGGAGAAAGGGTGTGTGGCAAGTGTGGGAGAAAGGATGTGTGTGAACTGCAGGAGCAAGTGAAGTGCAAAACAAGTAACATTGATACATTGTGCAGAGTGCTTATGCGAGTTTGGAGGTACCTTAAGCAAGTGAGGGAGGGGAGGTAACTGCTATTATTTCGTTGTATAGAGAAAAGGTGTGTGACAATTTTGGGAGAAAGGGTGTGCAACAATGTGGGATTAGGGACTCTAAGGAAATTTAATGTGATTTATGAATGCATGTAAGGAAGCCAAATTTGTAGGGATCAATGTCTCATTGTGCAAAGCTTCCTTGTGTGGAGATTTCATTGTGTGAAGCTTATAATGAAAGATTTTATTGTGCAGAGAAAGTTTCCTAAGGACATTGAAAGAAAATAAAATTTATTTAATAATAAATTTTATCCTTCACATAATGAAATATTTCATTAAAAACCTATAAACCAAAACTCATAAATATAAATTAAAATAATTGAACTTAACGTAACAAAAAATTATCATCAATTGCTCAAAACAATTACTATTATTATGAAAGCAAATTCAGTGTCATTTATGAATACATGTAGGGAAGCGAGAGTTGCAGGGATCAATGCTTCATTGTGCGAAGCTTTCATTGTGTGGATCAGTGTGTGGTAAGTGAGGGAGCAAGTAATGTGTGGAACAAGTAATGTTGATATATTGTATGGAGTTCATAATCAAGCTTGTAGGTCCCATATAAGTAAGGGAGGCGGGGGGTGGGGGAGGGCGGGGCTAACTCCTATTATTGCATTGTACGGAGAAAGGGTGTGCAACAAGTGTGGTAGAAAGGGCGTGAAAGAAGTGCGGGAGAAGGGACTCTAGGAGAACTCAGTGTCTCTAGCTTACAATGGAAACTTTCATTGTGCAAAATAAGCTTCATCCACACAGTGAGAGCTCCACTTAAAAACCATAAACATAAAAATCATAAACATAAATTAAACTCTTTTGAATTTCTGTAACAAAAACTTGTTACCAATTCTAGAAACCAATTAATATGAAAGAAAATTTAGTGCCATTTATGAATGCATGCATGGAAGATAGAGTTGCACAGATCAATGTTTTATTGTGTGGAGCTTTCATTGCATTAGAGCAAATTTTAGCCTAAAAGTGCCAACTAAATTTTCATTTAATTTCCATGTCATAATATGAAAATCAATCAAAATCCTTTAAATTTAAAAATAGGCACACACACACACACACACACACACACACACACACACACATATATATTGGAGGGAAAAGAATGAAGACTATTTTTTTAATTGTATTTTGGCTTATCTCCTTATAGGTTTACTCAAATTTCAGATGTAGATATTTGTTTGATACAAAATTAAATTCCACATCCAACAAGTACCCATTATGCATATTTTTTAGAAGATCCACATTGATAAAAATTGAATATATATTAAAAAACGTGTTCAACGTATCCGCCACTTTTATTAAAGTTAGTCTTCTCAAAAGTATGCATAATGGGTACTTGTTGTATGTGGAATTTAATTCTGCATTCAACAAGTGTCTACTCTTGAAATTTCAATAAACCTATAAGAATATAATCCGAAAATACAATTAAAAAAATAGTTTCCCTCTTTCCCCTCCAAAAATCATAACTATTATATTATTATCTTTTTAGGAGGACATTTTTAGGCTAAAATTTCCTCTAACATGTGAAGCTTACAATGTCATATTTCATTTTGTAGTGGAAGTTTTGTTAGCACAGTGAAAGCTCCACACAAGGCTAATTTAACAATGTAAAAAAAATTTACTTACCAAGAGAAAGTCATGACTTATATTAGCATGCTTATGTAATTATGCGGAGGTGCAAAACATTGTGCAAAGTTATTAAAGATTATATGGGTCCTTAATAAAATTTCGTATTTTGTTTGATATATGAGAACACTGCAGAATTTGTCTCATGTTCAATGTCTGTTGACTTCCCATTAATTTACTGAGTTTATCCCATTTTAATCAAGTTTTTTAGGAAATGTTTTTATATTCCAATTTTCATGCAAATTCAAAAAATCAGTTTTTAATTTCTAGAAATCTTATTTTAATTTTTCCATTGGTTGAGTGGGGCTTGAGGGGACATAATTCCCTTGGTGGAGTGAAATTTATCTCATTATTTTCCATTCCTAATAAATCATTTCTAAAATAAAAAAAGACTAATTTTGTGAGTGACCATTACATCAGTGAGTGCTCTGACACTACTATTTCTCTATCCAAAAATGACAAAACTATTGGGTTTGCAGGTCTCTTACATAAGTCGGGGGGGAATAATTACTATTAGTATTATTTTTTTGTGTGAAGAAAGGGTGTGTTGAAAGTGAAAGGAAAAGCGTGTGCATGAAGTGCAAGAGCAAGTGAAGTGCATAACAAAAAACATTGATGTATTGTGCGGAGTGCTTAAGTGGGGTTGCAGGTCCCTTACATAAGTGAGGCAAGGGGTGGGCTAACTTCTATTTCATTTTACGAAGAAAGGGTGTGTGGGAAGTGTAGGAGCATGGATTCTAAGAAAATTCAATGTCATTTATGAGTGGATTCAAGGAAGCCAAAGTTTTAGGGATCAATGTTTCATTGTGCAAAGTTTCCTTGTATGGAGCTTTCTTTGTGGGGAGCTTATAATGAAATCTTTCATTATGTAGAGGAATCTTCCTCCTCACGGTGAAAGCTCCACACAAAGAAAGGTATGCTTAAAAAACTATAAAAATGAAAATCATAAATACAAATTAAACTAATTTAACTTTATGCCCAAATAAATTTTATTTAATAATAAATTTTATCCTCCACACAATTAAGTATTTCATTAAAAAACTATAAATCTAAAAACCATAAATATAAAATAAATTAATTTAACATAGTGTAACATAAACTTGTTATCAATTGTTAAAAACAATCACTATTATTATGAAAGGAAATCCAATGTCATTTACGAATGCATGCAGAGAAGCCAACATTATAGGGATCAATGTTTCATTTGATGGAGCATTCATTGTGTAGAGATTACAATGATAACTTTCATTGTGCAGAGGAATCTTCCCCCGAATAGTGAAAGCTTCGCACAAGGCTAATTTAAGACGGTAAGAGAAATTTACTTAGCAAGATGAAGTTATGAATTTTATTAATGTTCTTATATTATTGTGCGGAGGTGTAGAACATTGTGTGGAGTTCTTAAAAATTATGTCGATCCTAAATGTAGTTGCATGTTTTGTTTGATATATGAAAAGTAACTAAATATAATAGATTTGATGGAGACATAGCAAGTTCTAGATTGACAAGACTTTTTTCAATTTTTTGGAAAGATAATTAATTAATAATAATAACAAATTTGAAGGAAATAATCAAATGAGGAATTAGTTGTGGAGAACTGTTTAGGAGATGTTGATGTGAGACTATTGGGAAATTGTTCTTTTAATCTCAATTTTATACAAGATTAAGTGAGTGTCACTTTTATGTGGAAGAACAATTGTGTGAGTGAGAGAACAAAAACATTGTTCCGTAATGTTTCATATGTCTGTATACATTTCCATATAACTTTCTCTATACAACATTACATATTACATATTACATAAAGTATATAGTGAAAAAAACATAGATTTTTATATTATAATGATTATAATCAAATGAGAATAAATCGAGGAGAAGCGCACTTCTTAGAAAAGTTATAATTGTATGTCATTGTCTTTAATTGTATGTGTTATACATGTGTTCATTTTCCCATATTTCATATTGAATTAATATTTCAAATCTACTTCTACATACTTATTCTAAAATTTTCCACACAATCGTTCTAGTGTAGTTCTCCCACAACATATCTCTTTCCTCTATATATAAAAAAACTAGCCTAATTAAACAAAATAACAATGTAAGATTGGTAAATATGATATTGCCTTGTAGCTATGATTTTGCTTGTTTTCTAGAGATGTTAAACAAGTATTAAGGCTCCATATAATTATTGGGCACCAAATTGACCTATCTTTTCCCTACATTTCCACTCCTCTTTTCATCCCTTTTGTATTCATTCGCATATATTTACTGTGAAAAGTATGAGGTAATTCGCCTTTATCGTCTCTTGGGATATTTAATTAATGAAGTAGAGTCATGAAGGTTTCTACCTATGCGAACCACTAAAACATGTGATGAACGCAGATTATGGAGCGTAGGTGTTGACCGCACATCATGTCACAGTAGTTTCGTGATTCATAGCAGCTAATTGACCACGACGAAACAACATAACTAATTTGCAGCCATTCTCAACCTGTTTTTGGACCATTCATGTTCTTTCTCTTTCGATTCTAGTGCTGTAATAGAACTGATGTATATCTTTGGGCATATAGTTGCCAGGTTTTGGGGAGAGATGTTATTCTCCTTTGTACTGTATAAAAGATGGTCATTCCTGTATCAAGAGTTAGTCAGACCCTGTATTGTATTATAACAACATTATCCAAATTAATAAGATATAAACCTTTTTGCTGATCTATCATTCGTTGTGAATAACGCAGCCTTGATCAGAGACCTGGGCCCACTCTTTTGATCAGGTGTTGTGTGTTTCCTTGTTTTGTGTGTATTGTCTATCGCTATGTTTATTTCTTGTTGTTGTTGCAGATTTCTTAGATAACTGTGAATACCTTTTTAAGTTCTGCAGTTGAGTTTTTATTTATGTTTCAGCAATGTTTTTGTTGGTAATCATGAACCCTTGATTGAGGACAGACTGTAACCTTGCCCCTGCATATACCTTTCGTGTTGCCTTGAAAATAATATGCACCTGGACTGATACATTAATGTAGGAAAAGGGGTGGATAAATTGTTCATACCTAGACACCAACATTTTGGCGTCATTGCTGGGGAGGCTAACGAGGTGGAAGACATGATCTGTATTAACAAGAGGGTCAATATCTCATCTTGGGGAGAGAACGAGCTTTCTCACTCCACTCTAGGTCCTGAGCATAGGTATTTCATTTATTTTGAGCTTTTATTGTGTTCCTGTTTCATTAGGGCCAATCTCTTGCCCTAGGGAGGGAGGAGTCCTTTGACACCTAGCTCCAGGCCTCGAGCTTAGATTTTCCCTAGCATTTTTGTTGTTTCAATTTCGAGAAACCCAATCTCTCGCCCTGGGGAGGGAGGGGTCCTCTGACGCCCTACTTCAGGTCTTGAAGTGTTAAGGTTTTCTCGTGTGTGTGTGTTATTTTCTTGATTGGGTTATTGTCCCAAGGAGGGGGGAATCTTTTGACGCCCTTCTCCAGGTCCTGAACCCTAGTTTCCTATTTTCTTTTCTTTTTTTTTGTTAATTTCCCTCTTTTCAACGTGATCTCTTCTCCTGGGGAGGGAATGGTCTTTTGACGCCCTACTCTAGGCCATGAGCATTGTGTTTTGATCTCTGTCATCACACCAACTTGCATGAACAGAGAGCCAAATAAAAGGGTCAGAGGGAGATCCCCAAAGAAGGTAGGACATGATTTGGGAAGGAGCACCTACATCCAACAAATCATTGAAAAAGCTGAGTCAGAGGCATCTTCCCGTGCAGCCGTGAGGCCCTGTGTGCGAACAAAATCTGCAGGAAAATCTGTAGATGAACTAGTGTTTTTCACAGCACCCCTTGTTGATTCAATACAACAGACCCTTCCAGCAACTGGAGAGACAAGAAACAATACAGCTATTAAAGGGATCCCGTCGCTTGTAACAGAAGAAGAAGCAATTGCATGTAAAGCATCCGAAGGAATGGTCCATCCCAGTAGGGAAGAAGGAATTGTAGAGAGGAGATCCGAAGGGTCCAACCACTATGATAGGGAGGAAGAGATTGTAGAGACATTTCTATCACCAAAGGATAGAGGAAGCGCTGTTAAGGCAACCCAAACCCCTGTGATAAAAGCCCTTCCTACGGAGCCTGCTGAAATCCCTAGTGAGTGTTGGAGGATATTCATGGCACCTACAACCTCTACTATTGGCTTCCCAATTGGCGATTTACGTACTGGGGCACCAACAAAGCTCATTCCTTTAACAACATTACCCAGTTTTCGTGGGCTTACCTTAGAAGACCCTGACATGTTTTTGTTTGAATTTGACATTGTGTGTCGAGGGTATGATTACATAACGGAAGCTTAGAAATTGAAAATGTTCTCTGCTACGCTAAAAGGGATAGACCTGTGATGGTTTATGGGTCTTGGGGGAAGGTCTATCACCACATGGGAGGCGATGAGAACTGATTTCTTAGAGAAATACCAGGACTACTGTAAATCATGGGATATTAAAGAAGAGCATTTCAAATTTACACAGAAAAAGGAAAAAAATATGGAAGACTGTGTGGAATGCTTTAAATACACATTACAGAGATCAAGTCACTCTAACCTGGATAAGGAAATTTTGAAAATTATCCTTCTCTGAGCCTTCCGAGAAGACTCTTTGGAATTGTTGAATATAGTTGGAAAGGGAGATATATCAAAGGAGGACTTTGATACCATTTGTGAGTTGTGTATCTAGTGCTCAAGAGGAGTTGCAAGAAATAAACAATGGATTCGATCAATGAAGGTATTTGTCCGAGGTGTTACAAAAGTAGAAATTGGGAATCTGTTGAACAGCCTGAGGACTGATATCCTGAGTACCTTGTCTGAACAGATAGACACACTGCAAGTAAAACATAAACATCTAGAATGGGAAAGAAATATGCCTGTATTTTGCCCCACATACAGGAAGAAACACCCATAGAGGGAATGTCCATTAAAATCTATAGAGGAATGTGAAATATGTGAACTGAAGCATGTGACAATTTCATGCCCATCCTTGCCAGGACTAAAAGTGGTTTTTCAAGGGACAGGTGAAGAGATGGAGTAGCTATCCTTTATGGGAACTAAAAAGCCATGGAAACCTCGGCCGTCAATGGGAAATCAAGGTATGTTTCCAGATCCATCTCAATATTTTATCAATTTTAATATGGGTCTGCAGACTATGCCTTATCTGCCCATGTGGCCCCAATACCAGTTTCCACCTTGGCAGCAATGGGCTCCTCAAGCTAGTTCAAGTTCCTCGTGGGCTCTATTGAGCCTCCATTTCATTCAAATTTTCATGATTTACTTGAATAATTTTATGTCTGTACTAAGTTTCTACAATCATTATTATTCATTTTTCACATTATTAAGTTATCACTTAGAGGCATTTAGAGCTGACAATTGTTGATCTATGAACTCTTCTTGTTTTGTTAATTTAAAGTGAAAATATCATTAACGTTAGGCTCTTTTGTGGTAGGTGTTAACATTCCTATAGTATCAGTTCCTATAGTAGCTGTTCCTACACCAACATTCCTGCACCAGCTCTGCCTGCACTAATTTGGGGCTTTCATACATTGACACATCTTTAGGGAAATATGAAAGAGGTTTTTGTTAAAAATATTGTTTCAGCACTTCCACATAAGCTAAGATACACCGAGGTCGTATGGATTTATGTTTAGGCAATAATTAATGCCTCAGCCCCAAATTCATAGATATTTCCAAACTGCCAATTTCTGTTTCGTTTTCCGTGCACGTGAAGGCGAATGAAGAAATTCTAGAACATGTGTTTTGGTCCCAGTATTGCAAATTGATAAAGCCTCAAACCGATTTCTAAAATTAATAATGGTATAAAAGTTACATAACAGTCTTTGATGCAGTTTTCTAAAAATAAACTGTTTTTCCAAAATTTTAGCATCTCAGATTTCAAACAGTCATTTTCAGGCATGATTTCTGAGGAAATGGATCTGAACCAAAAAATTCTGAGAGAGGTTATTGTTGAAATTATAACAAACTAGATTTCCTCCAAATTTTTTTCCAAAATTCGTAATGGTTAAGGAGATACACAGAATTATTTGGAGGCATTTTGTTGAAAAACTGATTTTTCCAAAAGGGTAGAAAACGGCCAGACTTGGGAAATTCGTGCCAGATCTTCATTCCTTCAATGGGTAAATGGTTGTACTGATATTGTATTAATGAGTATTAGTTGGGATTCAATCAACATGTTGTTTTCTAAAGAAACTATCATGTAAAAACCAATATAAAAGAGAGGAGCTATGTAGGTGAGGGAGGATGGCAGTTTGTATTTTGTAAATTGTATTTCAGTTGCAGAACAGGGAGTTAGATCTTGTTGTGCAAGGAAGGAGCAGTTGCACACAAGTGGGATGATCCCTGGAGGGGACCATTGAAGCCAGCACTGCATTGTTTTATGAATTTGTAATAGGACTTTTGAAATGAATTTCCTAGGCATTAAATTATGAATTCTGGTTTCTACTCTGAAATGAGTTTATTTGACAATCACTTCTAAGTAATTTCATTTCTCCATAATGTTCTAATATTGTGATTTAAATTGCTGCAAGGGCAACGAGATGGATGGTTGGGCCCACCAGCTAGTCTGTTGCCCCAAACCTCTTAACTTTCATTTGCTGCATTTTAGTTTGTTTGGTGTGAGTGTGATCTTAGATAATTTCGCAATTTCATTTCATAGCTCTTCTTTTAGTCATTTCATTTTCAATTTCATTCCAAAAGCTTTATTTTACTTTTGTTTTTATTTAAGTTTAATATCAATTATTTTGGATGTATTTTCATAAAGGCTGAAATAGAGTAAACAGTGAATGTTTTAACTGCGTCTCTTATTTATTCTTACAAATATATACGCTGATCTCATTGCTGCATAACAAAGTTTATTTCCAGAACGCAATGGGGAAATAATTGCTAAGCAATAATTATGGTTAACTTAACTTAACATGTACTCATAATTTCCTTTGAATATTATATGAGACAGATTCCTGCACTTTTGCAGAAAAACATTTATTCCTACACTTTTGTAGAAAAACATTTATTCCTACACTTTTGTAGAAAAACATTTATTCTTGTATCGTTGCAGGAAAATATTTATTCCTATACTGTTGTAGGAAAAGATTTATTCCTGCACTTTTGCAAGCAGATGCTCGGATCAGCATAAGGAAAGATTGTGAATCTTGTTGACAAAACACTCACATAATTCTTCATTATAATTAAATGCCGCATATATTATAAGGAAGTATTTAATAAGATCAGGGTAAACAACATGAATTATATATTCTTTCTTATTGCATATTTCTCTTACAACTAAAGTACTAAATTTTCTTTAAGAGAAGCAGTGCATTATTATTCAATTATTTCCTTAGATTAGTTGGAATGAAGTTGTTGTGTGATTTCTAGTTTAAATTCATGTTTGCAACATAGCAATAATGTTTTAAGAGGTTTCACATTCTTTATTTCTTGAATCAATTTATTTTGAATGGGGCCTACATTCCCTTGTCTCCTAGACAATTGAGGAAGACTTATTGCAGGAGTCAACTTAGCTCAGAAGAGGAGCCAAAAGTAGATTCCCAGAGTGTGTTTACTTTGCTTTAAAGAGTCTTGTTTATTTTTCCTGAATGATGCTCCTTTTGAATTTCTTGCAAGAGTTTGGTTTTTATTTAATAGATCCTTGAGGTCGTATTCTATCATATATTGTGCTATGCCTCTAAGTTTATTTACCCAGATTGAAAAATTAAATGTTGGTGTAAATCTTGCATTTATACCACCCGACATTTTGGTGCCATTGCCGGGGAGGTGTTGTAGGATAAGGCTTCAAGGATTTGTAATGTTTTTCCCCTTCCTTTGCAATTGAATATCTAGATTAATGAGACTCCCCTTGCTTACTGAAGAATACTGGATGACATTCCCAGAGAGCTCATAAGCAAGGTTTTCCTTTCTACAAATGAGTGATTTCCTTTACTGCAAATTGTGATGCCTGATTTGTTTCTTTTACTGCAATTTGGTATTTTATGAGTATTTCTTCCTTCTGGAAAGTGTGTTTCTTTTTCTACAATAAAGTTTATTTAATTTCCGCAAGTGGGCTTTCCTTAGTTTATAATCTTGGTTTGTTCCTTTTACTGCAATTGATCTTTTGAGTTTTTTAGGTGTTGAAAGGACACCCCACCCTACATATACACCATTCATGTGATAACGAATGTACTAGTTGGCTTGCTAAAAATAGGAAAATGGTATTTGGAGGAATCATCTAATGAGGAATCTTTATGCTGCTACAGAGACATACAATTCATCCAATGAAGAATTAACAATTGAAAATTTTAATATTTTGATTGAACACAAAAATGATATCATTAAAACTTTAATTTTGAAATTGGATGATTTGCAGAAAGAGTGGGAGCAGGATGAAAACCCACCGCTTATCTTTTATGCCAACTATAGAAAGAAACGCCTCCTTGGAAAGTGTCCACTTAGTAGCCTAAAATTTTGTAAAATTTGTGAAGAGGATCATCTAATGGAACATTGCTCACTACTACCAGGATTACTAAAGGTACTCCGAAAATCACGTAAGGAGTCCAATCGAATACTAGGTATAACTCAAAACACCTTATTATTTGATACTTGGAATAATAACTATTTTCCTGAGTAGGTTTCTCAACATGTTTATAATCCTGCAAATTCATGGCAAACTTTTAATCCTCCTCCAATCGAATATCCTACTTCATGGCCACAGTGGCCCTCTCCTTGGCCCTCATCCTCAAGCCAGATATCTCCATGGCCTCAAGAATCATTTGGATCCTTATCTCTAGGGAAATCTCCCATGTAAACTCAATCATATGAACACCAACAACAACCACAACTTCTTTCCAAGGCACCATTAAGTTATCCTCCCCCATGGTCTTAGCTGCATGTGCAACCTTACCCTAGCCTCAATCCATACCCTACCCCTTATCCTAATCCTTACCCATACCCTAGCTCTCATTCAAACCCTAATCCATACCCTTATCCATACCCTAGACCTAACCCTAGTCCAAACCATAATCCCAATCCAAACCCAAGCCTTAGTCTAAGCATTAACCAAAACCCTAGCCCAAACGATATCATAAGCCCTAATATAAACCATGAGGTTGCACAACAGTTGGAACCACCTATTCTTCCGGTTGATTCCCACGTTGAACAAAATACAAAATCTTCCATGTTTGAAAAGGGAATGAAATTGGAAACCTCCCCCATTACTGCTGAACATTCACCCTGGGAAGTTATCATTCAAAGACCACCAGAGGAGCAATATTTCATTGGAACTTGTTCTCAAAATGTTGTTGAAGCTCAAAACCTAGAATCTCTCTCAACCATTCTTATCGAATTGAAAATCAAACATTTGATCCTGAATTTGAGGGATTTATCTTTTGTATTTCACTAGATTCTCGGTGCCTCTAGGAAAGTGATTATCAAACTATGGAATACTTTCATCAATTGGAGATTCATACATGTGTGGATTTCATCAAATCCTGGTTTCTATAAGTCATCAAGCCACCTTATTTCCTCATCATTCAGAAACTCCTGGTACCATATCAATTGAAGCAATTGGTTTCTCATGCTTTGGTATGTCTTGAAGTCTATTCTTTAAAACTAAGTGTGAGTATAATCAGCATTTTGTTGTGCACTTGGTTGCATTGGAAGTCCTCCTATACTTAAAAGGGAGTCTTCCGCTTCTTAGGGTAGAGTAGGGTAGAAGAATAAAGAAATGCCATGGATAAAGCTATTACAACAATGCAATTGGGGTTTTGACTTTCAAAGCATAGCCACTGAAACCGCTTTTAATCCACATAATTTTTTAACAAACACATTTGTGACAAATCTTGTTGAGTATGATTCACTCTAATACCTCATGATTTTTCAAAAGTAACCCGTATTAACCACTCTAAAGAAGTTGTGATATGAGATATATATTTTTAGTTTCCCTGAGAAGGTACTATTGGAGAGCCCCCTATGGTGGACCACTCTTGTAAAGATCATAATAATCTATTCATGAGAATGCTAGCATTATTAACTTAAAGAATTTTTCAGTCATTATCTGGGATATTTTTAATAAGTCTTTAAGGTAGAGGAACTAGCCAGTAATGATTAGTCATTAGAAACTTTTCACGCCATATGGTACTCTTAAGGAGTAGATCTATCTCCCCACCTATTAAGTAACCTTTAAGGTTAATCAAAATCATAATTTACAAAATATTTAAGGGAGGATAGGAGGTTTTGTGAGGAGCTAACCTACCATGATCATGAGACCTAACATGCATGACATTACTGTGTTGGTCACTAAGCCAGAGTAATGGCTTTCAGTTGAAAAGCTGGAAGACAGGACATCTCATCACGAGCCAACCTATTCATTCGTGTTATTTCTTGTGAGTGGCACTGCCACCAGCTAGTTACCAAGCCGAGACAGTGGCCTTCATCTAATTTTTAAAATTAAATAAGATAACTCTGAATCTATATCTAGTAAGTGGGACACAGGCATTTCACTAGGTTAAAAGACATCCCTGCCGAGGTTATAAACACCTACGGGCAGCAGGGCCATGTCTGTGGTATTAAAGTTAATTGCATACTATGATTTACTTGGTTATCTCTATCTTTCCCTAAAACTCATCATTTTATTTCTTGGATAATGGTTTTAAGATTCTTTGAGCATGATGCTTTGAGTTCTATATTTCAAAAATTAGGAATCTTTAATGATGTGGTACCCTTAGTGAAGGTAATTCTTTGTACTGGAGTAAGGAGAAATTTACTTTCGCATCCGTGTGACAATAAATTTAGAGTGTTCAATTTGTTTATCGATCCAAGAAGGTGTCATTTTGTTCTATTTTTATCTCCCTTTTTTGGTATCATAACTCACTTAATTTTTTTATGGTATTTCGGGTGATGAATTACTCAGTGATGATTACTCACAAGGTGTTGATGGAAAGCAATGTCTATTGTCTATGGTTGCCTCTAAATGAGCACTATGTGACGTAGGTACAGGATTGTTGTATTAGATGAAGGAATCTTATGGTAATTTTCTTGAAATTGCACCTTTTCAACAAAGATTTGATATTTATCATGATTGTTAGTAAGATTCTGGACAAAAATAAGAGCTTTGAAATCTATGACAAGTAGGGAATTCAATTGAAACAGGACAATAGGTATGTGATGTCTATCAGAAAGGTGCAATATTCATTTTCCATAATTTATGGTAAAAAGCATTGCTTTCCTATACTTGATCTTGTTTTAATTTTATCCTTCCTGCACTCGATACTTTCATAAGGGACGTAGCATGGTTTTAGTTTGAACTATAATAGTGATGTTCCTGACTTGATGAATACTTTAAATGATGACATACCATGATATCTTCATATTTCCTTGCTAAGATTTTTTTGCTGACACTTTTGTTGGAAATCATAATTTGATCTTTAAAACATTTCCCCTGCCTTCTTCCATGCTTTTACGGTCCTATGGTTTGGCTTGCATGAGGACATGCAAGAAGGCCAATGTGGGGGAGTGTTGAGCCTCCATTTTTCCCAAATTTTCATGATTTACCTGAATAATTTTATGTCTTTACTAAGTGTCTACAATCATTATTATTCGTTTTGCACATTATTAAGTTATCATTTAGAGGCATTTAGAGCTGACAATTGTTGATCTATGAACTCTTCTTGTTTTGTTAATTTAATGTGGAAATATCATTAATGTAAAGCTCTTTTTTGGAAGATGTTAACATTCCTGTAGTAGCAGTTCCTATACCAGATGTGCCTACACCAACATTCCTGCACCAGCTCTACCTGCACCAACATGGCTGCACTAATTTGGGGCTTTCATACATTGAAACATCTCTAGGGAAATGTGAAAGAGGTTTTCATTCAAAATATTGTTTGAACACTTCCAAATAAGCTAAGATACACCCAGGTCATACAGGTTTATGTTTAGGCAATAATTAATGCCTCAGCCCCAAATTCACAGTAGTTTCCAAACTTCCAACTTATGCCCCATTTTTCGTGCACATGAAGGTGAATGAAGAAATTCTAAAACATGGGTTTTGGTCCCAGTATAGAAATTTGACAAAGCCTCAAGCTGATTTCTAAAATTCATAATCATCTAAAAGTTACATAATGGTCTTTGAGGCAGTTTTCTAAAAATAAACTGTTTTTCCAGAATCTTAGCATCTCAGATTTCAAACAGTCATTTTCAGGCACGATTTCCGAGGCAGTGGATCTAAACCAGAAAATTCTGAGAGAGGTTATTTTTGTAATTATAACAAGATAGATTGCCTCCAAACAGGTTTCTGAAGTTCGTAATGGTTAAGGAGATACACATAATTCTTTGGAGGAATTTTGTTAAAAAAACCAATTTTTCCAGAAGTGTAGAAAATAGCATAACTTGGGAAATTCATGCCAGAACTTCATTCCTTCAATGGGTAAAGGGCTGTACTGATATTGTATTGATGAGTATCAGTTGGGATTCAATCCGCATGTTATTTTCTAAAGAAACTATCATGTAAAAACCAATATAAAAGAGAGGAGCTATGTAGGTGGGGGAGGATGGCAGTTTGTATTTTGTAAATTTTATTTCAATTACAGAACAAGGAGTTAGATCTTGTTGTGCAAGGAAGGAGGAGCTGCGCACTAGTGGGATGATCCCTAGAGGGGACCATTGGAGCCAGCGCTGCATTGGTTTATGAATTTGTAACAAGACTTCTGAAATGAATTTCCTTGGCATTAAATTCTGAATTCTAGTTTCTACTCTCAAATGAGTTTATTTAACAATCACTTCTGAGTAATTTTGTTTCTCTATAATGTACTAAGATTTTGATTTAAATTGGCAACAAGCTGGATGGTTAGGCCCACCAGCCAGTCCGTTTCCCCAAACCTCTTAACTTTCATTTGCTGCATTTTAGTTTGCTTGGTGTGAGTGTGATCTTAGATAATTTTGCAATTTCATCTCACAGCTCTTCTTTGAGTCATTTCATTTTGAATTTCATTCCAAAAGATTTATTTTACTGTTGTGGTTATTTAAGTTAAATATCAATTCTTTTGGATGTATTTTCATAAATGTTGAAATAAAGTAAATGGTGAATGTTTTAACTACGTCTCTTATTTATTCTTATAAAGATCTACCCTGATCTCATTGCTGCATAATAAAGTTTATTTCCAGAACACAACGGTGAAATAATTGCTAAGCAAGAACTATGGTTAACTTAACTTAACATGTACTCATAATTTCCTTTGAATATTATATGAGATAGATTCCTGCATTTTTGCAGAAAAACATTTATTCCTGCACTTTTGCAGAAAAACATTTATTCTTGCACTTTTGCAGAAAAACATTTATTCTTGTACTGCTGCAGGAAAACATTTATTCCTGCACTGTTGCAGGAAAAAATTTATTCCTACACTTTTGCAAGCAGATGCTTGGATCAAAATAAGGAAAGATTGTGAATCTTGTTGACAAAATGCTCACATAATTATTCATTATAATTAAATGTTGCATATATTATAAGGAAGTATTTAATAAGATCAGAGTGAACAAAATGAATTGTATATTGTTTCTTATTGCATATTTCTCTTACAACTAAAGTACTAAATTTTCTTTAAGAGAAGCAGTGCATTATTATTCAATTATTTCCTTAGATTAGTTGGAATGAAGTTGTTGTGTGATTTCTAGTTTAAATTCATGTTTGTAACATAGCAATAATGTTTTAAGAGGTTTCACATTATTTATTTCTTGAATCGCTTTCTTTTGAATGGGGCTTACATTCCCTTGTCCCCTGGACAACTGAGGAAGACTTACTGCAGGAGTCAACTCAACCCAGAAGAGGAGCCAGAAGTAGATTCGTAGAGTGTGTTTACTTTTCTTTAAAGAGTCTTGTTTATTTTTCCTGGATGATGCTCCTCATGAATTTCTTACAAGAGTTTTTTTATTTATTTAACAGATCCCTGAGGTCGTACTCTAGCATATAGTGTGCTATGCCTCTAAGTTTACTTACCCGGATTGACAAATTAAATGTTGGTGTAAATCTTGCATTTATACCACCTGACAAGCTCCGAACTGGCGGGGACCTTCTCCTCATAGTCAGTTTTACCAATCAATGCCACAACAACAACTTCAGTTGGCCTCTAATATGCCTCTTGGTAATCATCCTGTTCATCCCCAACTCCCTATCCAACCCAATCCGAATCCTAACAATAAAGGGGCTCAGCAAGCTGACACCCTCAACTTGACTTCATACAACATCTCTACTGCAGAATTCTATGAGATGCATTTATGATCTAGGTGGACAGTACGTGCTCAGCCCTCACCAGTTCTTGTTGAATCGATTGACAGTGAGGAGAAGGAACCAGAAATGGTTGGAGAGGAACCAAACCGAGTTAGCAAAAATCATACACCTCCTCAACCGTTAGTTACTCAAAAACACCAAGTTGAACCGCCCTAACCAAAAAGGTTGGTTGTGAGTAAACCAACCCCTCAAGCTGAGTTTGACCTGTTAGGGGAGTTACAGAACTTATTTGTTAAGATTCCCCGGTTGCAAGCCATGAGGGACATACCTATATATGCGAAAACTCTTAGGGAATATTGTGCTAAGAAGCCTAAAAAGAAATCAAGAGACCCACTCACCATTCACGTAATGGGGAAGCTATCAGATTTCATGATGGGAAGGTCCATGCCTGTAAAGTATGGGGATCCTGGGAACACAATTCTCACAGTGCACATTAATGGGGTAGAAATTCCAAATGTACTAGTAGATTTGGGTGCTACCATAAACGTCATCACTGCTGAAACCATGCATGCATTAGGACTTCGTAAATTGAAACACACACCTACTATTGAAAATAGAAACAAGAAATGCTAAAAATAGAATTGCTAAAAATAGTACTGCTATAAATAGAAGTTCAACCAATGTTGAACATAGCTATAAGGAATGAAAAATGGATGTGCTAAAAGTAGCATTCTATAAATAGAATTTCGGGATACCTTCCTATTTTAGTCAGTCCCTAAACTAAAATAGCGAAGAAAAATTCAAATTTGATCTTAACAGTTATTTGTAAAATAATTAATTAATTCATCTTAAGTTAATTAGTTGTAGAAAATCAAACATGAAGTCTATGTGAGGAAATGCAACACTTTCTCCATTGATTGAGGAATTTATCCCTCAATTAAAGAGATAAGGATGAGTTGTATTTGAGTTGTAGTTAGTTAGCTCAATTAACTGATTTAAGTCCAGTTAGACTAGTTCCAATAGTTTGTGGAATTAATTGTGAGTTCAATGCATGCATGCATATAACTGCTGCACTTCAGATAACTGAATATTCTCTCATAAATAACTCATGCATGTCAGTTCAGTTAGAGACCTAGTTGAGATCAGAGGAAGGGGCAATGTACTATCAGTTGGAGGATTTTTCCTATCTATGAAACTTGTCCATGTAGAAGGAATTATCTCCTTCAGGATTGCGCAGTTAGATCAGAGGTTAGTGAGTGTGTGAAGAGGCCAATTCACATAGGTGGCAGCACTGGACCGCAAGGAAAATTGCGCAAGGAAATAGGAGGCTTGGAGGTCAGAGGAGAAGGTTTGTGAGAAGCCTTTGACTATCTATGAGTAGTAGAGGGATTGTACTAAGAGATGGATAGCTTCCGAGCTAAGGTTTTGTGTAATCTGGACATATTTCCACTTGTATGATAATACAGAGATTAGGGTTTTAGGTTGAGGCTTTCCCTATGTTATTCTTCTGTGTTCATGTCTGGTTGATTTCTCATTATCAGTTATATGTGTTATATTTGATCTAGCGCAATTCGATTAATATTTCGCAAAGTTTGTTGTAGAAGTAGATCTTGTATTTTTCTTTAGTATATTACATAATCTATTGATCTACAGTGGGATTTTCTACATGGTATCGAAGAAAACGTGATCAAGGTGAAGAACAATATACAATAAGGAGAAGTTTGAAATTTGTGGTTCCTGAATATAGAAATCGAGTTCTTATCACATCTCAATTTCACCAATGGCGTTCAGCGGTTTAAGACTCGAGAATTCCCTTGGTGGCAGCTCGAGTTATATAGCCTGGAAGGATCACATGGAGGCAGTATTAGAGGATAATGGTCTAAAGGACTTTATTGATCAAGAATTTCCCAAGCTGACTGCTGCTACTCAACTGGCGGAATGGAAGAAATGTGTGGCTAGAGCAAGGAGAATCCTCCTGGAGGGAGTTCGAGACCATATTGTCTTGAGCCTCCATGGGAAGGAGACACCGTTTTCGATGTGGAAAACATTGAAATATTTATATCAGAACAGCAGTGATCAGAGGAAGTTGCGCTGAAAGACAAGCTTCATAAGATCAAGTGTGAAAAGGGTGACACGATCTCTACATATCTGAACAAGCTCACCACCTGCAGGGATTAGCTTGGAAGTGCAGGGATCACGACCGTTGATGATGACATGGTGAGTCTTGCACTCCTCGGTCTTCCTAAGAGCTGGCATAGCTACCAAGACTCGGTTAATTGAAGAGAAAAACTGCCAAATTAGGAATGACTTTGGTCGGATCTGATGTAGGAGGAAATAAGAAGAAGCACCAAAGTTGGATCCTCATCGAAGCAAGATGATGAGGAAAATTAAGCCTTAGCAAGTAAGGTGAGGAAGGGGAAAGGGAAGGCATCCCAATCCAAATCCTGTTCTTCCCATGGTGGGATGAAGATTGACAAATCGAAAGTGCGATGCTTTCATTGTCATGAAGTGGGCCATTATGCTACGAATTGTCCACAAAAGAAATCCAAGAAGGGTTCCTCAAAGGGATCTGATAGTGAGGCACTAGCCTCACAGTTTGAATTGGATTTCTCGCTTATCGCATTCATGGTTTCATCCATGGAGGGATGTGTGTGGTACCTGGACAGTGGAGCTTCATTCCACATGTTAGGTGACAAGAATCTTTTTAGTACCTTGGAGGAGAAGGATCTCCAGATGCAAATCGAGATGGGCGATGATGGAAAGTACCATGTTTTAGGTGAAGGTATGGTTGTGTTTGAGAGGTAGCATGGAGCTCCCCACACCCTGACTAATGTAAAGTATGTTCTAGGTCTGAAGAAGAAACTTGTGTCTGTTGCAATGCTAGAAGATAAAGGCTATGATGTAGTCTTTAGTAAAGCAGAGGTATTCCTGAGGCATATCGGTACTGGACAGACAAAGCGAATAGGGCTCTGAGTTAAGAATCTCTACAAGCTGGAGGTAGACGACTATGCTACTTTGAGTTCCAAAGTTGAGATGGTGCAGAGCCAAGATGTTGGCAAGCTATGGCAGAGAAGACTGGCCCACTTGCACCATGGAGCCTTAAAGATCATGCAACAGATTTCTACTGGATTACCCAAGGGAAAACATGAGTAGATGAGTACACGCAAAGGTTGTATCTTGGGTAAGTATGTGAAATCTTCCTTTTCAGATCAAGATAGTAGAGCTGGAGCAATCCTGGAGCGAGTTCATTGAGATGTTTGTGGAACTTTCTCTACAGCCTCCACCACTAAACAAAGGTACTATGTTATTTTTATTGATGATTTTTCTCGTAGATGCTGGATCTACTTTATGCAAAATAAGGATCAGGCCTTCTTGAGGTTTTCTGATTTTAAAGCCTTGGCAGAGAAAGAATTTGGAAAGAAAATAAAAGCCTTGTGTAGCGACAATGGTGGAGAGTATATCTCCCAATAGTTTAAAGAATTTTGCTCTGCAGAGGGAATTAATTAGGAATTGATGGCACCCCATAACCCACAACAGAATGGGGTGGCCGAAAGGAAGAACAGATCGATTGTGGGAGCAGGTCGAGCAATGTTGCATGACCAAAGACTACCACTACATTTGTGGGTTGAGGCATGCAATATAGCAGTATACTTGAAGAACAGAAGCCCGCACCATATACTGGGGATGAAGATACGTATGAAGGCTTATTCTAGGAAGTGACCTGATGTAAGTCACTTTCGAACATTTGGATCATCAGTTTACTATCATGTGACCAAAGATGCTAGGTATAAGCTAGACCCAATAGCTGAGTTGGGAATACTTGTGGGGTACACGGATACACCCCACAACTATCGGGTGTACCTTCCTTCCACTCAGAGGACTATGGTACGCAGGGATCTGAAGTTTGATGAGATGAAAGCCATGCAAGTGTCACTTGAGAGGGAGCTCAAGTTGCATGCAGAGGAGGAACCTTCACTTCCTAAGGAGGAGGAGCCTCAGATTGATGTGGAGCATCCGCATGCAGAGGGTCTGGTGGTGGAGACATCCACTTATGCTGATACTTCTAGAGATGGGCGAAAATGCTCAAGGGAAGCTGACAAGTTGATGTTGGATGCACAGGAGAACATGGACAGCCATCTTCTCAGCGCAGATAGAGGAGCTCACTCGAGCGGTATACTGGGTACATGGCCCTAGCTGGGGAGTGTGTAGATATTGAAGCTTCTTCATTCGAGGAGGCAGTGCAGCAACCAGTCTGGGTTGATGCAATGGTAGAGGAGTATGACTCTATCATTCAAAACAGTGTGTGTGATGTTGTCCCAAGGCCTTAGGGAAATTCAGTGGTGAGTTCCAAATGGCTGTACAAGGTAACGCAGGTAGCTGATGGCAGTGTTGAGAAGCATAAGGCAAGGTTTGTTGCTTGGGGTTTGTCACAGGTCAAGGGGATCAACTATGATGAGACTTTTGCTCCTGTAGCAAGGTACTCATCGATTAAATCGATATTGGCACTATCAGCTCAGATGGAGTGGAAGATCCACCAAATGGATGTGAAGACAACATTCCTTAATGGGAAGATTAAGGGGAAGGTGTACGTTGAGTAGCCAAAGGGTTTCGAGACCTTCGATCATGAGTCACATGTGTGAAGGCTCAAGAGGGCTTTGTATGGCTCAAAGCAAGCACCCTGTGCTTGGTACACCAGGATCAATAGCTATTTCACTGGTTTGGGCTTCACCAAGAGTGAAGTAGATGCGAACCTTTACCACATCATGGTAGAAGGTAAACAATTGATCATTATTCTTTATGTCGATGATCTGATTTTGATAGGTGATGATCAGTTGATACAGTCTTGCAAGGAGGACCTTGCAAAATAGTTCGAGATGAAGGACATGGGCCTTATGCACTACTTTCTAGGCATGGAAGTGTGGTAGAAAGATGGGGAAGTATTTGTGTCTCAAGGCAAGTATGCCAATGAGATACTCAGGTTCTTTCACATTGAGAAGTGCAAGCCCATGCAGACTCCTCTAGTTGGTTACTAGAGGAAGGAGGATGCTACTTCAGGTGAGGTAGTAGCTACTACTATTTATCGGCAGCAGGTGGGTTCACTTATGTATCTGGTGAACACACGACTCAACTTATGCTTTGCGGTGAACCAACTAAGTCAAGCTATGGTTCAGCCTACCAAGCTGTTTTGGAAGACAACAAAGCCTGTGCTGAGATACCTTAGAGGCACATCTCAGTTCGGATTGTGGTACAGACGAACAGAGGGAGTGAAGCTTCAGGGCTTCACAGATGTGGATTGGGTAGGGAGTCCATTAGACTAGAAGAACACTTCTAGAGGAATCTTAAACCTTGGTTCAGCTACGGTTTTCTGGTACAGAAAGAAACAAAGATCAGTTGCACTTAGCTTAGCAGAGGTTCAATACATGGCTGCTAGTTAGGCTGCATGTGAGGCCATTTGGATGTGGAAGATTCTAGTGGGATTGTTTGGTTAGAGGATGGATCCTACAGTGATCTACTGCGATAACCAGAGTTGTATCAAACTCTTTGAGAATCTAGTTTTTCATGACAGGTCCAAGCACATTGATATTCGATATCACCATCTTCGAGACAGTATGGTCAAGAGGATCATGTTGTTGATGTATGTTTCGACCGAGGAATAGGATGCAGATATTTTGACGAAGGCATTGTCAAAATGCAAGTTCGAGTTCCACAGAGACAGGATTGGGGTTACTGATAATCCCTTTCTGGTTGAGAGGGAGAGTTCAATATAGCAACAAGAAATGCTAAAAATAGAATTGCTAAAAATAGCACTGCTATAAATAGTAGTTCAACCAGTGTTGAACATAGCTATAAGGAATGAAAAATGGAAGTGCTAAAAATAGCATTCTATAAATACCATTTTGGGATACCTTCCTATTTTAGTCAGTCCCTAAACTAAAATAATGAACTAAAGTTCGAATTTGATCTTAGCAGCTATTTGTAAAATAATTAATTAATTCATCTTGAGTTAATTAGTTGTAGAAAATCAAACATGAAGTCTATGTGAACACATGCAACAGTTTCCCCATTGATTGAGGAATTTATCCCTCAGTTAAAGAGAAAAGGATGACTTGTATTTGAGTTGTAATTAGTTAGCTCAGTTAACTGAGTTGTCCAGTTAGATTAGTTCCCATAGTTTGTGGAATTAATTGTGAGTTCAATTAGTTAATGCATGCATGCATGTAATTGC